>VCAZ01000018.1:342815-575315 GCA_005784505.1 Bagarius yarrelli
TGTTTGCTTGTTTGTAGCTGACCCAGAAGGAGTCTCTGGTGACGCTGTTGGACAACCGCACGTGGGCGAAGCAGGGCATCGCTGAGGAGTTTGAGTATGATGGTCATGCTGCTGCGTGGAAACACCCTCAGGCCAACGTCTTCATCACGCTCGTCATTTTCATCGTAATGAAGGTACAAACACCTCCTTCAGGTTGTGGTGCTGGAAATCGAACCCACAAGCCAACACATTAACCATCAAACTACCACCTCCTGCCTCCTACCAGACTACCACTTTCCCCTCCTTCATCACTCCACCATCTTCTCTACCAGTCCCCCCCCATCTTTTTCACCACTCTCCACCATTCACCCATCTTCTCCACCATTCTCTCCACCACTTACCCATATTCTCCACCATTCGCTCCACCACTCGCCCATATTCTCCACCACTTACCCATATTCTCCACCATTCGCTCCACCACTCGCCCATATTCTCCACCATTCTCTCCCCCACCACTCCACCTCGCCCATCTTCTCCACCACCATTCTCTCCACCACTCGCCCATATTCTCCACCACTTACCCATATTCTCCACCATTCGCTCCACCACTCGCCCATATTCTCCACCACTTACCCATATTCTCCACCATTCGCTCCACCACTCGCACAAATCGTCTTTACAAACTTTCTATAACCCTTCCCCTTATCATCCATCACTTCAGTCTACTTCATTAATCTTTCGTCGTCTTTATCACTCCCATCTTCTCCACCTTCCTTTCCACCACTTCCCATTTTCTCTCTTCGTCTTCTTCACAACTACCCATTCTATCCACCACTTTAGTCTTCTCTATTACTCTTTCGTATTTTTCACCTTAACACCATCAACTTCACCACTCCAGTATCCTCTCTAACACGCCCCTATTTTCTCCACCATCCTCTCCACTACTCGCCCATCTTCTCTACCATTCTTTTCACCACACCCCCTCTTCTTCACTGTCCACTCCACCATTCCTCCATCTTCTCTCTATTACTCTTTCATCTTCTCCCTCTATTTTCCAAAACACTTCCTTCATTTTATCCACCACTTCACAGTCTACTCCGTCACCCCGTCTTTTCATTAATCCCATTTTCCTCTTCACTCTCCTCTCCATGCCTCTTTAATCTTCTTCTCCAACACTCACTGTCTTCTCCACCACTCCTAATCTCCTTTACTGTCCTCTCTATGACTCTCCCATCTTTTCCACCATCCTCTAAAACACTTTCCCATCTTCACCATCCTCTCCACCACTCACTATCTTCTCCAACATCTTCTCCACTATCTTCTCCATGACTCCCTATCTTCTCCACTATCCTCTCCACCACACCACCATCTTCTGAATGATTCTCCTATCTTTTCCACTATCCTCGCCACCACTTACTATCATCTCCTTTTCCCAGCTGAAGATCTTCAGTGTCTCTTCAGGGTGATAAGATGTTGGTGATGGAGTGAAGAAAAGAGAAAGGAAAGATAAGAACATAATGAACTGACAAGGATGTAAAAATGAAGAGAAGAACAGTAAGAAGGAAGATGAGATAATGGAGAGATGATCAGGAAGAGATGATTGTGTGGAGAAGGTGTGGATAACATGTGGTTAAATAAATCAATAATGAAGCGAGAGAAGCGATACGGATTTATGATGTAGAGATGATGGAAGGACATGACTGGAAAAAGACATGGGATACAAGTTAAAAACAGTAATGGGGGAAAAGAGGAGGCGGGAACGGAGAACTGATAAACTGATGAGTAGGAATGATGCCAGGGATGAAGATAAAGAGAAGGAGGTGATGGGAGGGTGGTGATAAGGCGATAATGACACCCAAATAAGAAGGTCCTGGAGGGTGTGTGTGTGTGTGTGTGTGCGTGTGTGTGTGCGTGTGTGTGTGTGCGTGTGCATGCTGAGGGGTTGCATACTGCATATTCTCACTTCTACCATTACCTGCGTTTGTCACCTTGGCAACCTGTAAAACCATATCACAGGAAGTGATGTCATCAGTGTCACCATGGGGACCGCTGCCCTGTGTGTCCTGTGTTAGTGTGTGAAGACTTGTAAAAGGTTTAAAGTGACGTCTGTCTCTCTCTCTTTTTTTTTTCTTTTTTTCACAATCTGCATTTGACTACGTAAAAATTAGACGAAAAATAAATAAACACATATAAAATAAAGGAAATGTGTGTGTTTCTTTTTTCTCTAGTTTTGGATGTCCGCTCTGGCTACCACTATTCCGGTACCCTGTGGTGCTTTTATGCCAGTCTTTGTGATCGGTGAGTATGGAGTGTCTGTGTGTGTCTGTGTGTGTCTGTGTGTGTCTGTGTGTGTCTGTGTGTGTCTGTGTGTGACTGTGTGTGTCTGTGTGTGACTGTGTGTGACTGTGTGTGTGAGTGTGTGAGTGTGTAGCGGTTTTTTAAAAAACTTGAATACACACAGACTCGCAGGGACTCGTGTGACGCTGTGGACCAAAATTGAGGTCCCCATGAGTACAAAAGCCTCTAAATCACACAGAAGGGAGATTTACTGAGAAAGTAAAAATACAGAAAGTTTCCAGTTATGGGTTAGTGTTAGGGGATTAGTGTTAGGGGATTAGTGTTAGGGGTTAGGGTTAGGGTTAGGGTGGGTTAGGGTTAAGGTTAGGGAGATTAGGGTTAGGGGTTAGGGTTAAGGTTGGAGATTAGGGTTAGGGGTTAGGGTTAAGGTTGGAGATTAGGGTTAGGGGTTAGGTTTTAGGGTTAGGGTTAGGTTGGAGATTAGGGTTTAGGGTTTAGGGTTAGGGTGGTTAGGGTTAGGGTTAGGGTTAGGGTTAGGGTTCGGGTTAGGGTTAGGTTAGGGATTAGGGGTTAGGGGTTAGGTTCCGGTAGGGTTAGGGGTTGGAGGTTGGGTTAGGGGGTTTTGTTTTAGGGGTTAGGTGGAGATTAGGGTTAGGGGTTAGGGTTAAGGTTGGAGATTAGGGTTAGGGGTTAGGGTTAGGGTTGGAGATTAGGGTTAGGGGTTAGGGTTAGGGTTGGAGATTAGGGTTAGGGGTTAGGGTTAAGGTTGGAGGGGGTTATTAGGGTTAGGGGTTAAGGGTTAGAGATTAGGGTTAGGGTTAGGGTTAAGGTTAGGGTTAGGTTAAGGTTGGAGATTAGGTTTAGGGTTAAGGTGGAGATTTGGGGTGCAGTTTGGTAGAAAATACAGTATAAAAACCATTACACCTATAGAGTCCCTACAAAGACAGCTAACCAGACGTGTGTGTCGGCCTGTGTGTGTCTTTGTGATTGGTATGTATAGAAATGCAATGTGTGTGTGTGTGTGTGTGTGTGTGTGTGTGTGTGAGAAAGAGAAGTGTTTTTATAGTCTATATACTGGAACATGTCATTCATCAAAGTAATCATCTTTAATTGTTATGACGTGTGTGTGTGTGTGTGTGTGTGGGTGTCAGGTGCTGCTTTCGGCCGCTTGGTTGGTGAGAGCATGGCTGCTTGGTTTCCAGAGGGGATTCATTCAGATGGGGTTGTGTATTCAATTGTACCAGGAGGATATGCTGTAGTTGGTAAGGAGCACACACACACACACACACACACACACACACACACACCAAAATTACACTTGTTTATAGGGACATTCTGTCCTTACGAATAGCTAAAAAGCCTGTGAAAGTCCACCAAGCATGTGAGAAAACAACAGTGTGTGTGTGTGTGTGTGTGTGTGTGTGTGTGTGTGTGTGTGTGTGTGTGTGTGTGTGTGTGTGTGTGTGTTGTTCAACTCGCTCAACAGCATGTCTCTCAAACACCCCCATTTCCACTGATGAGAGCTTTTCATCTCTGACTCCTGCTGAAAACCCATTAGCATCGCTGTGTTTACTCTGTGTGTGGGTGTCTGTGTCTGTGTGTCTGTCTGTGTGTGTGTGTGTGTGTGTGTGTGTGTGTGTGTGTGTGTTCTTGATCAGTCTTGCAGCTGCACATAACTTCTTCCCTCAGTGTCACCCTGTTTAGTTCATATGTCCTTTCTTTGGTATTTATTTATACACTTTATATTTATTTTCCGGTTGTAACTATTATTATTATTATTATTATTATTATTATTATTATTTGAATTAATATTTATTATTATTATTTTTATTAAAATATTTTTAATTTCTGTGTTTGAAATATGTCAATAATTGTAAACTTAGAAATGTATTAATTGGTATATAAAGTCTATTAAATGGAAATGGAAAGTCAGTTTATGTAAATGCTGCTATAAAAGGGGGAAAGTGGTAGCCCAGTAAGCTCAGTGGTTAAGGTGTTGGGACTGCTAACCAGAAAATTGCGGGTTCGATTCCCGGCACCAGGAAGTTATCACTGCTGGGCCCCTGAGCAAGGCCCTTTACCCCTAATTGCTCAGCTGTGTAAACGGGGTAAAAAAATGTAAGTCACCAGATAATAACAGACAATTCGGCAAGAAAACAGTCCTGATAACAGAATAAAACGGACGTACAGGAGAGTGGACGGATTGATATATATTGATTTATAATCAATTTTAAATTAAAATCATAAAACAATTATCATTTTTTCCTGGTTCAATAAAATCGGAATATTTTTAATACGAATATTTTTTTTTGCTGCTTTATGTAACAAAAAAAAAAACTGCAGTTTTAATCATACCGATGGTTTAAAAAAGCAGAAAAATATGTTTTAACAGTAACCTATCAGCCTGTAGGTTTCCGAAATAGTCTCATTTATTTATTTATTTGTTTATTTTGTTTGTTAAGGTGGCGGCAGGCGTTATCCGGAGCCGTAACACACCACGGTGTCCACGGCGGTGATCGTGTTCGAGCTGACCGGACAGATCAGTCACATTCTTCCTATAATGATCGCTGTTATCTTAGCCAACGCCGTGGCTCAGAGCCTCCAGCCGTCGATTTACGACTCCATCATACGCATCAAGAAGCTACCGTACCTCCCCGAGCTCGGCTGGGGCCACCACGAGTGAGTATCAGTTCATTTCCTCATTCATCCGTTCATCCAATTATCCAATCAGCTTTAAATTCATTAGTCATGGAATTCTTTCATTTTTTTTTGCTTAAATGCTTAAAATTATTTTTTTTATTTAAATATTTATAATTGCACTAAAAACATTTTTTATTTTATCAATAATGATCATTTTTATTAGTTTTTCATCTTTGATAGTTAAATGTTACCGGTTGGTTATAATTTCTCTATTGAGAATTTCAATATTTTTATGTTGATTCAGGATTTGAGCCAATCACAGGAAGCTTTAAAGTCATGTGACGGAATTTTCAGCTGATAATCGTAGGCGAATTTTTCAGCTCGGAATTTATATTCAATCTGCAGCAGAATAAAGATTTACAGATTCTGTTTTTGTTGAAATAAATCCCAGAATTCCTTTTTAACAGTGACGGTTAGACGGTTTATTAATATTATAAGAAAGTGGTAGCTCTCCGAGTCCGGTTCGGGCGTCTTCCGTCTACCAGAAATGTAAAAGTTCAAAAAAAAAAAAAAAAAAAAAAACGTTTGTTTGATTTATGATTCTACCTAAATTTTTATTGCGTTAAACTTTGAAGTTTGTTAGATGTTTTTAACAGGTTTGAATCGAACTTTTATGTTGTGAAGTTTTGACACGTTGTGTTATTTTGTCTGTGTGTTTTTTTTGTAGTGACGTTTTAATAAATTTTTTGGGTTTTTGTTTTTTCATGAAAAAGTTTTGACCTTTTTGCTTGGCGGCTTTGAGGCGTCTGGTTTGATGTTGTTGTAAAAGAATGTAATTAAGTTTAAATTTATAAAAAGCACAAACAAACACACATGCATACACACACTCCTACACACAAACACACACACACACACTCCTACACACAACACACACACTCCTACACACAAACACACACTCCACAAACAAACACACACTTCACACAGACTATTTGTTGGATATGATTTATAAGTCAAAAATACAATTATTGACTCCACCAACTAGGGGTGTGTGTGTGTGTGTGCGTGTGTGTGCGTGTGTGTGTGTGCGTGTGTGTGCGTGTGTGTGTGTGTGCGTGTGTGTGTGCGTGTGTGTGCGTGTGTGTGCGTGCGTGTGTGTGCGTGTGTTGTGTGTGTGTGTGTGTGTGTGTGTGTGTGTGTAAAAGTCTTTGCTGTAAAAGTCTTGTGTTGATGGATTGTTTCTGTGATGATTAGATTTTGAGTTCTTAAGGGAGGAAGGTGAAAAACAGCCCTGAGTATTATTTTAGTAATATATCATTTGTTTGTGCATGTATATGTGTGTGTGTGTGTGTGTGTGTGTGTGTGTGTGTGTATGTGTATATATATATATTAAATTTACATTGTACCCCAGCCAGAGAACAGCTTGTGTGATTTGTACTAATGGCTTTTTTGTTCAGGGACAGCAACTTTTTTTAGAAAGAAGCCTAAGCATAAGTCAATAACACACACACACACACACACACACACACACACACAGCCACAATTATTAAAACAGCATTTTACATATACATTTCTTACACTTTGCAGATGGCCTTATTTAAGGTGACTTTTATGCTTTGAAACTAGTTCTTAAACTGCATCCAAAATGGCCGCCAAAAGAACAAGCATGTCCTGTAGTCCATCCGGTGGACATGCTGTGAAACAAAAACACACCTGCAGAAAATTAAATTGTATAGGAACCTGAAAGGAGCAGAAAAATCACACACATTGGTCCTTTCCCAGTAGCCACACTACAACTTAATTATAAAAAATAATCATTACATAAAGAACCTTTACTGATACTAAACTTTCCTATCATTGTCCATTTTGTCACACTCGTCCCAAAAGTCCCCCATCGCTCCATTTTTCCCGCTTTTTTCTTACTGGTTTGGAATGTCACACCACCAGGTGAATTTTGGGTAAAATCCTAAAGCGAAGTCCGCTTGTACCCGCACTTACAGAAAGTAATGGACCGGTGAATTAGGACACCCTACACACTCGCACCCTTCAGCGGAAAGTGGCAAATGAGGGGTAGAAGCGCAGGTATCGGACCAGAGAAAATAATGACCCTGTTTTTTGGGGTTTTTTTCCTTGGCTGTCAGGAGTCCGGGCCTGAAGAGAGTTCTTCTTCTTCATGATCTTTTTATATGTATGGATTTGTCCTGTTTACGTCCTGTGTAGGAAGTATAACATTCGCGTGGAGGACATCATGGTGAGAGACGTGAGGTTCATCACACTGAACTGCACTTATAGAGACCTGCATGACGTCCTGCTCACGGAGAGGCTAAAAACACTGGCGCTGGTCGAGTCCTCGGGTACACACACACACACACACACACACACACACACACACACACTACCCTTGTCTCCTGTATTCTCACTGTAATATCAGTTGACATAAAAATATTGTTGTAGCTGAGGGCGGAATGTAAAAGTTTCAGCTAATTTTTAACTTCAGCGGCTAAAATTGATTTTACATTAAAACCAATTCGGCTGATATTCGAAGATCTTCTGTTAAAAAAACAATAGAATGTATGTTTCATTCGTGTTTTTTATTTTGCTATAATAGTTTAATGTTTTTTTTAGTTTTTAAACAATTTTTTAAATAAAATGAAACTGAATTAAAGTGTAAATTAATAGAATTTTTTTCTTAGCTAAAAATTAAATTTACAGTGATATTTTTTTACTTAACTGAACTCGAAGCTACATCGAATCTGTTCTAAGCTGTTTTTTTTCGGAGCTAGGAAACACCGACAGGACCCAACTGGACCGACTTTTCCCAACTTTTTCACTTTATTTTATGCTATTCAGCTACGATAAATACGTAATTTTAAAATCATTAAAACCAAAATACAACCTTTTCTTTTTTTTTTTTTTTTTTTTAACAGTATAATTTACTTATCGTGTGTTTTTTGTAATAATTAACCTCGAATGTCTTATTTTTCCCTGCAGAGTCGATGATTTTATTAGGCTCAATCGAGCGCGCTCAGCTGCAGGCTCTGCTGTCCAATCAGCTCGGTCGACCACGAAGACTCGATTACATCCGTCAACGCTCGCAGAACGAGAAGAAGCGTTCCGAAACTCCCAGCAACGAGGAGAACGTTCACAAGCTCAACCAGGAAGTCCGCTTTCAGGTCAGAGCCGAATAAGTCAAGTAATCAGCAGAGTTTGGGTCGAGTTATTTACAAAATATTTACACGTTTTTCATTTCCATTTTTCTGCAGTAAGTTTTTTTTTTTTTGTTATAAAATTGACTTTCCTTTGTGTGCATCATTGTATAGAATTTTTTAAAATAAAGTTTGCTTTTCAATACAATTTTCAGTTTTATTGCTTATTATTTTGGAGAAACGCTGCCTCGTGTGGTTGAAGTTTAATATTAAAAATAATTATTTTAATGAATTTTTTAACTGCTGATTTTTTGTTGTAAAAATGATATTTTAGTTAATATCATTTTAATAAAAGTTTTAAGTCATTGAACCTGATTTTTAATAAGTGAATCTGAACTATATTTTACTCTAATAAAATTAGAAAGTAATATTAATTAAAAAAGAATCACTTAATGTGTTAATTCGCTTAATTGACACTTTTTGGTTTTAATTTTAATTAGCGGATTTATTAACAAACAATTTCACATATTGATTATTCAGATAAAGATTTTCTTTTTTATATTATAGCTATGTTTGTTTTAATGATGTAATTTTTTGTTTTTTATTAATTAATTTAGCATTTTAATGGCTGAAATGTGTTTTTAAATCCTTTGACTTTAATTGATTATTTGAGAGAAACGCTGCCTCTAGTGTTCGAGGTTTGTCTAACATGCTAGTTAGCCAGTTAAATCCCACTGTATTGTAGTTGTTGTTATTATAAAATCAAATTGTTGTTTTCATTCATTATAATTTTTTTTATTATTAATAATAATTAATTATTATATATTTTTTTTTTGTGTTGATTTTTTAATTTGATTTATTATTTTATTTTTTTTAGATCTCTACAGAGGAGTCCACATTTACTCCTCCTCGTTCCGTCTCTCCGAAACCACTGAAACCTGCACTGAAGAGAGTGGATCGAAGCCCACAGACACCAACAAGTATGTACACACACACACACACACACACACACACACACACACACACACACACATGAACAAATAAACACGTAACTAAGCTTCGAATCATCCCACTAGGTCAGGACTCGGGCATCGCTTTAAAGAGCCTTTTCTGCGCCCACCCAGATCCTGAGATGGCAGAGGTAACACACACACACACACACACACACACTTCAAACCTGTTACATCACTTACACTCCTGATTATCTCCCACGTCTCTCCTACGGTACTTGATGCTCTCAGCTGTTAACCATTAGCTTTTCTAATTACGTTCTCGTTACGTTGTCCTAACGTTTGCTTCCGTTTCCTGATGGAAGAGTTATAACCTGGAGAACTTGGTGGCCCCTGAGCACAGGAAGCTCAAGCGTGTCAGGATATCGGTGGCGGTAAGACCCCCAGACCGTTAAAAGATGAAAAATAACACCACCAGAAACACGAATTCCATCCAAGCAGTCGTTTCTCCTCCATGTCTAATATCCATCACAGTCTTCCTGTATGCCTGCTGCTGACCTTTGACCTTCTGGACAATACATGTGTTTTTAAACGTATTTACGGGCTACCGCGACCTTTAAATCGACATTATAAATGGTGTCTTACTTGAAATGTCAAGTAGAAACGATCAGGAATTTCAGCCGGAGACACGGGAAGCAGTTCACTTTCACTAATGGAAAATCCGGTGTATCACGGTATATACTATCACAGTATAAAGTCAGTAAGATTTTCGGATAGATAAAAATAAATAAACGCGTTTAATTTACGCTAATAGTTTATTATAAAAAAACTTGTTTGCTTTATCAATATTTTGCTACATAAATAAGAAAAAACACATTGTATTGTTAATTTTTATTAAAATTGTCTTGTTTCAGTCACTGTTCCTTATGGAAAAGATTATAAATGTATTTTTTATTCTTTATTTATTTTATTATTTTTTATTTGACTACGTAAAGTAATATAATAATAATAATAATAATAATTCAAAACTAAAATATGATAAATGGTAATATTATTAATAATATAATAGTAATATAAAAGTATTATGTTAGTAGTAATAATAGTAATGTAATAGTATTGTGTTAGTACTACTAATTTTTGACAAAATAATAACAGAACTAAACTGTTGCAGCTTTTTTAGTTTATCACATTAACAATGCTGACATTTCACAATTAAAACTTCTACATCGATATAAATAAAGGTAAACAAACGGGTTACAAATAAACATACTAATAAATCCAACTAATTAATCGTTTTTAAGCCCCGCCTCCTTTTCCACCCGAATAGATGACAAGTCTGAGTTTTTTTTAGTAATAATGCCACTGTGTACTTTATTAACTCCTAAATAAATAATAAAATCACCTGTAAAATCGTAACTGATGGCGAAATTCTTGTGCTCAATAAAGAAATCGAACAATAAATGTTTAAAGCTTACAAAGCAACGTGTGTTAAGGGTCAAAGGTCAGATATGGCATTGCATTGCTTATCCCAGTCGCGCGCTACGCCATCCATTACGACCTCATAAGTTGCGTGTCATCGTGTGCAGAGATGCTGCAGTTACCCAGAATGCCTTGCTGTCATCTATGATGTAAATATTAGAACTCATTATTAGTGAAATGTTTGTAATAAATACATAATAAAATAAAAAAAAAAAAATAGAGGTTTTGATCATGTGATCAGGTCAGATTATTCGTAGCTCCGTGGGTTAGTTTGTTACAGTAGCTAGCTGAGGAATGACTAGCTAAGCTGTTAGGCAGCAGAATTAATACATCCAATCAGCAGTTAAAATGCGATTAAACGTCGATTCATTTCTTCGTTAAGGCTGCAATTGCATTTATTTATTTATTTATTTATTTATTTATTTATACATGACGTTATTTGTACTAAAAAACTTTTACGATGCGTTCACACCAAACATCGCAATATTCACCTCGCACCATCCGTGCAAGCTAAAACAATTTATAGGTTATTGACACACTCATTGTATCGGATAATGGATCTAATGGAACAAAGTGATCTAATGTGTGTGACGCGATGCACATATAAGCTCCGTGCTGTGATGTTTCCAAGCTGCAGTCTAACATTAGCATAAAGCGCTCCTGTTCAAGCTAATCGATATCATTTTCAGTTAAACTGATCCGCCTAACAGACATGTAACAAACTATAACGCACACCATAAAGAACGCTAATGAAAGATGTTATTAGATCTTATTAATAGCATGTGTGTGTGTGTGTGTGTGTGTGTGTGTGTGTGTGATGAGCAGTGATGTCATTGATGCCATTTTTGGATTTGGGAAATTCAGTGCGAGTGAAAAGCAAAAAAAAAAGAGTTCGGAAATGAGAAACGGTGTAATCGCCTTACTGACAGTGTGATAATTAAGACCTGTAATTGCGTGTGTGTGTGTGTGTGTGTGTGTGTGTGTGTAATTTGTTACTGCAGACATGTCCTTTAGGCTACTGTAGGTGTTCTGGTTACCAGATGTTAAAAATGTGTGTATTAATGTGTGTGTGTGTGTGTACGTCTGCAGGAGGACGACTTTGAGGACGATATGACCATGAGAGAGGTGATCTCACACACACACACACACAAACACTCACACACACGATTAGATTATTACACTGCAGGTATATTAGATATAAACTCTTTATCTTACTCTGTTTCTTTGATCTTTCTTTTATTTTCTGTCTTTTTCCTTCTTTATCCTTTATTTTTTTTCTACTGTTTTCCTTTCTTTCTTTCATCCTTCCTTTGACTCTCTGCCCTTTCTTTCTTTCATCCTTCCTTCCTTTGACTCTCTGCCCTTTCTTTCTTCATCCTTCCTTTGACTCTCTGCCCTTTCTTTCTTTCATCCTTCCTTTGACTCTCTGCCCTTTCTTTCTTTCATCCTTCCTTCCTTTGACTCTCTGCCCTTTCTTTCTTTCATTCTTTCTTTCTTTCATCCTTCCTTTGACTCTCTGACTCTCTGCCTCTCTTTCTTCTCTTCCCTTCTTTCTTCTCCATTCATTTCTTTCATTCTTTCTTTCTTTATATTTTCTAGATCGCCGAGTGGGAGGAGCAACAGCTTGACGAGCAGGTTAACTTCAACAACTGTAAAATTGACCCCGCCCCCTTTCAGCTTGTGGAGCGCACCTCACTGCACAAGGTGTGTGTGTGTGTGTGTGTGTGTGTGTGTGTGTGTGTTTTTAGTTATTAGTCCTGTTCAGAAATGTAAATATCTGTTAGTGTTGATACCTTTTTTTAGTATCTTTCTCTCTTTCACACACACACACACACACACAGTGATTTATTCGTTACACACTTTTACCAGTGTCCAGCGGCAATAGAAAATTAGTGTTCATTAAGATTTTCTCTGCAGTGTTACACACACACAGGGTGAATAGACACACACACACACACTCAAAAAGAAACCTCATTCCCTTTTGCCGCAAGCAATGGATGTGCCTAATGTCCTCCATTCATCCCCTTCAAAACACACACACACACACACACACTCACTCCAGCCTAATTTCCCCATCCTGCACTTTAAATATTTAGGAGTGCGATTTTAGCACAAATCCATCATTTATACACACACACACACCCACACACACACACACGCGTGATACTGTGTGTTTCTTTCTCTCTGTGTGTATTGAGTTGTTTACCGTCCTCGGTTGCTTAAAATCTGTTGCCGTGGTGATGATGCTGTAGCCGTCGTCATGGGAACAATAATCCCCCCCCCAGGGGTGAAGTCTGAGGATTAGATAACTCTAATCTAAATATTAACATCTGACGGCGGTAATTAAAGATCACATCAGATCATCAGATCACATTTCCAGTCTTACGGATTGTTTCCATAAGCGCAGCTCCATGATGCAAAAGTTTTGGCACCCTTTTATATATTTACACAACAGAAACAGCAGGCGGCTTAAAGTTAATCAATGTTTCATGGTATTTCAGACGCACACCATTTTCTCTCTGCTGGGATTGGATCACGCTTACGTCACCAGCATCGGTCGGCTCATTGGGGTGGTATCACTCCGAGAGGTTAGTGAACTGTAGAACCTAAATATTCACGTAGGTGAAGTTAAAGATCTCAAAGGAGCAGATTTTCATTGCTCAGGTTATGATAATGTTCATGAGCGTTGCTAACATTTTTATATCAATATCCAGTGTTGGGAAAATGAATGCTCTGGTTTTTATTCGGTAGCGCGTTATTAATACGAAATTACAGAATTATTTTTGCTTATGTTTTTCCTGCAAAATTATAAAAAATTAATAAGGAATCAATGCAGTTTTTTTATTATTATTTTCCCTTGTATTGCTTTGATGTTTGTTTTTATATTAAAAAATGTTTTTTTGTTCTTTTTTGAAATTTTTTGTGCGTCTCAGCTGCGAAAGGCCATCGAGGGTTCGGTGACGGTGAAGGGGGTGAAGGTGCGCCCCCCGCTGGCTAGTTTCAGGGACAGTGGCACCAGCAGCAGCGACGCCGAAGTGACTGAGCTCCACAAACTGTGGAACCGCCACACCAACATGACGCTGCCGAGGGACCACCAGCCCTCCGACTCGGACGAGAAATCCCAGTGACAAAAAGGGAGTAAAAATGACCAGCCAGGACGAATCAAAGGAATTTATTAAGACTTGTAATTCATTTTCCTGGTTGTTTCTGTTGTTTTTTTTTCTGCACAAGCTGAAGCGCTTCATCTTTCTGGAATTATTCTGGAAAGTTCTGTATTCAGGTTGCTGGTGAACACTTGGAGATGTGGATTTTAAAGCTCCTTAACCTTCCTGTCCCGCCTTTTTCTGCACTGATTTTCATTTCCTGGTTTGTAAATAGGGACGTTTTAACGCTAACACTTCCTGACTTTCATCCTAATACAGTCTTCCTGTTTTATGCATCTTGGTATTCGATAGAAAAAGCAGGTATATTCGGCAGTATTTACACTGTTTTTAATGAGCGCTTTTTAATTCTATGATTTTATTTTATTTTTCATTGTAAACTTAACAAGCAACACGTCATTTGTTGCATCACTTATTAATGGGTTTTCTATCTATGTACACAACACTAACCACTCCTTTATTTGAATGCAGGGTTCCATAATGTTCTTATTGTCGTTAACTGTGATGCACTTTGATTGCCGTTGAACAAAAGCAGTTGGTTTCAGTGATTGTTGTGGTGTAAATTTATGGAACAATCAACAACTGAAGGCCGTTAACTTCTGATTTATTCAGTTTGTCTCTATTTAATTTTGAATTCTATGTCCAAGATGATCTTTTTTTTTTTTTTTTTTTTTACATATTTTTGACCCCCCACTCCACCCAATCAACTGAATCTGAACATTCTAGTCTATTGTACATGTCTAAACACTGAGATATCCAATCTACTTTTGGCTTCCAATTTTCAGGTACGTTCCTTAAAAATCTCAATCAATATGTAGCTCTATAGAACAGAACCTTGACTTTTATTTGTTGGGATCTCCCAAGACCTACATTTTGGTCTGAAGAATCTACAGTTTATTTGTTCACCAAGGAATCTGTCTCATCTAATATGAGATGTTTCTCAACAGGGTTGACTTGCTTACCCAACAGAACCTGGACAATGTCTTCCAGTCCGACACTCCAACATCATCCAAGTGTTGCCTTACTTAATGCTTAATATTCTCCTGATAGAGGTGATATACTATCCCACAGCAGAACCTTCTTGTTCCTCCAGCTGAAGGTTGGAATTCTTGTAGAATACACAATGAGTTTATCTTACGAGATCAATTGATGTTCAGTGATTTCAATTTTTCCATTTTTTCTTCAAATAATCAGTATACTTTTTGGTTTTACCCTCACCCAGAATGGAACCTACACAGATTAGCCAGCATCTTATAAGATGAATTCCAAGTCTGTGATTCATAGAGTCTATGCCTGATAAATGTCATTTGTCATCAAACTTTCGGTTCTTAGATTCTAGCCCGGTTGTTTGAGGAACCTGGCCACGTTTTTCTTGACTCAAAGGAGCTGATTCTCATTGTTGATGTCTCGACATCTGATTCTTCCTGCTGAAAAATGCGGCGATGCGTGTTTTTTTATACTAAAGCCGTAATTCTTCTTGATTTTTCGCATCAGTGTTATATCACTTTCACATTAGAATTATTGCAGAACTCTAGATGTTGTTTAGACTTTGATCTGCAGCTAAATCTGGATCTTGTTCCGGGAGATCTTGTGGAGTTTTCTTACCCTCAGTTCTAAGGAAGGACCTTCAGGATTGGAATGTCTATGGTCTAGCAGCACTTTTTCATCATCAGTACAGCTCAGGTCTACCACTCAATCATAATCCTGAATTCGTTTCTTCTTTTCTGTTCAGCTGCCAATCAAGCCATGAGTTATAAGTATGGGTGGGGCTATAAATGCTGCTGAGCACCGATTGGTTAAGCAACTTTGATGCTACAGGTGGACTGTACCATCTGGTGGAAAATTGCTATTAGTAGCGATGCATCAATACATGTATATATTTTTGACTAAGTACCAGTATAATGACTTTTTCCTACTCAAGTCAACACCGGAACAAGCAGCCCATCTAGTGTTAATCCAGCAGGGATACAGCAGGTATCAACATAGTGTTAACGAAATGTCCTACAACTTTAGCTAGTCGATTATTTTACATTAAGTAGCTTCGTTCGATATGTTGGATCATTTCAGGTCGTGAGCCACACCTGGAGTAAATCAACTAACACCACATGGTTTCAGATGTTTGTGTTGCATCTGTATAGTAATTAATGCATCGCTGGTTGTTTGGTATCTAAAGGTGGTCCAATAAATTGCATCTAACCGCATGCCTTAATAGGTTCTGAGCTGCATAATAATATATATACAACTTTTTGCATGTTTATAAGATCGCGAAATCGACGACTGCTAATATTCGCAAATAATTTTAAGTGTTTTGACGTGTTCATTTTTAGATAAACAAATATTATGGATGCTTTTCTTTCCTTGGGGTCTTTTTTTATATTATTATCATATTTTTCACTGATTCCTATATTAATATTGGGGGGGGGGGTTTAAATGCTGATTTTAACCTTCTCGATCCTGACAACTTCTCCATCACTCTTGACCAATGCGCTTGGATGTGGGCGGGTGGAGGGCGGGGCTTGTCTTTATTTATAAAAAAAGCACATTATAGCTATAATTAGGTTTACAGATTTAATATATTTGCCTCCTAACATATCAGTACTGGAACGATCACCTATTAACGTAAGATGTGATCTTTTGTTTGTTTTTATGTTTGTTTGTTTGTGACTCCAGTCCCCAACCGGGACCCCATGTTAGCAATGTGCTAGGTAGCATTGCAGACAAATTTTGAGCGAATGTCAAAGTGCCTAATAACGTTGTTTTTGATGATTTTTACACTCCTCATTACGCACATTTGGGGGGGGGGGGGTTACCGTAGCAACCAGTTCTTCATCTAAACAGCAGGACAAAATCATGATCAGATGTTTGTTTGTTTGTTTTTTCACCTAAACAAGCTGCAAGATAGGAAATCTGTTGTTGTTAACATTGTACCATAATCTAGCAATTAATAACTCTGTGCAATAACATGTAAAGTGTGTGTGTGTGTGTGTGTGTTTGATTGTAATTTAAGTCCTGACCTGGATGGAAAATTAGATTTATTTTTTTTTATTATTCTTTTTTTAAGGTCTGATGTTACGGTACGCACTGAGGCTGTGTGTGTGTGTGTCACATCAGCTGATGGAAGAAGCACAAAGTGTTAAAGGGAATTCTGAATCAGACAAACATTGCTTGCTTGCGCACACACACACACACACACACACAGATGTGTCCTATGTTTCAGACAACAATAGGATTGTTTTATATCAGGGATGAATAAAGATAATTTAACATAAGCACCAAGTGTTTTGTGTCTTTTTTGTGTTTGTGTGAATATATTTCAGTAACATTATATAAACAAATTGTTTGTGTTTAGATTTTATTCCGTATTAGTTTATATTTGTTGTCTCCTGAGTGTGTTTGCGTGTGTGTGTGTGTGAGAAACTGCGCTTACATGTGTCTGTCCCTTTCCTGTGTTCTCATTGGCCGAGAGTGACCTGTGATGAAGTTATGATTGGATACTTAGTGTGTGTGTGTGTGTGTGTGTGTGTGTGTGTGTGCGCAGTGCTTTGAATCCCCGAGATTCTTCAGTTGTAACTTTGCTCAACAGAGAGAAAGAAATAAAGCCTCACATTTTCTGTGTTTGTTTATATTCTTTCTTTCTTAGTCTCTTTTAATCTCATCATAACCGTCTGCCCGTCTAGCCAAAAGTTTGCGGACACTTTACCGTCAGTCGTCATATGTAAGACGACTTTGTTCTCTTTAGGGTCTGTTATTCTGAGGAGGTTTTAAAAGGTCTATAGAATGTTAAGATAAACAGAAGTTTCATTACAACCCATCTGTCTGTCTGTCTGTCTGTCTGTCTGTCTGTCTGTCTGTCTGTCTGTCTGTTTATCTGTCTGTCTGCCTGTCTGTCTGTTTATCTGTCTGTCTGTTTGTCTGTCTGTTTGTCTATCTGTTTATCTGTCTGTCTGCCTGTCTGTGTCTGTCCTGTCTGTCTGTTGTGTCTATTGTGTCTGTCTGTCTGTCTGTCTGTCTGTTTGTCTATCTGTTTATCTGTCTGTCTGTCTGTTTCTGTCTATCTGTTTATCTGTCTGTCTGTCTGCCTGTCTGTCTGTTTATCTGTCTGTCTATCTGTTTATCTGTCTGTCTGCCTGTCTGTCTGTCTGTCTATCTGTTAATCTGTCTGTCTATCTGTTTCTGTCTATCTGTTTATCTGTCTGTATCTGCCTGTCTGGTCTGTTTATATCTGTCTGTCTGTCTGTCTGTCTGCCTGTTTATTGTTATCTGTCTGTCTGTCCTGTCTGTCTGTCTGTTTATCTGTCTGTCTGTCTGTTTATCTGTTTGTTTATCTGTCTCTCTATCTGTGGCAACGGTCTAATGTAGTGTCTGTCTGTTGTCCGTCTATCTGTCTGTCTCTCTATCTGTGGCAACAGTCTAATGTAGTGTCTGTCTGTCTGTTGTTCAACTATCTGGCTGTCTGTATATCTGTGTCAACAGTTCAATTAAGTATCTATCTTTCTGTTTGTTATCTGTCTGTCTGTCTATCTGTCTATCTGTCTGTATATACGTGGCAACCGTTTAAACAAGTTTATCATTCTGTCTGTTGTCTGTCTATCTATTGCTGGGTTTTATTTCTTTTGTGTTTCTGTCTTTCTTAATGTAGATAATCTGAGATGATGGGAATACTGTGTGTGTGTGTGTGTGTGTGTGTGTGTGTGTGTGTGTGTGTGTGTGTGTGTGTGTGTGTGTGTGTGCTGTAGGGAGATGACGGTAGCCTCAGATGTGAATTCTGTCAGTTTTTTGTGGATTTTGAAGGCGTGTGTGTGGAGAAATGTAGCGATTGAAGCTGAAAAGGTTAATTTATCAGATGGAATTGAATTGTCTGCTGTTCAGACTGTAGAAAAGAGCAAACGGATAAATCAGACCGGCAAATTAAAGGTTAATCGCTCTAAAATTCTTTAAAGTGAAATCCATCAAGGAAAAACGATTTCTTGGTTTTGGGGTAATTTCCTGCAGCCGAATATCCGTTTATTATAATCATGTGGGGAAAGTCGGAACTCACAAAAACCTACAAACTCACGAATCGGATGTTCCTGATGGATTCAGATGGAATTAAAAGTAAAAAAAAAAAGTGGGAAAAATACAGAAAAGTCCGCATTGTAGCGGTTTAGACATTATTTTACGTCCTAATACGTCCTAACACATGCAAATGTGGGTAGTAATGACCTACATTTACTCGTTTACTGATTGTTACTCGAGTACATTTTGTGAGTGTGTGTGGCTGAGCGAGTGAGTGAGTAAGTATGTGGGTGAGTGGGTGGGTGAGTGAGTGAGTATGTGGGTGGTTGAGTGAGTGAGTGAGTGGGTGGGTGTGTGAGTGGATGAGTGTGAGGGTGAGTAAGTATGTGGGTGGGTGGGTGAGTGGGTGGGTGAGTGAGTAAGTGGTAGTATGTGGGTGGTTGAGTGAGTGAGTGAGTGAGTGGGTGGGTGTGTGAGTGGATGAGTGTGAGGGTGAGTAAGTATGTGGGTGAGTGAGTAAGTGAGTATGTGAGTGAGTATGTGGGTGGTTGAGTGAGTGAGTGAGTGGGTGGGTGTGTGAGTGGATGAGTGTGAGGGTGAGTAAGTATGTGGGTGAGTGAGTAAGTGAGTATGTGAGTGAGTGAGTGAGTGGGTGGGTGTGTGAGTGGATGAGTGTGAGGGTGAGTAAGTATGTGGGTGGGTGAGTGAGTGAGGGAGGGAGTGTAATCGGGGGAAGATCACCAGTGGCCTTAAGTTCAGTCCTCAAGATATCATAAGGAATAGATTATAATGTGATTCTTGCTGTTTGCAATAAAACCGAACCGACATCCCAGCCTACCGAAATTCCAGCTCCAACCTGAAAAAACACGTAGCGGTGAGAGTCAAAATGACGCCGATTTAAACCTCATTAATAATCATTCGGTTTCTATGGAAACTTTAACCTTATTGGTAAACCACATTACACACACTGTCCCAATATTTATCCTAATATTCGCTCACGTACATGTGGACAAATATCCTGTGAAACTACAAACACACACACACACACACACACACACACACACACACACACACACACACACACAACAATGTGCATTCTAAACATCTGCACACATTTTCATCTCCATTAAACACAAAACTAAACAAACTGAAGAGCAAAACTGGGACGTCCTGCATTTACACACCAATCCGGGCGCATCAGTAAAGTGTAGAACATCCATACAGAATCCACACCAGACGGGAATTTATTTTATTCCTACATAAATAATGCCTGGATGTAGAATCTGTTAAAATAAAGTATTTTTTATTTTTAAATGAACTAATCTTAAATGGAAGGAAATAAAGGCGGAGTTTAACTGTTAGAAAATCATCTGTGTGTGTGTGATTGACAGGTGATGTGATGTTGATGTCCATCACAGGACTGAGATTGACTTTACTTCACTTTCATCTGTTTTTTATTATCAGAACAGAGAGACTTTGGAGGAGACGGGATGTCAAAACTCGCCAAGTGGATTGAAATTAAGGGTTTTTTGCTTCGTGTCAATCAAATCAGAAGACATGAATAACTAATTACTGGAGCCGATTTATATCTGATTTATATCCGATTTATATCCGATTTATATATAATTTATATCTGATTTATATATGATTTATATCTGATTTATATATGATATGATGTTCACATTGGTGATCTAGTTTGAGCATTTCGATAACTTGTGAAGCCCCAAATCAAAGTTCTAGATTAACCAGTACGATTTAGAATTAACCCTCAGTGTGTCCTCTTTCAACAGAGACCAAACTCCTGCATTTACCCCAAAGGGTAAAGAACAGCATGTCCTCTTCAGTGTTTCTACCCATCAGATTAAAGGGTTAATTATTTATAAAACTGATAAAGATACTCAGTGGGAACTGCGTGAACATGACGTTGAGCTACGTAGTGTTTATGAGCTGTGACGAGCGTGAGGTTTTATTTTGATGCGTGTCAGGATAATTAGCATCCAAGAGCTTGCTAGCCACACACACACACACACAATATTACTGATTGCGTATCTGTGGGTACTGTTACATTAAAAACATAAAGGGTATTTTCTATTTTACAAAATAAGACCTCACACACACACACACACACACACACTAGAATTATACACACAATGTATTCACTTATTTATTTTATAATTGTAACACAAAGAAATATGTCCGTAATATAAAAGTACACAACACTGAATTGTGTTGTAGGCGAATAACCAGCAGGAAACATTTATTAACAGGTTTTATTATATCGTAGTTAAACACTACTGTCTCCCATGTGTTCCGGTCACATGACCCATTTGTTGTGAGTCTGTCAAGTAAAGTGTACTCAAGTTCATGTTTTCTGTTTATGTTTTTCTGCTAGTGTGTTGAGCTATGCTAAGATAAGCGAGTCAAGTCTAGTTTAGTTTGTTTGTTGTTTAGTCCCTGTGTAAATAAACTACACTTTTGGGTTGGGGTTAGGGTTTGGGGTTGGGGTTAGGGTTAGGGTTTGGGTTTGGGGTTAGGGTTTGGGGTTTGGGGTTTGGGGTTAGGGTTAGGGGTTTGGGGTTTAGGGTTAGGGGGTTAGGGTTCGGGTTAGGGTTAGGGTTAGGGTTAGGGTTAGGGTTGGGTTTGGGGTTAGGGTTTGGGGTTGGGGTTAGGGTTTGGGGTTAGGGTTAGGGTTTGGGGTTAGGGTTAGGGTTAGGGTTCAGTGCAGTTCGTTACACATGTAACGTAGACTAAATCTTTTGGGTATATGTGAGACTTTATCCTGCCGGACCACCAGAGGGCAACCACAGCGATTTAGATAAAAGACTTCTTTTGTTCTCTAGACCATGTGCTTTATCCGTGCGTCCAAAATCACATATAGTATACGAAAACAAGTATGCAAGACGAGGGTTCCAAATCCTCAGTACGCATACAAAGTTCAGCGATGTCACACAGACCAAGGCCACGCCCACGATTACTGATTGATACTGCCAGTTTAGCAGCCTGAGCAACCAGAGTTGCCAGATTGGGTGAGTTTCCACCCAATTTTTTTGCTCTTTTGATCACGTCAGTCTAAAAAAAAAAACGCATTGGTCTGGTTGCTGCCATTTAATACATCAGGCAGGAATTTCCATAGATGCTGGAGCAGAATGTGGCCTTCTGATCTACTAAAATGTGTGTGTTTGTTTTTGTGAATTATTTCTCACCAGACTGCTTTATAAACGAAGCTCAGTAAAAAACTGAAAACCAAAAAATGGATCAGTACCAAAAATTCATGTTCCTGGATCATCTCCAGGAAAAGTGAGTGTAAAACTCTCTGAGAACATTGTTATGTTATGGATAATCAGACATGCTACTCGTTAGCATCCCGCTACACACCTGCTCGCCTGATTCTCTGGTGCTTGTCGGAAGCTCCTGAGCACCGAAGAATAAGACTAGCTACTCATTAGCATCCCAACATGCACTGAAATGTGTATTTTTTTTATACAGCGAAAAAGAATTTTTAATCAAAGTATATTATAGAATCAGATGAAGTTGGATCAAACAATTGGACATCGCAGATATCTGCTTTAAAATGTAGATTATGTGGTTAGGGTAACTTTTAGAACCAAAAATCGGAAACTAGCGAAAATGTTTTAAGAGAATTTGTGCTACAGCTGATTAAACTCTATATAAAACTCCCTTTTTAAGGAATAATTAGTGAATAATTGTTACTAAAAATAATTCTAAATTATTAATGTGGTGTGTGTTTTTATTTTCTAGGGTTGCCAGTTCAGAACTTGGTGGCGAGTCAGAAAGTCAGAAGTTCAGGGAAGGGACTTGGGTCTAGACCTGCTTTTTACAGTGATTACAAGCACTCCCTCCGGCGTCAGGGTCCCACTTACACTCAGAGGGTCCATGTCCTCTGGCAGCAAAGATCTGTGGGTAAATTTGTCCACAACACAACCGTCATCTCCGACCTGCAAGACGGTAAGACAGAAACACAAGCTATAATAAAAACACACTGCAAAACAACTAAACTTATTATTAATATAGAAGTAAATATATATTTAAAATAAATAAGGTCATAATTAAAAAAATTATAGGTTTTTTTTTGTATTTTAAGAATTTATTGTGTTAGAAAACTAAATTATGTGGGGAAAAATGCAGGATGTGTTTAAGGTTTAAGGTTTATTTGAGCAAATTCACAATTCTTAAAAAAAACAATGGCTTTGAATAATAATATTAATAATAATCTTACATATATTACATACATATAATCTTATATATTTTAGATATATATTAGTTATATATTTATAATATTTTATGGTCGTGTGTGTGTGTGCGAGTGTGTGTGTGTGTGAGAAACATACCTTCTCAGCGTGAATAACAACACTGTTGTTGAAAGCCATCACTACGATATCATGAGGTTGGAATCGACTGACGTCTGCAGACGTGTAATAACGATCATCCACCCAGATCGCTCCTAAACCCACCAGAACACACACACACACACACACACACACTGCCATTAGAAAGTGGATTATTTTGCACCGACAGCACTTCTCTTTGATTCTTTATTCAGAGCAGCAACTTACCAGCATCATTTACATCCGTTTAGTGATGCAGGTTAGTTCCTGTTCATACAGATGTTATAGCAGCTGTAACAGCATCAATCTCTCACCAGCCTCTATTCATTCTCTCGCTCTTAAAACTGCAGCTTGTCATGTCACTGAAAGGCTTAAAACACTAAAGGTGTAATAAAAGTGGTAGCTTTACCACCGGATTGTTGCGCCGCACTGTGGATTAAGTCTCTAGTGTCCAAGGTTAAATAAACATCCTTAACGAGCGACTTACATTTATCGCTTTTTTACAATTGAGCAATTAGGGGTTAGGGGCCTCACTCAGGGGCCCAACAGTGGTAACTTGGGGGTGATGGGAATTGAACCCTGATCTACAATTTGCATTCCAACACCACTGAGCTACCACTTCCCCTGTTAAGACTCTTTTTCTCATTAAAATCTCCCTCCTTCTCTCTCTCTTTCTCTGTCTCTCTCTCTCTCGTTCTCTGTCTCTCTCTTTCTTTGTCTCTCTGTATTTCTGTGTCTCTCTTTCTCTCTCTCTCGGTCTGTCTATATCTCTGTCTCTCTCTCTCTATCTATCTATCTATCTATCTATCTATGTATCTATCTATATATATTCTGTTTTTCTGCCTCTCTCTCTCTCTCTCTCTCTCTCTTTGTCTCCATGTCGCTCTCTCTCTCTCTCTCTCTCTCTCTCAATCTCTCACTCTCTGTATGATGTAATGATCAGTCTGGAGCCCAAACAATGATAAATGGTGTCTGGGGGAAAAATAACACTGTGAAAGAAAAATGGCCTCCTGCTCTTTTCTCCTCAGATCTTTTCCATAATTCAGAGTGAGGTGAATATTTTACTATTTTATTTATGGATCATTTCTAATCCTACAATTTAGATGGATCGAATTTATTTGTAGATTTTTGTCGATTTGCTGATGGGCATTCAACAATTTTCGTGTCATCAACCTCAAATCTTACCTTGTGTGTCTCCATGGCTCCAGTCAGCTTGGTAACCCCCTGTGTGGGATTTCCTGTCTTCCTGGCAACTTCCAAACTTTTCTTTCTCACTAATGAATGACTCCGAGTCACCTGTGTTACCCCCCAAAAGCAACGTGGCTCTTTTATCCAGAAACGGCATGAAGAGGGGATCTGGAGGAGAAGAAGAAGAAGAAGAGGAGGTGTCTGTTTGGATGGACGTGACGCTGCTGCAGCTGTACCTCGCTGAAGAACGGAACGAGGATGAGGATGAGCGAGAGGACGAGCAGCTGATCACAGAGGACATTGTGTCGGATGAACCTGAAGTTAGACTGTGGGAGCTGGAGAAGTTTGCTGGTCTAATTTAACCCATGCATCTGTGCATTGTGGGTCTGCATAGTGCTTTTCCTGTTTCCATATATGGCCTTAGCCTGGCATCAGTGCTCCCGGAATAACCCGAGAGCTGATAAGATGTGGAAAAAGCTCTTCAGGAGACACTTCAAAAAAGGGCGGGAGATACAGAGGAACCAACTGACCGTTACTGCTCATCAACCGTCTTCATCAACCTGTTCTTTGTATATTTGGGTGCCTGATTCTCAAATCAAAAATATTTAGGAATACACAATGCTTGTTAGGTCCTTCATCTCTTCGCTTCACTTTCCATTTAACGGTGGTGCTATACAGCCAATGACAGGTATTTTGACTAGTAATATTGCCAGACAAAAACAGGGTTACACAAGTTTTGGATCTTTCCTTTTGGGTTGTCTGGGACCCCCTACAACATTCCAGCAATTGTTGTTTATCATTCGCTGCTTTAGCACTGGACCATCAATAGTAATTAATGGCAGCATCACATACAGCATCTAGGATCTGTTTTAAGAATGCAAAGACAGACAGAATTTATGGGCGGAACTTGGGGGTATCTGGATTTCCAAGTAGGCAGGTAATAGGATATTTGGGCAAATGAATATGATAGCAGTGATACCAGCGTGCATATGGCCAACACCAAACAGGAACTGTGGCTGGCTGGTGTCTATAGATCTGTGTGAAATTGTTTAGATGTAACTTGCCTACTGATTGATTGTACTAAGATGACTTTGTGGTGGACAATTTTTATATTCTTTTGACCTCTTTTTCCCTGTTGATTTGCAAACAGGCATGTCTAACAAGGGTTGGGAACCATGGAAGAAATTCAGGCACTGGGTTTATGTGAAAGTAGGGGCAAGTTTGAGAAGGCAGAGCTGGAGAAGGTCAATGGTCTACAAACTGGCACATCTGAGACTAGAACCAAATCTCATCCACCAAGAGTAATTTTTACAAAGACAAGAGGGATATTAGGGTACCACGGGTATAGTGTCTGAGTATGCATGTGCGTCTGAGCCAGACACCAGCTAAAGGGGACCTTTTAATTAAAACAAGAAAACTAAATCTTGATTTATGATTACAATATTTTTTCTGTGATAACTGCTGTGTGAGAAGACAGTGGCTCAGGGTTAATAGTAGCAAACTAACTAATAACAGATATTTCTTCCAATGAGAATGCATAGAGTCTGGAATAAAACAAAAAAAACATTTGCTGAAAGAACCACCCGGAGAATGCATAAAATGAGTGAGTAGTTTTGTCTTTTTACATTTGGCCGCCGAGCCGAGATACTTTGTGTTCATATTGTTATTGGTGGAGTCTTGACTTCTGTTAGTTCAGTTCTGGTTCTAAGTTGGTTAGAGTGTGAACATCTACCCTATTAATGTCTCCTTGGAGTACCTGTTGGGTGGGTTTGGGTTACAAGTTTTCATACATATGGGCCTCCTACTGACTTGCGGTGCCAGTGCTTGGTGGTAGCTTATTGGTTTAGATGTTTGACTGCTAACTGGAAAATTGTAAGTTTGATTTCCAGTACAGTCAAGTTACCACTGTGCAATTTGTACAGCTACCAATACAAAACCCTAAAACACACTGCCCCCCAGAGCTACCAGTACAAAACCCTAAAACACAGAGAGTGAGATAATTGCTTAGTTGTATAAATAAATTATCTAAAAGTCACTGTGGATAAGAGTGTCTGTCAAACGGCAGAAGCGTAAATGTAAATCTTTACATTTACGTTTTGGGCAAAATATTTAAACTACCTACTTATCATTCTATAGGCCCCCCCTTGTCAAAGCCAGGACTCCGGTAAATCTTTGAAGGTCTGCTGTAAAATCTACCACAAAGATTTTAGCATCAGATCCTTAAAAGCCTGTAAGTTTAAAGGTATTGCATTTATTAATTAGACTAATTTGCACCAGCATATCCCAAAGAGTCCTGGGGATTCGACGGGCCAAGTCACCACCTTGAACTTGCTGCCAAACCATTTTCGTTTGAATCGTCTGCCAAAGCATTATCCTGCTGAAAGAGGCAACCGTTATTAGGGAATAGTGTTGCCATGACAGGGTAAACAGTCTGCAAACATTGTTCAGGAAGAATGTTACCGGGGATGAGCTGGGATTAAATTTGTGGTAGAAAGAGATGAAAATTCATACAATGAATGACCAGTGAACAATTTGGTGCACTGAAAGACACATAGCAGAAATTTAGCCTTCTTCCCAGCAGTTTGTTAACTGGTGGAACAGAAAAATTAAAACACAACCTTTTGTGGTCAAATGTACTGTAAACAGTGTATGCAATGTATACTGGTCTTTTACCCAGTGGTAGATCAAGAAAATGTCTCTATTACTGATGATCAAGAGGAAACCTGTGACCTACGATATGATTGTTTGGAACTCACAGACTGGAACATGCTGCAGAAACTCTTGGCTTCGAGCTTATCAGGAAATCGAGCTTTGTTTTAGGCTGCAAACTGAACCGATTTGGGAAAATGGCAAATGTGACTTTTATGCCATATTTGCCCGAAAGCAGAGCTACTTTTCTAGTTATTAAGGCAGCTTTGTTGTAACTGGAGTTAAGAGCTTGGTGGTGCTGGTGTCCTTTTAGCTAGCTGTTAACTGATGACTCAGTGGTTATGCTACCACAAGCATGCTTCACAGCACGGGGTAATGAGCAGTGTGTGTCACTAACCAGAACACAGCCTAGTATTGATATTTATCACTAATACAGACACAATCATCTCTGTTCCATGAGACATTGATTGGGACAGAGTGATGCCTGTCGCTGGCAGGACAATTGAGACAGATCTTTCCTTTACTGTGATCAATAATATTATTGGGACACAACTTTCTATTACTGCTGTTTAACTTTGTTAAAAACACAACCTTCTGTTACCACTGGTTAAAAGCACAGTCTAAAAAAAACGACCCTGTCCTCAATTCTTTATCTGTCCATCACTCTTTGGTGCACCTTCCATTGTGGATCCCCACTACAGGGGCATTGATGGCAGGGATTAAGTGGATTAGACTGATTCCACATTGTTGAGGCTCAATAGAGATCAGTTTTAATAGTAATACAAATGTGGAATGGGTGTGTTAATGGGCCCAACTTCATATTTATTCATGGCCCATAATTGCTCCGTTACCCCACTATGTTGCTGGTTACAGATTTTAGCCTTATTTGTTGGGAAAATTCCCTTTCTGTTGGTTAATATATGAGGATGGAGCCCTCAGGTTATTCTAGATCATGTAATCAGCATGGTTACATGATCATACAGTTCTGTAATGCTGCTCAGAAAGCCTTAAGGGACACAGCCGTCCATTACTGTCATCAGGAATTAGATCGAAAAACCACTATTTTGGACACAAATGTCTCTCGTTTTATTCCACCGGTTGCTGATCCCTCACTTCTCGCTGGTTAAGGATTGGTTCACAACCCTTCTCTTACTGCAGAGAAAGGGCCATCTCTTGGTATCAGACAGTAATTGGAACACTTCCCAGTGATCATGTGGATCACTAATTAAACACAGTCTTTACTCACCGTCAGAAAGAAATGACGAGACAGTCCTTCCCTTCCCACGGGTCAGACTTTTCATTACTTTAGAACAAAATTTGGGACACAGCGTTCCTTTATCGTGAAAAATTATTGAAACACATTCCTCCACTCTATTTAGGTCAGAGGTCACCAAACTCGGTCCTGGAGGGTCGGTGTCCTGCAGAGTTCATCTATAACTAACCTCAACACACCTGCCTGTACATTACATTTACATTACATTTACAGCATTTGGCAGACGTCCTTATCCAGAGAGACTTACATTTATTTTTTTATACAATTAAGCAATTGGGGTAAAGGGCCTTGCTGGGGGGCCCAACAGTGGTGGCTTAGCGGTGCTGGAAATTGAACCCCGGTCTTTCTGGTATCAATCTTAACCATTAAGCCAACACTTCCCATACCAAGAAAGACACTGATCAGCTAGGTCAGGTGTGCTAGATTTGGGTTGGACACCAGCCCACCAGGAGCGAGTTTGTTGACCTAAAATTTCTTTCTTCTGAATATTTAAATAGTTTCATTTTTTTCGTCAACAACTAAATTAGGACGTGACCTCCCCTTACTGTCTCTCTCTCTTAGACTGCATTTACACCGCATGTATCATGTGACCCAATTCTGTTTTTTTTTGTTTTTTTCCTCCAGTGTGGTGCAGATCGGATTTGACTCATGACAGCAGGAAAAAAGAACATGGATTCCGATATTTTTTAGGTCTTATTAGTATGTGGTAATAAATCAGATATGAATCAGATTCATGCATTAACATCTGTAAACAGACAGATCAGATTTTCAGAGTCGAACGTCATTGAATAAGCGATGATGGCGCATGACGTCAACTCAGATGGACACAAACAGCGATTTATAATAACTTACAACAACTGTGTGTTTTAATAGTTGTTAAATTTGTTTACTTTTGTTCACACACTATCAGAAAAAAAACCACAATATTTATATCACTTAGTGATCAATTCGTCAAGACTGTAATAAGGATGCTCTTTCTTTTCTGGTCGGTGCGTCTACATCGGGTTGTTTGGCTGTGTTTAGTGTAAATTCAGATATCAGATACGGATCAGTTTTAAAAGATGATGTAAGCGGGTCATCAAAAAAAACAAACAATCAGATCTAATCACAAAATCGGATTTGGGCATCGAGACCTGCAGTGTAAATGCTGTCTTTGTTTTAGTTACAGGGTTTAGAACACAGACTTTCCCTGAAGACACATCAGACTGTCCACTGCTGCTGGGCAGAAATTGGGACACACTCGTTCATCCCAGTGGCTTAGTTTTTCTCCTCTTTTTTTTGTCTATATGTTTGATAAAAGTAATGAAAGTTGGGTTGATCATTTTGTTGAGAATTTTATTGTTACGATTTTCAACAAGGCCAAAAGAAAGAAAGTTCAAAACAATCAGCATTCAAATACTGCACTGAAAAACAATTAGGAAGAATAGAAAAATAAACAAAAGTGTGAGTTTGTTAGTCGGCATTTGACTCATGATTCAGTTTTGCACTTTGTCGAGAGTGTGTGTGTGTGTGCTGAGTGGGTGCGCACAGTTAAGACTGATGTGTGTTACTGTTATTTACTTCTATTATTCTTGATAGACATGTTGGACACAACTCCACCATCACACACACACACACACACACACATGCACACTCATGGTCGACCCAGTTGTGTGTAACGAGGCCACTTGTGACGTAGTGTAACTGCCAAAAATCAAGTCGATCACTATAACAGGCAGCACGAACCACCAATCACTGAAGAGCTGGGTGATGACACTAAAGTCCCGCCCACAAAACTGTTAAATACTGATCAGCTGAAGAGAGAATAAGTGAAAGAGGCAGACAGGCAGAAAGAGAGACAGACAGACTGAATGAAAGACAGTGAGAGAGTGAAATAGAAAGAGAGAGAAAAAGAAAGAGAATAAGAGTCAGTGTGTGTGTGTGTGTGTGTGAGAGCGGGAGAGAGAGAGAGAGAGAAAGAGGGGCAGACAGAATGAGAGGCTGTGTGTGCGTGTGTGTGTTTGTGTGCGTGTGTGAGAGAGAGAAAAAGCGAGAGAGAGAGAGAGAGAGAGAGAGGCGGACAGAAAGAGACAATGCGTGTGTGTGAGAGAGAGAGAGAGACAATGGAATAAAAAACTCAAAAAGAGAGAAAAATGAGAAACTCCGACGAGAGAGAGGGGTAAAAAACAGACAGACAGATTGACTGATAAAAACAGAGAGAGAGAGAGAGAGAGAGAGAGAGAGAGAGAGAGGAGTAAATCAATCTCAGACATTATTCTGTAGACTGTGGCATTAGCGGAATGGGTGTATAGTCGATGGCACGCTTGGCGTTAAAGGCACGATGCGGTAAAATCCCCTGAGGTGCCAACAGGCCCGCGTGATCCCCAACACACACACACACACACACACACACACACACGCACGGGATAGTCATAGGGTTATTTTACAGTGTGGAGTGTGTATCCTATAATAAAAGATTATTTTATATATAATTAACGCTTTAGCCACTGTGTGTATCATCAGCACTGACGCTTCAGTCCCCACAAAGAGCCAAAAACGCGTTCACAGTATTACAGGAATAAACTCGCCTCGACTCGACTCGTCCAACGGTGTCGTGTGTAAAAGTTTGTGCGCCTCGCATCGTTTCTATCCTGTCTAAGAGAAGAGAGAGAGAAAAAAAAAAGATGCTGGAAAAGGAGACCGATATTTGCGTTTAATACGATGGGTGCACAAAGTTTTGCACACAGAATGTGTAAACATTATATTCGAGAAGAAATGTGAAACCTACGTTACAGCCACACACACACACACACACAAACACACAGGTGGAGTTAGTGTCCAACATGTGTACACACTTGCCTGTCATTTTTGTAAGGCAACAGGTAAACAAGTGGGCGGGATTTCATCTGTTTACCGGAGCCAATCAGATTTCACATACAGACAGACTGACAGCCCTGATAATGTAGCATGAGGGATCAGTGGATTGCCATGGTTACCAAAGAATGATGTTCAGCAAACACAATTAGCCTCTGAATGTGTGTGTGTGTGTTAGAAAAAGAGTGAGAGTGTGTGTGTGAGAGAGAGAGAGAGAGAGAGAGAGAGAGACAGACAGTACTTGACATTTATGAAGAATAAAGAGAAAAATGAGATGTTTCTCTAAGAGGGCACATCAAGCACGGTCACATGACCTCCTCTCAAGAGAAAAAAAAAAAAAAAAAAAGCTGTTAAGATTTTTTTTTATGTTATAAAAAAAAAAGGAACGAACGTTTCTGACGCGTCACACACACACCGACAAACCGCGAAAAATCACACGTACAAAAATAGAACGACTTTCCCACAAACCCTGAAACGTCCTCGACACGAATCCTGGGAAGGATGTGACTCTTTTCTGTTTCTTCACACCATGCAAAAAAAAATACTCATCATCATAATAATAATAATAATAATAATAATAATAATAATAATATTGAGTAATTACAAAACAAGTCCAGAAGAAAAGAACTTTTTTTTTAAGCTTGATTTTAAAATACATTTTTTTCCGTCACTACAAACATTCAACATTCCAGCATTTATTTATTTATTTATTTTCTCGACGCTGATTGTGACGACGGACGTTTTGGCAGATTACAAGAACAGTTTTTGTAGCAAGCAGCCATGCCCACAGGATGCAGACCCAGAATGCAATGGGGCCTGAGACCTTGAGAAAAGAGGCGGAGCTAAAGAGGACAGCCAAAAATTTACGAAACCGTGCAAAAAAGAGACCGGACGATGCAAATCCGAGCGTTCGCGCAGTCGACAATACGATACATGCAGAAGAGAATTTTCGGTTCTTTCGTTCCTCCGACTACTTTTAACGACATTTTTCGTCACTTTGCGTTAAATGTATTTTTCTAGCAAACATTTTCAGAGGCGGTTCGAGTTCCACATCCTCCTCCGTATCACACTGCAGACAAGATTGTTAAGACGCAATTTAAAAAAAAAATGTATATTGTCCACATCAGACAGCTGTCTGTATGAAAAAGGGGTGGAGTCTAAAACAAACATGCCGATTCAAACATTCCTAAAACAAAAAGAAAAAGGGGGCGGGACTTAAATAGAACAGCAGCATGTTCACTGCTCTCTTTCCTCCTCTGCCTCTTCATCTACTTCCTCTTCATCCTCCTCGTCAAGTGACACCACACCAGATGAAGCGACATCGGAAACTTTCCTCCGTGCGGAATATTCCGGCGTGCGCCAAACCCCGCCTCTGGAGTCTTTGCAAGGGGCGTCGTCATCATCAAACGTCTCAGAGAACGAATCGCCCCGCCTTTGCCCCGCCCGCGGCAAGCGGGCTAAAAGTAGGAGGTCCTCCCTGCTGTGTAGAGCCCCCAGGATCTTGGCAGTGAGGTCATCGCCACAGCGACCGAGGTCACGCAGCAGTGGGTGTGTCTCATCCAGGCTGCAGGTGCTGGACCCCAGAGTGTCCGGGGGTGACCCCGGTAATCCCGCCGGGGGAGAGAGATCGACAGCGACACCGCTTTCAGCCTCTCGCATCCGAGCCTCGCAAACCCGAGTGTTTATGAGGTTGCGTAGGTAATGAGGGTACGTAGACAGCTCTGCAAAAAAGATGACACGGTGTAAATCCTCCGACCAATCAGAATCCAGCATTCAATTGCACTGTGGTTATTTTTATATTTTATAGATAAATAGATAGATAGAGGGATGGATAGACGGACTGATGGATAATTACATAGATGGGATGAATGAAGGGATGGTTAAATAAATAATTACATAAATAAAGTTTTTTTTCAACCTTCTTTAATGTCATGTCACATTTGTACACGTCTCTCTGTCTTTCCTCTCCTCCTCTTCTAATGCTTTTCTTTTCTTTCTCCTTGTCGCTTCTTCACTTTGTCTGTACATTAAACTTGCAGGAGAAAAGAGGCTGCTGTATCAAATTGCGCCACGGAGTAAAATGAAAAGAGTGAGAGAGAGAGAGAGAGAGAGAGAGAGAGAGAAAGCGAGAGACGGAGAGAGACAGAGAGCGCGAAAGAGTGAGAGAGAGAGAGTGAAAGAGTGGGGGAGAGATAGAGAGACAGAGAAAGCGAAAGAATGAGAGAGAGAGTGAAAGAGCGGGAGAGTGAGACAGTGAGACAGAGAGAGAGTGAGAGAGAAAGTGAAAGAGTGGGAGAGAGAGAAAGACTGAGTGAGAGAGAGAGTGAGAGAGAGTGAAAGAGCAGGAGAGTGAGACAGTGAGAGAGCGAGCGTTGTTGTTGTTGTGGTTCTGTAATTATTTCTGCTCTCTGACTGAATGTAAGGCACTGGGACAGAACGCCGTGTCCTGATTCATGTCCGGTCGGAAGGGACTCCATAGAGTCACCACTGAAAAATACGCTCACTAAATGTATGTCCCTACGTGTGTGTGTGTGTGTGTGTGTCTGCATGTGTGTACCTGTACTCTGTGTAGTGGGCTCATTAGCAGACAGGAAGTCTTCATCATATGAGTCGTCATTTGACTCGTCTCCGTCTACTGAAGACCAGGCACGAAGTTTTGCCTCAGCAATGGCAAACTGTTCCGCCACACCTAAAACACACACACACAGACACACACACACGGATAATCAGCCAACACACTCAGTTTAGTTCTATATACTAAACAAAATGCATGAGAGTCCATGACGCACTTCCACACTAGACACACACACACACACACATCTGGACGTTTTAATAAGACCCTCCAGTAGAGGGCGTGACATTGCCATGGAGATGATCTAATTTTACAGGGAACGATGCACTCCGCCATTTGATTGACGGCACGATGACGCACGCCGATGACGTCACACGTTGGTGTCCTCTACCAAACTGACCTCACAATATCACGAGGTTGCATTTACACCCACCGACACCGACACACACACACACACACTTTCACAGAAATTTATGCTGACGTGTGATTGGCGGTATGATTCAGCAAGATTGGATCAATTTCCTGCAACTCATCAATCGACCAATCAGAGCGCAGCAGTTCCTTCCTCCCTCCAACTCTCAATCTTTCCTGTACTGTCAAAATCAATTTGGCCCATTCATTTCACACGCAAACACACACACACACACACACACACACACACACACACACACACCAACCAGTCCTGGGAAAGAAGCCAAACTTCACTAGAAAAGGCTGCAGTGCCTGCGTTTGTGTGTGTGTGTGTAGGAATGCAGACTGGAAGCCAGCATCCTGCAAGTGATATCTCTCGTACACACACACACACACACACACACATGCACCTGATGTAGCTGATTTTACCTACACACACTTAAACAGTTAAAACACTTTGGAACATTTTTAGAAACCCTTTTGTTGTTTGTGGTGCCGCGGTAAACAATAATCATGCTAGACATGCTAGCTGCTAACCGCTAGCACGCTATCTAAACGGCTAAACGCTCCACTCCTACACACTGACCGGCGGCGAAGCGGGCCTCCTGCTCGCCCTCGGAAAGATCTGAGTAGGAGTTGAAGTCAGGCTCCAGGGCGCTGGGAGCGTCTGTGGGTTTGCACCATCCCTTCCACTCGATCAGGTGAGCAACGCGTCCCTGCGCCATCGCTGTCGGCTTCGTCACATGATCCTTCACCACCTGAGAGATACCTGCTTGGAGAAACACAAACACACACTCGTATATTAGAGGACGTCATGCACAGATGCACAGGAGAAATAGGTGCAGGTGTGTGTGTGTGTACCGTGAAGAGAGGATCTGGCGAGGGCTGCGATCTCCTGAATGGTTATCGCTCTTCTGGATTTGGGCAACATGGTGACAGGATCATCAAGATTTGCCTGAAACAGAGGAAGTGCATCAAATAATGAGGAAGAGGAAGGACTATGATGGCGAGGATGATGAGAATAAGAATGACGGTGATGGTGGTAAGGATGATGAAGATTAAAGTGATGATGACGAGGTGGAGGAAGATGAAGATTACAGTGATGATGAGGTGGAGAAGGATAAAGATTAGTGATGATGATGATGATGATGATGACGAGGTGGAGGAAGATGAAGATTACAGTGATGATGAGGACGAAGTGAATAAGGATGAAGATTACAGTGATGATGACGAGGTGAAAAAGGATGAAGATTACAGTGGTGATGATGAGGAGGAGGATGAGGATGATAAGTATAAGAATGATTGTGGTAATAACAAGGTGGGTGAGGAGGACTCAAAATGAGGATAAGGATGATGAAGATCACAGTGATGATGATCATGGTGATAATGATGATGACGAGGTAAATGAAGATGATGGTGGTGAGGATGATGAAGATCAAGGTGATGATGATCATGGTGATGATCATGGTAATGATAATGACGAGGTGAATGAAGATGATGGTGAGGATGATGAAGATCACAGTGATGATGATGATGATGATCATCATGGTGATGATGATGAAGAGGTGAATGGAGGAGGATAAAGATTACAGAGATTATTATGTAAATGAGGATGATGATGGTGGTGCTGAGGATGATGATCACAGTGATGATGATGATGGTGAATGAGGATGGTGGTAAGGGTGGTAGTAAGGATGATAAATATTACAGTGATGATTATTATGTGAATGAGGATGATGATGGTGGCAGGGATGATGAAGATTACAGTGATGACTTGAATGAAAGAAAATCTAACAAATTTGGAGGGTTTGACCTTTTCATTTATCCATTCATTCATTCATCTTCTACACCCGCCTGTTCCCTAATTCGGGGTCACAGGGATCTGCTGGAGTCTAAACCAACGTCTCTGAAAGGGTGAAAGGCAGGAGGGGGACACCCTGGACAGGTCACTAGTCCATCACAGGGACACACACACACTTGCACATACACCCACTCCTAGAATCACCAATCGATCTAACATACATGTTTTTGGACTGTGGGAGGAAACCAGAGAACCCGGAGTAAACACACACAAGCACAGGGAGAACATACACACGGAAAGACCCCTGCAGGGGAATCGAACCAAAGACCTTCTTACTGTGAGGAAACAGTACTAACCGCTAAACCCCCGTGCTGCCAGGTCTGACCTTTTACTCCATGAAATATGATGATGGTGTAAAACAATGATAAGCGAGTCCCCTTTAAGAGCGTCCCCTTTAGGAGACAGTCTCCTTTAAGAGCGTCCCCTTTAAGAGACAGTCCCCTTTAAGAGCGTCCCCTTTAAGAGACAGTCCCCTTTAAGAGCGTCCCCTTTAAGAGAGAGTCCCTTAAAGAGCATCCCTTTAAAAGAGTCCCTTTAAGAGACAGTCCCCTTTAAGAGAGTCCATCAGTTTGTAATCTGTATAAAGACACCTGGGGGACAGGGACATTTCTGGAAATGTTTTTCTGGATGTTTTTCCTCGCTGTAGTGAATGTTTTAGAATAAATGCTTATATCGGCTGCAGGTTTAGGATTTAATGTTAGATTAGTGGATTGTTTTCTTTTCTTTTAGCCTGTTGACTCCCTGTTTGGCGCGTGCTTTGGGATGCTGACGTCACCGCCGAACCACGCTGCTTTTTATAGTCTCGGCGACCGTGTGGCACGCGCGCACACACTCGTTCACCTTATTGTCAGGCGCATATGAGGTTCATTGTCCGTGTGTGTGTGTGTGTATGTGAGACAGGATGGAAAAAAGGGTGGCCATGTAATCTAGGCAACTAAATAAAAATATTAATATGATTTTTTTCCGCTTGGTGTTTTTACGCTAGACGCGCGCGCGCTACACACACACACACACCGCGCACACAGACTACCTGTTCTCAGGCCTGTTGGTCTGCAGCTTTGGCTCGTGCGTCTGACAGAAAAAGGCAGCTGTGTACAAACAAACCCCAGGGCACGCGACAGTTCATGATAACGACGGGGCTCGCGCTTAAGACGGCGCCCCGTTTTCACTAACGCCCGTTAATTTGGCATTAATCAGCGCGCGAGGGCCGAGCGCGCGCTCTCACTCTCAGTCTCGCACAGCAACAAGCGCACGCCACAGGTAACGGTACGGGTAAATATTTAGTGCATGACTGTATTCACACGCACGCGCGCGGTACAGAGATGCCCATTAACACAAGAATAGCGATGAGAGAGATTTCTTGCTGGAGGGCACGCGCGAAACATCGCAGCGCACCGACACGTTCATCACACGGAGGAAAGGGGGAGCCACGAATGCACGCGCGCCCTCACTCACACACGCACGCGCGGACCGGTGTCATGCCCAGCACTTGGACAGCGACCTCATGTATGCATTAAAAAAAAAACGGGTCAATCATGCATGCACGGGCACAGACGACTACACACACACACACACACACACAAGAAAGAAATATAGAAAGGAAAGAAAGAAGGTGGAGTACCATGTTGGCCGGCTCGCCGCTCGCGCCGCAAAGGAACAGCATCTTTTCCATGTGCGAACCGGCAACACGGGAGGCGCGCGCTCCTCACCGCAGACATGCCACGTATCCGTTCAGTTACCGAGCCGTCCTTTCTCTCTCTCTCTCTCTCTCTCTCACACACACACACCATCCACACACACCACCGCCCCTTCCCTCTGTCTTTCTCGCGCGCGCGCTATCTCTCCCCCGGTCTCTGATTCTGTCACCTAGAATCCTGTATTTCTATAGCAACCGATCACCATGGAACGGATGTCCCGCGTGCTTGACAGAGAGTGAGTAAAAGGGGAGGGGTGTCACCGCTATGCAACCGGGTTCCACGTTCGAATCCCCAACTTCCTTCTCCAGATGGAACCTTTTTATTTGAAGATCTGATCATTCAGTGGAACTTCACATTGAATGCACAGTACCTCACGCTCATTTTAGAAGATGTGTATCATGGGAACGAATTCGAGAGGGTGTGTGGTCACCTGAGCATCACACACACACGCACACACACACACACACACACACACACACACATGCAACTTCAAACATCTTATTCCAGATTTTATTCCCATTTTGCTGTTTGATTAAGCTCCATTCTTCTAGCAGGGCAGCTTCAGTGTGAGATATCTCTCCTTCCAGCTACAACAGTTATCAGTGAGATCAGACACTGACATCAGATTAGCAGGTCTGGGGTGCAGTCGTGGGTTCCAGTTCATCCCAAAGGTGTTAAAGATCAGGACCAAACACACAAAAGCATTCTAGACAACTGTGTGCGTCCAAATGTGTAGCAACAGTTTGGAAAGGAACCATGTATGATTCTGATGGGTCAGGTGACCACAAAACTTTTGGCAATATAGTGTGTGTGTGTGTGTGTGTGTGTGTGTGTGTGTGTGTGTGTGGTGTGTATTTACATACAGCATTTTTTTAAAATGGAGCAGTTGTTTTTATATCCAGAGCGACTTACATTTATCTCTTTCATACAGCTGAGCAATTGGGGGGTTAAGGTGGTGCTGGGATATTGAACCCCACCAAGTTTTCATATATATTTTGGCCTCACTCAGGGGCCAGGGGCCCAACAATGGTTTTAAAACTGGAGCACGGAGATTGGGAAGCACACCTAACTAAATCAACCATTTTGGTGCTGGGGGGATGGGAAAATGTGACACAGTACTAAACAACACACGTGTTGTATGTAATTGTTCAGTACAGTAACAGCATGTGATGTGTTACAGACCTCATTAGTTAAACATAGACTGGGGGGGGGCGTCCGAGCACGGGGTCAGTTATGATACAGCGCCCCCTGGAGCTGGAAGGGTTAAAGGTCTTACCCAAGGACCCAGCGTTAGCTGACTGGCGGTGGAGGGGCTCGAACCCCCAACAACTACCGCTTCCTATAATAAATATATTTATAATATTACATTTTAGTTTATAAGATAGGAAAGGATTCAGAAATGGATGGAGGCGGGTTTGATCGACGCACGCTGATGACATCAGATGGTTATGATTGGTTGATTGAAATGTTGATGGAAATGAACCCTTAATATACAGTGAATCTGTTGTTTTTGCAGTAAAACTTCTGATAAGGATCTTCGGTCAGCATGACATGCTGTTGTCCTAAAGATCTCCAGATATTTGGGTGCAGGCGGTTCCTGTTCTGGCAATTTACGTGCATCGATGTCGCTAATTGTCTTTATTTTCCTGGCATTGACATTTAATTCGTCCTGGTTGCCCACTTTCCTTTTTATTTCGCAGAATTGTCCCCACGACGCAATCGAAACTAAAATTTCTATTTTAGTGTTTTTATGACATTGTTTGGTATGCTACGCTATGCTACGCTACGCTACGCTACGCTACGCTATGCTACGCTACGCTGTTACTATAATATATAAATGTCTGGTTAATGTATTTTGGAGGCAGGATTCTTAGTAGCTTTAAACATTATTGCACTTTAATTTCATGTACATTACGTGAGGGTTTCAATATGGCGGATGCAGAACGTTGAAATTTCATTCATACTGTATATAACATAATGATCTAAATTTGGCAATATGCTACATCTACATCCTTTTTTTAAGTTAGCGTAGCTTTTGTGCCACAAGTGTTTATGGCTAAACGTTTCAGGACACTAAAGCTGTCAGGTAGCTCATGAATGAATGAATAAGTTCCGATCATTTAGGACGTACCAACTTTAAATAATTCAAACAAGATGCTTTGCCCTGACCAGGTATCCTGTTTCAATTATTTAAAGTTGGTACGTCCTAAAGGATCGGAACTTATTCATTCATTCATGAGCTACCTGACAGCTTTAGTGTCCTGAAACGTTTAGCCATAAACACTTGTGGCACAAAAGCTACGCTAACAAGGATTAATAAACCAAATTCATGGTTGTTATGGCAGAGTTAGCGTTAGCGAACGCTTAGCATTTTCGCAGTGAGACACGGGTGCTTTGTTTGAGATGTTCTGGAAGTAAAAAGCTTCTTTTTCTTTGAGGGTTTTTTTGGGGAACTGAGCACAGAAAGAGTCGTTCAGTTGCGTGAATTAGTTATGCTAATACGCTACTGCGCTACTCGAGCGATAGATGCTGAGGAAATATTTGCGCCGTTGAGTTTGTTTTAGCCGAGTCTCGATAAAGAATTGTTTTATTTCTACACATCTAAATGTATGAACCTTTTATGATGCACAGCATACGCAATTAGCATATGCAGATAGCAGCTAGCTAAATAAACTACGCTGCTGGAAAACGAATAGCAAAAAGGCTAAAAGGATGAAGTACAAATCGCCTGGTTTCAGCACCGATGAGGAAATGAAATACCGGCCCTGGTGTTTGCTAGTCTAAACAATTTAATCTTCAGCCGTTTGTTGTGTTTGCTAGGCTAAATATTGAATGTTTGTGTGATCTTAAATCTGGTGTTTGGATTTGATTATATTCGACGTTTAATTGATTTCCTATTTTCAGTCGAGTGAAGAGCTGCAACGAACCGCAAACCATTTGTTACCGTAGTAACTTTAGCACATGCACATGATAAATTAAACAAGCTAATTAGCCGAGCTATAACAAAATGGCTTTTTTTATTAAAACGGCTTTAATCAGTTATGCAGCTTTTACATTTAGATAAAATACAAAGTTATAAAAAATCTCAAGATCTGGATTTACCGATAACAAAATCCACCCTGACTAAAAACCGGAACAAAAAAATCAAGTTATATTTCGCTTAGTTAGCATATTTTGCTAACACGTTTGCTAAACATCTGTAAGCTGATTCTGCTTTACTGTGTGACGATCGTCTAAATTTGTTTACACCCCATTGTATTCCCGTAAGTGCGGTGTTCTCCTCTGATGAACACCGAATTACAGTCGTACTCCACAGCGCCACACTGGTTGAATTGTGCTATTGCAGGCCCTTACATTACAACTAATTAACAAGAAAATTATTTGTGGACAATTGTTTCATTTTTAACTCTAGTCAAGTGAATAATTATTTAGGTAACGCTGGTAACTGAGGAAATTAAGTGCAGAAAGAGAGAAATAGCACATGAGAGGCGCTCACAGGAAGACAACCGTTTCTATCTTTAGCAGCTCTTTATAACGGCTCAAACAGTGTGTGGGGGGGGGCACTCTTTTTCTTTTCTCTCGGTTTTCTCGACTCCTGCCGCTCGATGTGGCTCGGTGGTGTGGGCGATCGAAAGAACACGAGTTGAGGATTTTTTTTTTTTAAACACATGAAGTAAAATGTTGGCACCTCGATGTATCGATCCAGCTCCTCAAACGGAACGGTCAGAAGACGGGACAGACCGCTGTGTGTGCTACCACCCAAAAGTGCCAGGTCAGATAAGGAATTCTCAGCACTCCAGTCCACAGCAAAGCGTCCACCCGACACTGTGGAGATGAACAACATCGTAATGTGGCAGAACAGCATACAGCATGTGACTGACATGGCACCCGATATTGACTGATCAGGAACTTTAATTTTTAATGACCTCAGTAGTGAAAGAAGGGCTTCAAAAAAAATTTGTAATTAAATTCGTCCAAGTTTTATAAAAAAATTTAAGTTGAATTGTCAAAATTAGGTGCCGTTGCCATTATATAACAAGACCAGAGGTAGAGGTGGCCCTCGGTCAGTTACCATGGCAACCGAAAGTGCCATTTGAAAAAGAGGCAGCTTGCAATGGAGTGCGTTGTTTTTTTAGAACTTTCCTTCGTGCAGCATATCATTCCTGATGAAACATATGTGTGCATGCACAAAGTCACGGTAACACACATTCCTGCTGCAAGATTTCATGCAATAGACTGCAGACCCACTAAAGCCTGGTTCAGACTATACCATTTTTTTCTAGGTTACGACAGTCACTATATCAAATGATGCGATTTGAAGTTTTGGGTGCCCAACATGCCAGACTACACGTTGCTTTCCCACCAATCATCACATGACATCTACGGCGTACGTACCGTCATCGAGAAGCCGTAGCTACCGACTAACTTGTGTAAAAAAGCAGCCACAATAGATACCGAAGTTGTGTGTGTGTGTTTTTACTGGCTGTGTTGTTCTGGGAAAAGTGCAAAAAAAAGACAGAAAACTGGACAGTGGACATCGTCCTGGTTCACTCGAAGAGGACAACATGGGCTGTCAGTCCTAGAGGTAAAATATTGTTTGTTTAGTGTTTAATTCTTTAGCCAGAAAAAATTGCGACTCAGATAATAATAATTGATTTGCTAGCTTGACATGCAAATTAATGTCCTATTCACACAGGATTCTTATTATCATCATCTGGGAGCTCGTGTGATACAAATGACGTCATAGCTTTGGATAGGCTATTACTTTGTTATAGGTATAGATGTAGGATATAATATAAAAAGAAGAATGTTCCACACCTCATGCCGCTCTACATTGCATCCATCTGATCATTCTTTTTTGTGTTTACTCTTTTGGGCAAAAAACAAAGATACTTGACCCCCCAAAACCCTGGCCAAATCCCAGAGATGCAGATTTGCACGGGACTAAATATGGTAGAATTATGGTAGGTCGTTTATAGGAGAAATATGACTTAACAAATTAGAGACATGATCAAATCATATGGGATTGGGATCACAGACAACCTCCGCAGTTATTACAGATCACCAGAGGTACTAAGGTGGTAATACTAGTAATGTGTGATTAAGACATTTGACTTTCCAGATCCTGGACAATGGTGAGGGAAGGGGGTTAGTCCCCATTTTAAGTGATTTTGTATGGGGTGTAATGATCTAAAGAGATCACAACCAAATATTTGCTCAGCCAGTGTATATGTTTATATGGTATAGTTTTAAATCCTGGTATAGTTAAGATTTATAGTTTACATCGTTCCTTGTGTGTGTTTTGGTGCCAAAGGGGCAGAAAACTGTTGTCACACACTGGGGGTGAGAATCCGGTTCTACCGGTACCTGTTCCAGGAAGGTTAAGAGTGGACGTGTTCTGGCTTAAGGAGGTGTGTAGCTTTGCGGATACAGCGCAGTGTGTGGGGTAATTGTCTTCTCAGCTGTCCCCACTATTGCCTGCAGGGTCATTTAGTCCTAGACAGTGTAACTCTTAAACCAGGCAGTGATGCAGTTCCCTCTGTACAACAGAGTCAGGATGCAGGGTGATAAATGGGCTTTCCTCAGCCTGGAGGAAGGTAGACATGCTGCTGGAACAGGTGTTGAGCAGGTGAGGTTCTCTGCCAGGTGAACATAAAGACATTTGGTCTTAACAGTCTCTAAATGAGGATCTGCAAATGTTTTTGTCCAAATCCAGACAGGCTACACTAAGCTGTTTTGCCCCATTCTGTATCGTGACTCATCGGTCTTGTTGATTAAACACACATGTCAAATTGACTTGATGGGTTGGTGCAAGAAGTGCTGCATTGCTGCACAGTTCTGCGTCAGCAGAGGGAACAGTAGAGGACCGAGTACACAGCTCTGAGGGGCCCTAGTGCTTAGTGTGGTGGTGGTGGTGGTGGTGTTGGAAATGCTAATCCTGATCCAGGATTCGGTTGCGGAAATAGGTGATCAGGTCCAGATACACAAACTGCATTATAAGAGTGGCATCAGGGTCTTTATATGCCCTTCACCAGCTGCGCTAAGCACTTTGTGATGATGGTGTGAGTACGTCAAGACTTTTTTTGGCACGGCGACATTGGTATTGGTCTTGAGGCATGTTGGAATGACAGATGTTGCCCAGGCAAATGTTGATGATGTCAGTGAAGACATCTGCTAGCTGAGCTGGGAACTATGCCAGGTATGTTGTCTAATCCATCTTAACCTTGTGTAGAGATTTCACATCAGCTATGGTAAGGCAAAACATCTGGTCTTGTGAGGAGGGGTAGTCTCGCTCTCCACCACATCGTTTTGCGACCCGAGGGGTTTCGCTTATCTGGTTGGGTGGCGTCACTGTTACGGGTTGTTCTGCAAGACAGATTTGTTCTGCAGGACAGTTGCCTTTCTTAGGGCCACTGTGGCACCTGTGCATAAGGCATAGTTTGTCATCCACAGCTTCTAATCCAAGCATGTAGTGATCATCATGACACGGTCACATGATCAAAGTACTTGCTGATATAGCTGGTCAATGATGTGTATTTCTCCAAGTGGGTGGAGCTACTATTAGCTGGTTGTTGCTCTGATTTCAGCTAGCTATCTTTTTAGAGTTAGTTTTGTTTAAGCTGGACAGCTAATGTGGAACGTGGACATTTTCTAATTTTTTTTCCTATGTTTATCTTAGCTAACATCTGCTTAGCTACATAATGCTGATTAGCATTAAAAGTAGAAACATCGTTTGTTTTTTTTCTCTAAAATAAAAAGGATTTTAGGAATGTTGTATTATTTAGCATACAGCAATCTGACAGAAGAACATTTTAGCATCAGGTACTGTGATATGCCTGCACTTGGGTTAATTAGCCTGTAAAGTAGTAAAGTGGTATGAGTTACAGCTCTACTGCACCGTGCGTTTTAGCGCGGCCTATAAAGCTGCCTCCCACACGGCCGTATTAACACCATCACTACAGCGGTGACTTGGGTTGCATCCCTCTTTATCAGCACTCGTTTTATGTTCTTCTCGATACCCGACACCGCTTTAGTCTTTTCATTGCACACACAGCAGCGTGTGTGAGGCTACGGCCTCACCCCTCGACACGTACCCATCAATGAAACCAAATCCGTGCATGGTGGCGTGTGGGAGGTCATAGTGGATGCCGAACCCATAAATATGGCTAAGGATTGCCGGCATAAATCCAGAAAATGGATTTATTAGTAGGTTTAAAGATGGAGTAACAGGTTATAGAAGAATGTTTAACGAAATACCGGTTCTGCTCTGATGTTTGAGTATTCTTTACCGTGCCGGATGAACAGCTTTGGCTTTCAGCCCGAAACATTTTCACGCCTGTGATGTGCAGCGTAACTTGAAACCAAGGTTCGGCTTAAGGAATGAATCCGTTCAGAATGAATCAGAATCAAATTGTATATGATTCAAACTAAAACATTTACAACACTTCTTATCCAGAGCGACTTTTATTTATCTCTTTTATACATCTGAGCAATTGGGGGTTAAGGGTCTTACTCAGGGGCCCAACAGTGATGGCTTGGTGGTGCTGGGAATTAAACCCCGGTCTTTCTTTCCACTTAAAACCAGAATCAAATACTGTATTTTCAGATGATTTCCTCAGGATTTTTCTCCTTTAAAAGTGTTAATTATTGGTGATAAGTGATGAATAAACACATTGTGTTGATGTAACACCTAATACTTAAATTCTTTTTTAATTTCTGAGAAAATAAATAACAACCCTGTAATTATAAAACTCGGAATTCCTACTGGTATCACATCTCGGACATTAGATTTCCAGGTACGGCTCGGGATTTAAAGCTAGCTGACGGAAAAACATGTTGTTTATTTGTGAAAGTGTTAAATTAACGCAGACGCAGTGGAACATGTATAATTAACAGCCTAATTATAATTTAAACTACACTTTAGAATTCATCATTCTATGCTAATTTAGGAGCTTAATGAATAGAGTAGAAATTTTTACCACAATTCAGGTGCTAATAAAAAAGTGTGTTAAGATATCATGGTGTTGAGTTTCACTGTAGGCGTTAATGCTACACCGAAAATGTTTCATCATGTCCCTGTTTGTCTGTCCATCTGGTGTAAGAAACATTCGCTGCACAACAGGCGGAAAGGGTTTGAGGCCACAAGCAGCTCAGGCCATCTGGTTAACTGCAATGAATGTAATGACCTTACCTACGCTTAACACGGTCTGTGTGTGTGTGTGTGTGTGTGTGTGTGTGTGTGTGTGTGTGTGTGTGTGTGTGTGTGTGTGTGTGTGCGCCTTTCTCTAAGCAGCATTTGACTTTTAGATTTACGACCGGTCTCTTCCTGACTTGCAGGAAATTGAAGGATTTACAGTAATGACCCCTGTACCTGCACCAGTATCCGCCTCTTCATCTCTACCCCATAACTGTATTTCTACCTGTATGAGGGGTATAAAAAAGTTTCAGGACATGTCAACAGATGGCAGTAACAGGCTGCACAAAAGGCTGTGCACCCTAGTGGCGTGTCTCAAAACTATCTGATACCCACTCATATTTACTCCTCTATCTGTACCTGCACCCATATCCACCCCTGCATGTTTATCTGTACTAGTGTCTACATCGGCATCTGTTTGTATACTTGCCCCTGTCTCTGTCCCTGCCCCTGTCTCTGTCCCTGCCCCTGTCTCTGTCCCTGCACCTGTTTCTTCGTCTGTACCTGCACTTGTATCAAAACCTGCAACCATTTTTACACTCAAGATTTGTCTTTTTCTCTACACTACTGAACACAGACATGTCCTCTAACTAAAGTACTGAGCACAGGAGCGTCCTCTAACTACACTACTGGACACAGACTCGCCCCCTGTCTACTGTACTAAACATGGGCGTGGTGTCTTACTACACTATTGAACACACATTACTAACCACAGACAGGTCCTCCGACTACTTTACTGAACACAAACGTGTCCTCTGACTACATTACTGAAAGCAGATGTGTCCTCAACTGCACTACTGACCATAGACATGTCCTTTGACTACTTTACTGAACACAGACATGTCCCCTGACTACACTACTGAACATAGACATGTCCTCTGACTACACTACTGAACATAGACATGTCCTCTGACTTCTTTACTGAACACAGACATGTCCTGTGACTACACTACTAAACACAGACATGTCCTCCGTCTACACTACTGATCACAGACATGTCCTTTGTCTACTCTACAGACCAGCCGTGTCCTTCGTCTTCACTACTGACCACATACACATGTTTACCTTACATTATTTAACACAAGCATCTCTGGCTACATAAAACTACTGAACACACAATAATTGACTAATTTGCCACTTGAACACCTACTCCCACTATACGTTACACACACACACACACACACACACACACTCTCAGAATATATTACTGTACAAACATGCATTCTCAGATTACATTACTAAACACACACAACATCTGTCCAGACCGAACAAACAGGTTAATTAAATTATTTTATTTGGTTTATATATTATTGTTATATGGGGGGGGGCAGACTTTAGCTTATAGATCGGATTGTGAGCGTTTAATTAACACTGATATTTTTCGAGAAGGTGATTTATACTGGGAGAAAATTCCTCTCTACGCTACAAGTGTCTCCAAAAACTCCACAGATGTTCCATTAACCTTCAAACCAAATTGTTGATGATGACTTTGGGGTGCCATCATTTTTAAAAGCCCTAATTATACATAATATATATATATAGGGTTGTAAAAAGGTGCCAATACTTTTAAGCAATACATTATTAATTTGATGCATTTCTCAATCTCATCGCTTAGCAACGTCAGTACGGGTTCCCGCGCGATGCTGCATCATCCTCATCCTCATCCTCATCCTCATCCTCATCCTCATGCTTTTTTCCCCCTTCATGCGTGTTTGTATAAACTGCTGTTGCAGGGTCGCGAGCGCAGCATCGGCAGCCCCCCAGTCCGCATTCCTCCCGTTTCCCTTCAACAGTCCCACACACACACACACACACACACGCGCGCGCGCGCTTACACAAGCTGCGGTCTATTCTAATGTCCAACTCGCAAACACTCACGCGCACCGTCATCGAAAAAAAAAACCCCAGCCTGCAGAACACACGCGTGCACAAGCAACACGCTCGAGCGGAGATAGAGTCTTTCTCGTGCGCTGAACGGATGCTGTCTATCTCTTATGTGCATGGCTCGTGCTCAAGCAGGCAGAGCGGAAGTGCGGCTCTTACCTAGCGGGGTCTTGGAGGCGACGCAGCCCATGTTTACCCACTGACCTGCAGTGCATCAACACAATCACGCGCACACACACACACACACACACACACACACTTTCCCTAATGGGCTCGTGTCCGTTTTGGGTTTGTACAACTTTGCCCTCTCGCACGTGGCCCATGCAACCGTACCTCTTGCCGCACACACACACATACACACTCACCACTACGTCACTCGGGGAAGACTCGATGCGTGCGTTTCAGCACCCTGGCGGCGGGACAGCGCGTGCGTGCTCGAGCTCCCAGGCTGTGGCCGCAGCATTGGTTGGTTGGCTTGGCGCGCGGCTCAGGATCTTCTACTTATTCTTCTTGTTGTTCTTCACGTTTCCACTCCGCTCTTTCTAACGTCCGCTTTAGACACGGGACCTTCTTTTTTTTCTTTTGATTTGTTTAGCGCGCGCGCAAAAACAGAGCGCTAAATGACTTCCTAGACGCGGAAACTGCGGTTAATAAATAGTGTCTGTGTGGCTCCGCCCGCGAGCCGAGATATATGGAGGCGGAACGAATTATGATTGGGTGAGAGGGGGAAGAGAGAGAGAGAAACGGGAAAATAGAGAGAGGGAGAGAAAGAACGAAAGAGACAAAAAGGAGAGAATGATGGAGTAACGAGAGAGAAAAACAGAAAGAGAGTAATAGAGAAAGAGGTGGAAAAAACAAGAGAGAAAAAAGGAAAAGACTGAGAGGTGGAAAAAGAAAGAGAGAGAAAAGCGAAATAAAAAAAGAAAGTAAGAGAAAATAAAGAGAGGAAGGAAGAATAAGAGAGAATAAGAGGAAAGGAAGAAAGGAACGGGGAAGAGAGAAAGTGAGGGAGAAAGAGTGTAGGTGTAGGTGTGCAAGGTGTGGTGTGGTGTGGGTGTGTGTAAGGTTGTAGGTGTGGTGTAGATGGGTGTGGTGTGTATGGTGTAATGTAGGTGTGTGTGTTGTAGGTGTGGTGTAGGTGTGTATGGTGTAATGTAGGTGTGTGTGTTGTAGGTGTGTATGGTGTGGTGTAGGTGTGTATGGTGTAGTGTAAATGTGTGAGGTGTGTATGGTGTGGTGTGTGAGATGTGTATGGTGTGGTGTGTGAGGCGTGAATGGAGTGTGAGATGTGTATGGTGTGGTGTGTGAGGTGTGTATGGTGTAGTGTAAATATGTGAGGTGTGTATGGTGTGGTGTGTATGGTGTGGGGTGTGAGGTGTGTATGGTGTAGTGTAAGTGTGTGAGGTGTATATGGTGTGGTGTGTATGGTGTGGGGTGTGAGGTGTGTATGGTGTAGTGTATGTGTGAGGTGGGGTGTGAGGTGTGTATGGTGTGGTGTAGGTGTGTATGATGTGGTGTAGGTGTGTGAGGTGTGTATGTTGTGAGGTGTGTGTGTGTGGTGTAGGTGTGTATGGTGGGGTGTAGGTGTGTATGGTGGGGTGTAAGTGTGTGAGCAGGTGGTATGTTGGCTCCGCCCCCTTCTCACACACAGAGCAGGTCCATAGTGACTCCGCCCCTTTTCTGCTTTATAAAGCAGAATCTTTAGCTTTATTTCTTTCCTATCCAGATTCCGCAGATTCAGACAAGTGTGTGTGTGTTGTGTAACCATGTGCCTACACACTCTCTAAACATAGCGTCAAGCACCGACCCACACACAGACACACACACACACACACTCACTTCTCCAGATTAAGACATGTCCCTCAGACGCATCAGATCTGACGAGTGGGAGCAGCCAAAAGAAAGCAAGAAAGACGTTTTATGTCCAATGGACCAAAAAACAGGAGGATTTTCAGAAAAAAGAGATTTGTATGAATCCGTTTAAGAATAAATAGTCAGTGATTCAGTCAGGAAATCCTCACAGCACCCATCAGACCACACACACACACTTACATTAATACACACATGACTTCCTAAACCTCACACTATTTTAATAAACAGATCTAAAAGAAAAAAGACGGGATATGTGGAATAAACTCTCTCTCTCTCTCTCTCTCTCTCTCTCTCTCTCACTCTCTCTCACTCTCTTTCTCTTTCCCGTTTTTTTTCGTCTCTCTTTCTTACTCTTTTTCTCTCTCTCTCTCTCTCTCTCTCTCTCTCTCTCTCTCTCTCTCTCTCTCTCTCTCCCTCTCTCTCTTCTCTTTCTCCCTCTCTCTCATACTCTCTCCCTCTATGCAAGCTGTGTTACAGCACCTCCCTCAGGTAAATAAATGAAACCGCTTCTCCTTCTCCAAGTTTTAGCTCTATAGTATGTTCTTTGAGAAGATATACTAAAATATTTGCTGAAATTAAAGTGGTGCATTTACTTTTGTGATACATACCCAGGAAATACATACTGTACTGTTTTTCTTGTCCATTCGGTGGACCACAATCTGGTGGTAATAACAACCAGGCATGTTCCTGATGCTGAGATTCAACCTGTGACCAAAGGAACGGTGAGGAGGTGGAGACAGAAGTATACTGCAGGATCTCAAACTGAACTGTACTATGCGGAGCCACATGGGAAGGACATGTCTACATTACTCTGGTTATTAATAACACGGTTAAGGCAGGATGCTGTTCCACATCACAAGTGACCCGAAAAAGACAAACTGCACAAAGGGAATTTAGTATAAGGTAAAGGGTAAAAAGAAAAGATGGCTTCAGCAGGAAGTTGGAGACTAAACTTCAGCAGGAAGTTGGAGACTAAACTTCAGCAGGGAAACAGGGAGGATGTGTAGACGGGTTCAAGGCAGGACCATTGAAATCATCAAAAGTGTTCCAGACCCCCACCGTCTCCTTCTTCCAACCCCTTCCTCTGAGCACTAGCAATCCCACTCTTCCTGTTTAATCCATGCTCCACTGAACAAACTTCTACCTTCCACCAGAATGACACTGTAAACAGTTCAAGCAACAAATCAATGGACTACATCAGGGGCATCGCTGCAGAATCTGGGAAAGTTCTGAGAACCCATACCAGTCGGCTGTGCCAGATTTCACAGCATCTCTTCAACCTACGTTTTAACCCAATAAAGGATTCCACTGCTGATTTGTTCTCATTAGTGATCGAAAGAAGGAACCTTTAGTTGCCCCACATCCCATGTGCTGAAGGTGCTGGGGAGACTAGTGCTGGCAAATAGTGGAAAACAAATGATCTCCAGATAGCCGAATGGAGTGGACCACATAAGCACATTCAAACCTTGGATATTTGGGTCAATGACTAAGTTCTCACACACACACACACACACGCACACACACACACACACACACACTGTTCAGTCATCCAAGTTTCCGTCTGTAAATAATAATGCTTATATTTTATATCTTTTATTATATTATATAGTTTTTAGTGAATTTTATAGCCTCGTGATTCGTCCTAGACGTCCTTGTTGCACTCCTGTGTGTGTGTGTGTGTGTGGCTGTTGTAACACCAACTTGCCCCTTAGGGAATATTACAGTACTCTAATTCATTATACACTTTAGTCGAAAACGTGCGCACTTGTTTTACACAGTGTTAAAAATAGCTGATCTTTAAACACTCTGCATTATTTATGAACACTGGGAGGAACCCCATACATACACCTACACCCCCCCCCCCCACACACACACACACACACACACATACACACACATTTACCTCATCCTAATTAGGCAGAGTGCATCAAACAGAGGGGAAGTGACCCGCTGGTGTGTTTTCCACTAACATCTACTTTTTATAAAAATAGATACTATATTTATTAAATATTATTTTATACTATAATTTATGAAGAATTTGTATTCTTGAAATTTTGTATGTTTATTATAACCCTTTTTATTATATATAAATCTGCCCCCATTGCATTGTGAATTTAACAGCATTGTTTTATTTCATCGATCATTGGGATGGTATTAAATTAAAAATGGTCGTGTTGAATTTAGTTATTTTTCTTTCGAAAAACTAGTCGTTTTAAGCGAAACAAAGATAAATAGTAAAACACTACAGATCAATTTTTTTTCTAGAAGTCTGAAATTTTTTGGTTCTGTAACAATTTACGGATAATAACAATTCCTGGATTAACATTAAATCACAACATAAAATTAGACAAACTTTCAAGATACGAGTTCAGACACCCGACCGCTAGTTAGCGTAGCGAACGCTACAGTAAACGCCGTACCGTCCGTCCAGCATCCCGTGTGTCACTCGATAGCTAGTCAGACCTGCGCGTTAGCCAGTGGAGTCGTCTGATCTCCAAGGTAAACGCTGCACATTATACTTAATAAAACCGGTTTATTCCAGTACAGCCTATTGTAGTGTTTTTATACTATATTCAGTATTTATACCTTTATTTTCCTTATTTAAAAACATGGAACAAAAGTATTGCAGTGTTTTTGGGGACCCGAAACGAATTAATGGCATTTCAGTTCATTTTAATAGATGAATAGTTACAAGTGATTGGAGTTACGAGCTCCAGGAGTTAATTACCGCTGAATTTTACTTTACTGAGTTAATAAGTCAGATAATGACATACTGCATTAATTAGTGATTTATTAACTGAATCTGTGGAGAAGCAAAACATCTTTTATTACCGAATGACATTTTTAAAAATTTTAACAATATAGGCGATGCTGGTAAACGCCACGATTCAACACAGGGGGTTTTCTCCTGGAGGTCTACCGGGATGATTGGCGTCAATTAGACTTCCAGCTGCTCGGTCAGGTTCCCCTTGAGAACTACATGAGGATGTGTGTGAGTCACTGGAGGTCTCGTCTGATTTCTGCTGAGAGAACAGCGCCTCATTTTCAGAGATTACGCCTGTCACTCTGTCCAGGGCCGATTTTACAATATCTCTAGTGAGGCTGAATTGAGAGGGGTAGCTCTCAGGAGTTTTCTCGCTTAACAAGTCACTCTGAACCTCCAGCAAATGCTGACTGTCTGAAGTTGGACTGCGCTCGGGTTCCTCTTCATCTCTAAAGAAGACGCTTTCCTGATTCCCATACCGAATCAACTCCTCCACCAACTCCTTCAACATCATCTCCGCTTCTAACACGGCACTCTTAAAATGTTTGGCCTCAGACGTCAAAGCTTGAAAGCGTCCTAAAAAATACAGACGACTCAGTCTGGGGCAAAGGTGACATGATGGCAATCTGATACATGGATGGACAGATGAAAACTCACTGTGTGATGTAGAAGGCTGGGAATTTGGATCGTCTAAAGTAATCAGCGCCATGTCCTTCTCGAGCTTTGCCTGTTTGGACGAGCATGAGGAAGACGAGGAGCTGGAGGAGACGGTGCTGCTCGAAGAGCTTTGCGCTGGAGAGGCTAAAAAAGCTGAAATTGCTTCCTGTTTAAGGAAAAAGTGTCTGTTGTAATTTAGGGTTACAGTCCTAAAGCTTTTCATTCACCTTCATAGAGTCAGAAATCTGCACTTTTACCATCACATTAGCAGATTTCTCAGGTGTCTCACTGCTGAGCCTAAGACGAGACATTAAACACAGTGTTATTGTCCCCTTAATGACCCGTTAACATTTTTAGAATGTCTAAAACCGGGCTTATACTGTGCGATTTTTAGTCTTTTGAGATTGTAGCTTGTCCCTGTTGTCATAATATCAGACTGTACCAAGTCAAAAAGTCAAAAAACAAACGCACCCAGGACTCACGCAGGGTTTTACGCTGCAAGACGGGACTTGTAACCCGGTAGCTAGCAACAAACAAAAACATCTGTAGCAATAATTTGTGGAAACAAGTTTCCCTTCTTGCTGTTCTGTCCACTGGACTGGTTGTCGTGATAATTGCGTCAGCAGGTTCTATTTGTTCCTGGTTTGACGGTCGTTGTAGGAAAGTCAGGATGGAGGAAACAGTCTGAAATTTTCTCATAGTTCCAGAAAATTAATCGCAGCGGCTGTTAATCGTCTAAACATGTCAAACTAGCGAAAAAAAGACAACACATTTCGGACTAGGATTTCAACAGAATCTTTTAGGGTTGTAAAATTTCCCTTTGGTCAGAATCGCACAGTGTGAGCCGCGCTTAGGGGTTTAATAAAACCGCTTACTTTTTAAATAAGTCTTCTAATTCAGTTAAATCATCCGAGCTCTCAGGACGTGCGGATGCCAGAGGCGACTCCGGTTCCTCGTGTAACGTTTCGAGAATTTTAAAGAAGCTTTCGGAACCTTGTGGAGTCGAGGCGGTGGAGTAGTAGACGCCTGAAGACTCCGAAGGTTTTTCATCTGCGGTCTGAATGAGGATGAAGGTTTTCATGCAGAAGAAATGCAGGAAGTGTTGAGACCTCGAATCATCAGGTTAAATAAGTTGCTGATTGGTCGAGATCAGTGGCTAACCTCTGTTTTCTGTTGAAGTCGGCGCTCCACTCGGAGTTCTCGTATCACCTCCTTCTCCAGTTTCTCCAGCTGGAGGGACTGCTTCACCTTCCACAGCTGAAAAACAGATGTTAGTTCGAACATGTGTGTTTGCTTTATATGTTGTTTTTTTGTAAATCCGCTACTTACCAATTTATCGTAATTAGCGATAGCCCGGGGTTTACCGTTTCGCTTGTACCTTAGGGGAAAACAAAAAACAGAGATATTTAGGACATAATTGTTGCACGTGTTGGGGTTTGTGTTAGTCGGGCCTTATATTTCTACATATCCAGTTACTAATCGACTGCGAGTTTCAGAGCCATTTAATTTGACGAGAAATAAGTAATTATGTGGTTATAATAACTGTATAATAATAATAAGAAATAAATAAATATATTCAGCTGAAATACTTAAAATAATGCTGATAAAATTTTGTGTTTCGTGCAGGATTTGGAGCGATTTACAGTTTTTTTGACTTTGTAACGTAAATGTTTGTTATTTAACTCATTTTAAAAGAAAATAATTGGACTTTTGGATGTTAATCAAGTGCGAAACACTTTCACACAAGAAGAAGACGGACAAAAAAATGAGAAACTGGATGAACTGCGATCATGAGGAGTTTTTCGTCTCGCTGAAACGATAAACTCAAACAGACGCTTTCATCGTTAATGAAGCAATAAAGAAAAGTCAAATCTGTGAGTTGCAAAATGAATTACCGACATTGCATCATATAATTAATAGACGTTTTTGGCGAACTGAATCAGCCGCACAGATCTAAAGACTTTAAATCTCACGTATAATCTGGAAATTCCAGTCGCAGCTTTATGATGTTAGCTAAAAAAAATTCTAGCTGTTAATTAAGAAAAACTCCAAACTGCTTAACTGGCACATCCTACAGTCGGCTTCGGTTTTGATCACCGCTCCACTTTTTCTAATTAAAACAGAGGCTTTAAACTAGAAAGATCCGGTTAATCCTGAGGAAAAGGCTAGAAGGTGACTGGTGGTTTAATAAATGTAAAACTGTTCTGCTAGAAACCTACATTTTTTTGAAGGTCTTCATCCCTCGTTGTATCAGCCACTCCCTCATGTCTGACATGCCGATAATGTCTGGGATTTGACCTTTCAGTTTCATTATCATGAACTGTCTCAGGAACATCTTCTGCAATCACAGGTGACGGCGTGACACCAACAGGAAAGGAAAACCTTAAACATCTCAATCTCAACATTTTAAAGGTTGAATTAAAAGAATGTTTATGATAAGAGTTTTTCGCTGATAGGAGGACCAAGATTAAGACTGGAAGAGGAATGGATTATGATCAAGACTCAAAGAAAAAATGGACCAAGATTAAGACTGGAAGAGGAATGGACCAAGATTAAGACTGGAAGAGGACAGGACCAAGATTAGGACTGGAAGAAGAGTGGACCAAAATCCAGACTGGACGAAGAGAGGACCAAAATCAAGACTGGAAGAAGACAGGACAGGACCAAGATTAAGACTGGAAGAAGACAGGACCAAGATAAAGAAGGTTTAATGTAAGAGACTAGTGGCCGCAATAATAGTTCCACAATCTGCTCTGTAATTGGTTTATTTTTGTCTTTACACTGAACTTCATCGTAACAGTTTAGTTTCTGTGAATTACCTGTTCGTCGAGTAAATGATTCTCCCAGCTCATCTGCACAGCGTTTCTGTAGCCCATGTACTCACGGAACTCCTTCAAAGTGCACAGCACCTGCCATAAGAAGAGAAGAAGAAAATATAGAATAAAGATGTCTATATTCTGGGGTTAAAACTCTTCAGGTGGCAGATTAAAGGTGCACCTTGTTATCTTGCGTGATCAGCCCCAGTTTCTTCAGGTGCCGTTTCCTGCCTGGCTGCTGAAAGAAGTGCCTCAGGTGCGGATCGTGTAGACTGTTGTACTGCAGGTTCAGGAGCTTTATGGTGGGGTCCACCTGATTAAACCCTTGAGCACCTTCAAAGATCTTTCCGGAGAAAAAAAATCAACAATATGGTTTGTCTGTTACAAATTGAAAAACCTGAGTAGAAAGTCTTTGCGTTCCTGGTCACACACTCACACTCTGTCCCAGCTTTCCTCTGGTGTATGTTTTCGATGGATCGACAGAACCCGGCTTCCTCTTCGAGTCGTTTTTCTTCTTTGTTGCTGTCTTATGTGACATCTAAAGAAAGAACAGAAATGAAAAACATGAGCAGAACATGCACGGTGTAGGCCCAGGTTTACACACCATGCAAGGGAGATCCGAGCACAACATTTTTGGCAGCACATGCAGAGCTGATCATCCTGAACCAGATCACTTATAGGACTCTTATCCATATATTTATCCATCTATCCATCCATCCATCCATCCATCCAAATAACCATTTATCTATCCATCTATCCATCCATCTATTAATCCATCCATCCATCCATCAATCCATGCTTTGGACCATGAATCCCAGGGGCTTGGGGCAGCCATGCATTTCATGTAACATATCCATCCATCCATTTATCCATCTATCCAACCATTCATCCATCCATAAATCCATAAATCCATCCATATATCCATCCATCCATTCGTCCATCTATCCATCCATTTATCCATCCATCCAGCCAGCCATTGTCTATATCTGTTTATTTCTAGATCACAGGGCCACATACAGACAAAAAACAACACACACACACACACACACTCCTATGGGCAATTTAGAATCACCAATCAATCTAACATACATGTTTTTGGACTGTAGGAGGAAACCGGAGAACCCGGAGTAAACACGCACACACACACACACACACACACACACAGGGAGAACATACAAACTCCACACAGAAACACCCCTGCAGGGGAATTGAACCCAGGACCTTCTTACTGTGAGGAAACAGGAGTTCCTTCCAAAATATTCTAATAATAAAAATGCACATCTTTTATTTCTAAATTTTTCCAGTATTCAGTAAACTTTGCTTTGTGTTACTTATTTTTTTTAATAGATTCACACTGAACTGATGTTTTTATTATAATCTAACGTTCCAGTGGATTTTGAGACCCCAGATATGACGTCATCAGACGCAGTTACGCTCCTCTCATTACGTAATGCACAAAAGAAGAGAGTCGCGCGCCAGAGGGAAGTTGCGCTTTTTCTGTTTTCTTATAAATAAATAAATAAATAAATAAATAAATAAATAAATCTCTCTTTTTAATGACGCTTTATTCCCTCTGTCACGCCGTGAGACGGTTTTATCGACTTTACTCACATTTCTGTCTCACTTCGAAGCTGCTGAACGTCTCGCTCGAGCTCCGGTGCAATAAACACGAACGGGTCTTTATGCGCACTCAACAATCGAGTATGACGTCAGAGCCGAGGACGACGTGTTACGTCACGGGAGGCGGAACCTGCAACAGATCGACGGTGTCACAAATATGAAAGAGAAGAGAAAAAGTTCACAATGGATGATATTCATGACCGAAAATTTATTTTTACAACAAAAATGCGACAATAAATAATAACTCGAGAATAAATTACATGGAATTAAAGGTAAAGTTAATAATATTTTTATTGGTTTATTTATTTATCGATCCTGTCATGTTAAAATGTCAGCATTATTCAGATGAGGTTAATAACAGGGTTTATAAATCTATAAATAATCAGATAAATATTAATCTATCAGATTGTTTCTAAACAAAAAAAATAACTTTTAAATAAAATAATGACTTCAAAATAAGACATTCATCCAAATTTTAACAGAAATAAACGCACTGTTATTGGCTGTACCTTCCACATTAATCTAGCTGTTATTAATTCGTCTTTTTTACACTGTTAACATTTATAATGCATTAACATATAGTGGACACTATAAATAGAATTTAATTAATTAATTTAATTGACGTTATAGAATCTTGAATATTTTAACTATTTAACTATTCATTTTTTTTTCAATTTTAATGACGCAAAGCGTTATATTTTCAACACCTATACACATTTCCGTTATTTATTTGTTTTTGTTTATTTATTTGTCAGAAAGCAGCTTAAACTTGTCATGCTTCTTATTCGCCGATAGATGGCAGCATTGAGTTAAGGGAAGACTGGATATATATCGTCTCGCCTGTTGTTCAACTCCCGGCCGTTAGAGGGAGTCGGAGTTCATAATTTAACACAATTTACCGGCACGGATTTGGTAGAAGAAGAAAGCGAAGAAGTCGAAACCCCCGGCTGAATCGGTTTATTTGGGATTGTCAAATAAATTTTTTTTTTAAATTTTGTCCTGCAACAATGGAGGAGTCCAAGAAGAAAGAGAAAACCCAACTTGAAAAGAAGGACGAGAAGGAAAAACAGCCCGCGGGGAAGGATAAAGAGAAGAAAGAGGAGCAGGAGCTGGTGAGCGTGAACACTGGGACAGCGGGGCTAATTTACCTGAGTCACTGCCTCCGTTAGCGCTCGCGCTATTCACATTCACCGGCCCGATTCCGCTATTACTCCTTATAACCGATATTAATGCACGGCATGTGATGTGGAATCATTCGCTTGGTCACTGTAGGCAGTAGTTGTGCTTATGTGGATTAGGGAATCGGTTGATATGTGGAGATTTGTATGCTAGTCACTAGCGGCCCTTCGCGGGTTAGCTGGTTTTTACGTTCACGTGATCCATTTTTAAGTAAATAATTGAGTAGATCTTAGTATAATTGACATTATATTCCTATTAACATATCGATAAAATGAGGCTTGTTTAAAGTCTATTAACTGACTCGCACTCGGGTTGTTTTTAACTCGCCCAACTTTGCTAACGTTATTGAAAATGGGTGATTGATTGTACGGACTAACCAATCAGCAGTCTGGTTGTTATGACAATTGAGTTAGTCAGCCAATCTGACAACAGGGGGCGGGTTTTGTGTCATGCCGCTGCAGCTAGCATGAAGCGCTAGTGTTAATGTCGAGACTTTTTCTCTGCTAATTTCTGTAACATGTTAACTAGTAATAAACTCTTTATAAAGGAAAATACAACTGCAGTAATAAAGGGTCCGTGAATGATTTATTAATATAGATTCATTTAACGATTCATTTAAGATTCACCGAATGATTCATTAATATAAACTCGCACCTAATGATTTATTAATTTAGATTCACACCGAATGATTCATTAATTTAGATTCAAACTGAATGATTCATTAATATAGATTCACACTGAATGATTCATTAATTTAGATTCACACTGAATGATTCATTAATATAGATTCACACTGAGTGATTCATTAATTTAGATTTAAACTGAATGATTCATTAGTATAGATTCACACCGAATGATTCATTAGTATAGATTCACACCGAATGATTCATTAGTATAGATTCACACCGAATGATTCATTAGTATAGATTCACACCGAATGATTCATTAGTAAGCTTCATTAATGATGATTCATTAATGTAGATTCACACTGAATGATTTATTAATATAAAGTCCCCTCCTGATATTTAATACTTTTTAGTAAATGTTTTTGTTGTTTTTTTACAGTCAGAGGAGGACAAACAGATGCAGGAGGAGTTGGAACTGATGGTGGAACGATTAAGCGTAAGTTATTATCTATTTTTTTTAGAAGAAATATTGTTTGTGTCCCCACAAATACACTAAAAACACTTTTTATTCAGTATAAATATTATATTTTAATGTATTTACATCAATATCAAATGAGGTAAAATGTAAATACACAAAAGATATTTAAACATTGAGTGAACCTATTTTTATATATATATATATATATATATATATTTATTTTTATTTTTTTATAGTGGAATCAAGTCATAAGATTCTTTAGAATCATTTAAGCTAGGGTTCGACTGTTGTATTAAAAAAAAAAAAGCAAAACCTTTTGTGAAATTTTATTTTATTTTCCTGTCCAATTAGCAAACTGATTTAAAAAAACAGTTGAAGATTATAATAAAATATAAAAGTTGTTTGATTCAAATCACTGGAATCAGTTCATTTAATTCATTAAAGAGTCATTTGCGACTCTTTAACTGTTTCGTAATGACTGTTCTAACTGTAAAAGCCTCACAGAGACCTTATTATACAATGAGCAATGAGTTTATAGATTTCTGAGGCGTTCGCTTGCGTTTGCTTCCTTCTGAGTCACGTGACCGCAATTTCAGCTGGAAATCTGTTGCTTTTCCTGCTGTCTGTGTCTCAGGAGACGGATGTGTCTCTCCATCACCCTGCGCTCGAGGAGCTGCGTCGGCAGATTCGTTCCTCCACCACCTCCATGACCTCGGTGCCCAAACCGCTCAAGTTCCTGCGGCCTCATTACACCAAACTTAAGGAGATTTATGAGGGCATGGCACCTGGAGAGAACAAGGTGTGTGTGTGTGTGTGTGTGAAAAGTGTGCTTTGTGCCATAAGCACTCAGCTTTGAGTTCCAGTACAATGTTAAATAAAAGTCTGACAGAATATCAGCCACTAATACAGCGGAGAATGAGACCATCATGAGTCTGTTATTATGGAATGGGTTCTACGGTCTGTTTGTGTTCTCAGCGTTTCTGTGCTGACGTGGTTTCTGTCCTGGCCATGACGATGAGCGGTGAGAGAGAGTGTCTGAAATACCGCCTGCTCGGCTCACAGGAGGAACTGGCGTCCTGGGGCCACGAATACGTCAGGTACTAACCATCACATCCAGGTTTCTATGGAAATAAAGCAGATGTTTCTACGGTACATCAGATGTTTTAATGATGTGTGTGTGTGTGTGTGTGTAGGCACCTGGCCGGTGAGGTGGCTAAAGAGTGGCAGGAGCTGGAGGAAGGAGACAAGGTGCAGCAGGAGACTCTGTTAAAGCTGGTGAAGGAAATCGTTCCTTATAACATGGGACACAACGCCGAGCACGAGGCCTGCGACCTGCTGATGGAGATCGAGCGGCTCGACATGCTCGACACCTACATCGACGAGAACGCCTACGCCAAGGTCTGCCTCTACCTCACCAGGTGAGCGCCGCTAAAGACAAACTCTTTAATTAATAATCGGGACAGTTATCGATCAGTGACGTGATGCACGTTGCAGCGTGTTAGGCGTTCTGTCGCAGCAGCACATCGCAGCCTGTGTAAAACAGTTTGGCGCTGTTGGTGAAGATCATAAAGGGGAACGCTGCAGAGCGCCTGCATTTTTGTTAGACCTGGTCAACTTTGCACACACACACACACACACACTCGCTCAACCCTACTTTCATTTTCGGTCCAGTCGAGAACGCGGATTAAATACATTCTAATCTAATCTCATTAATTCTGATCTTTATTTGTAGCTGTGTGAGCTACGTTCCCGAGCCGGAGAACTCGGCGCTGCTCAAGTGTGCGCTCAACATCTTCCGCAAGTTTAACCGTTACCCAGAAGCCCTCAGACTGGCGCTGATGCTTAACGACGTCGAGCTGGTGGAGAACATTTTCACCTCCTGTAAAGACATGTAAGATACACACATGCACACGCAATCTTCACGCTCGGGATATTTTAGACACTTAGAATTCTTTTTTCCTGTGTGTGTGTGTGTGTGTGTGTGTGTGTGTGTGTGTGTGTGTGTAGTGTGATCCAGAAGGAGATGGCGTTCATGCTGGGACGTCACGGCATGTTCCTGGAGCTGAACGAGGACGTGGAGGACTATGAGGACCTGACAGAGATCATGTCCAACGTTCAGCTTAACAGCAACTTCCTCGCTCTCGCGCGTGAGGTGTGTGTTTGTGTTACCCAACCGCCATGTTTACTTTATTTATTCATTTATTTATTTTGCTTACAAAAACAAACCGTTTTTTCCCCTTGTGTTATTTTTACAGCTGGACATCATGGAGCCCAAAGTACCAGACGACATTTACAAAACACATCTGGAGAACAACAGTAAGACCTCAACACTCTTTCGTTTATCCTTTAAACTCTTTTTCTATATTTTTATTTTTATAATTAACATATTTTGCTTCTGGGTTTTGTCTGGAGGAGCCCCCCCCCCCTTTTTTTTTTCCCCAGTCTCTCCTTCCTGCACTTCCAACATTAAACTAAAAGTCGTGTTCCAGTTAAAAGAGAATCCCTGTTTAAGTCGCTGGCGCAATTAGTAGACTGTAATGCAGAACTGGTAATAATCGAAACTGATGAAGTATTATTACTCAGTGATACTATCTCCTAATACTATTGCTGCCCACTAGAGGGAGTTAAAGGGAAAACAATAAAAAGGCATGAGTTACATCACATCCAGCTGAGTGAAAATGTGGCTGTTTAAGAACCGTCCAATCACATGAGAGCAAAATTAATAACGTTCAATTGGCTAACAACAAAAGTGAAGCCAGTTGGAGCTCATCCTGAAATCAGATGCTGACCCTCGTACACACGTGCACATACACGCAACAGACATGCAGCGCGGTTTTCCTTATGAAATAAATTATACTAAGGAAATTCCAGCAATGGATTTTCACCTTTCTGTAGAATGTATTTCTGGAGAAAAGGAAATAAATGATGAGCCGCTCCTCCATTTAGTAACAGAAAAAGAGAGGAAGCTGATTGGTTGGCTCTTGTCACATGACCCACCGATGCTATTGCAGCATTTTGTAAAGTCGAGATGTTACTAACCTGCTGCGGCTCGGACGTGTCTGGGGGGGGAAAAACCCAGCGCATCACACCATGTTTGCGACGCGATGACATCACTCTCTATTTGCGCGGCCACTTGTCGCGCGTCTACATTTAAAATAATAAAATTGAGTGCGCAAAAAATGCGATATGTAGACGTCCCCTTGACTGTGTAATAGTACGTCTGACTGTTTTTATTTAATTAACTTGTTAATTTGTTAAGGCGCTTTCTTCTCTGGGGAAGTGTGGCGCCCCCTATTGCCACTGGGGGATATATATCGTTCTCTTTCATTTAAAATACATATCTGAAAAAACTGTCTACTGAAGAAATGTACTTTTATTGTGCATGTTCAGACTGTCTGTCTGTCTGTCTGTCTGTCCTCCAGGGTTCTGTGGCAGCGGCTCTCAGGTGGACTCGGCCCGTATGAACCTCGCATCCTCGTTCGTGAACGGCTTCGTAAACGCAGCGTTCGGACAGGACAAACTGCTCACAGAGGACGGCAACAAGTGGCTATACAAGAACAAGGACCACGGTGAGACCACCCCACACACACACACACACATGATGTCATGTAGACAGAGATGCTGATGCACAGCTACAGTTGGGTCACATGACGACAGTGATGTAATCCTTGTTCAGGAATGCTGAGTGCTGCTGCGTCTTTGGGAATGATCCTCTTATGGGATGTGGACGGTGGTCTCACCCAGATCGATAAATATCTCTACTCCTCCGAGGATTACATAAAGGTACACACTCGTCTGTCTCCCTGATTCTCTCTCTCTCTCTCCATCTTTTCTTTGTGTTATTTTCTTTACTGCTTTCCTTTTATGTCTTATCTGTGGTTTTATTTCTTTCCTGTCTCTGTTGTTCTCCAGTCCGGGGCTCTGCTGGCATGTGGTATCGTTAACTCCGGGGTGCGTAACGAGTGTGACCCCGCACTTGCCCTCCTCTCTGATTACGTTCTCCACAACAGCAACGTCATGAGGATAGGAGCCATTTTCGGGTAACGCACTTAAACACGCACACTTAATTTAAAGTTTTCCACCATTTTGGATTTAACTGTGTTTAAAATCTGTGATCTGATCGCCGAGATTAACCTTTGACCCCTTGTCTGTTTATCCAGGCTGGGACTGGCCTACGCCGGATCGAACAGAGAGGACGTCCTGTCGCTGCTCCTGCCAGTCATGGGGGACTCGAAATCCAGCATGGAGGTATGAGCACAGAGAAGGGAAGTGGTAGCTCATTGGTTCAGGTGTTGGACTAATGATTTAGAAGGTTGTTGGTTCAAATTCCAACAGTCTACCACTACCACAGGGCCTTCTGACTTTGACTGTTCAGTTGTAGAAGGAGATAAATGTAAGCGAGTCTGCTAAATGCTGTAAAAGAAAAAAATAGATCAGATAAAAAAATGTGTGTGTGTTTAGGTGGCGGGTGTGACAGCGCTGGCGTGTGGTATGATCGCTGTGGGCTCGTGTAACGGTGACGTCACCTCCACCATCCTGCAGACCATCATGGAGAAGAGCGAGCAGGAGCTTAAAGACACGTATGCGCGCTGGCTGCCCCTCGGTCTCGGACTCAACCACCTCGGTAAATGGGCTGTACCGTATGTCCATCCAGAGGGAGTGATTGACTGTTTCTCCAAAGATGTGAATTTAATTTTAATAACTCGTATTAAAGCGCTGGTTCCATCCAACAAGAACAAAAATAGTCACTTCCTGATAAACTGGTGCCAGATATTATAGGATATAGAAACGGAAGCTGGTGTGGGTGGAGAAGCTGGTGTGGTGGAGAAGCTGGTGTGGGTGGAGAAGCTGGGTGTGGGTGGAGAAGCTGGTGTGGGTGGAGAAGCTGGTGTGGGTGGAGATTGGGTTTTTTTATATCGCGTGTAATAAATTCAGTTCAGTTCTGTAGCGCTTTTAACAGTGAATATTGTCTCGAAGCAGCTTTACAGAACATAAGTAACAATACAAAACAACCCAAAAACGCGTTTAAAACATCCCTAGTGAGCAACCCGGGGGCAACTGGGGCAAGGGGCTCCCTCAGATAGTACAAAGGAAGAAACCTCAAGAGGAACCAGACTCAAAAGGAAACCCATCCTCATCTGGGTGACGCTTTACTGAAGAGTGTGTGTGTGTTTTGTTTGTAAATGATTTTATTTTAAACAGCGCTTAGTGTGATTTCTGGTCAGTGTCCCCAGAATAGATATTATGCTCATTTAGCGGCGTGTGTTTAATAGGTTTGTATAATTATTATTATTATTATTTAACAGTTAGTTAAGAGTAGTTTAACCTCCAGAGAACCAAATTATTATAAATTAATGATGTGTGTGTGTGTGTGTGTGTAGGCAAAGGCGAGGCCATCGAGACCACTCTCGCAGCATTACAGGTTGTCCCAGAGCCGTTCCGCAGCTTCGCAAACACACTCGTGGACATCTGTGCATATGCCGGTGAGATTTTTACACACACACACACATGTTGGGATACAGATGATGGTTTAGAGCCTAAAATAACGATTAGTACACACAGCTTGAGAAACACACACTCGGGTACAAACCCTTTCCCTTCTCTCTCAGGCTCGGGGAACGTCCTGAAGGTTCAGCAGCTGTTGCACATCTGTAGTGAGCACTATGATAATAAAGACAAAGACGACGACAAGGACAAGAAAGACAAGAAGGATAAGGAGAAGAAAGACAGCGCAGCAGACATGGGCTCACACCAGGTGTGTTTGTGTGCCCGCACGGCTAACGCGTGGTTCTAGAATCGTTGTATTTGGTGTAATCATGTGACTCTCTGCTGCTCCTGATTCAGGGTGTGGCCGTGCTGGGTATCGCACTTATCGCTATGGGAGAGGAAATCGGGTCCGAGATGGCTCTTCGTACCTTTGGTCACCTGGTTAGTTCTTTAAACTTGAACCTAAAATAAATCCGACTCTTCCTGATGTGTGTTTTGTAATAATGTTGTGTGTGTGTCCGTCTCCATCCGCGTGTAGTTACGGTACGGCGAGCCCACCCTCCGCAGAGCGGTGCCTTTAGCGTTAGCGCTCATCTCCGTGTCCAACCCCAGACTCAACATCCTGGACACACTCAGCAAGTTCTCGCATGACGCCGACCCTGAGGTCGCTCACAACTCCATCTTTGCCATGGGCATGGTGGGCAGCGGTAAGAGAAACAGCATGTTGTGTCATGTGACCTGGCGTTTTTATTGTGCCACAGTGATAAGCTTACACTGTGTGTGTGTGTGTGTGTGTGTGTGTGTGTGCTTTGTCTACTATAGGTACCAACAACGCTCGTCTAGCAGCCATGCTCCGTCAGCTTGCACAATACCACGCCAAGGACCCCAACAACCTGTTCATGGTCCGACTGGCACAGGTAAAACTGCGCTGATTAGCTCCTAAACTACCCAAACTAACTAGTTATACAGGTTAGTTCTTCCTCACCTACATTAAAGCAGCTACAAGCAGTTATTACCCCAACAACATGTCAATAAACTGGAATCGTGGGGTGTTTGTGCTTTTTAAGGTGATGCTGTAACTGTAACATGACACGGTTAGAGACTGTAACCCTAATGGGTCTGTTGTGAATAAGCTGGAACTATTGTTACCACTTTTCCACTGGGGACCAGTGCCGGAACCGGGCTGTGCTTTTCCAAGATGATGAAGAAGAATTAAACCCGTCTGTTTATTAGCGATGGACAGAAGAGGCCGGTGTTCGCGTGACATCAGGTGAACGAAGAAAATCCAGAACAGCGTAAGAAGAAAATAAAGCGTGTGGCGGAAACCGAAGCTGATTAGCCGACTGAGCGGTTAACGAGTTTTCAACAAAAAAAGAAAAATTAATTCAGACGGGGGCAGCAGTCGCTAGCAACAAGGTTCTTGCTTGTGTGTGTTTTACTCCGGGTTCTCCGGTTTCTTCCCACAGTCTAAAAACATGTATGTTAGATTGATTGGTGATTCTAAATTGTCCATGGGAGTGAGAGTGTGTGTGTGTGGCCCTGCGATGGACTGGTGACCTGTCCAGGGTGTCCCCCTCCTGGCCCCCTAGACTCCAGCAGATCCCTGTGACCCCGAATTAGGGAATAAGCAGCTATAGAAGATGAATAAATACGTGGATAATTCAGGGGGTAATAAGAGATCGCAAGTAGCAGGTTCACTTTCTGACCAATCACAATCCAGAACTCGGAGGCACTGTGATGTCATATTGTTCTCCTGTAATTGTGTGTTATTTTGTGTGTGTGTTCAGGGACTAACACATCTGGGTAAAGGGACACTGACGTTGTGTCCGTACCACAGTGACAGGCAGCTGATGAGTCAGGTGGCGGTGGCTGGACTCCTCACGGTCCTAGTGTCCTTCCTGGATGTGAAAAACAGTAAGCGTGTGACGCCGTTCGTCTGGGTTAATATTCTGAATCAGTCGTTTATTCTGTTGTGCTTTTGTTTAATTTAAATAAACTTTTCCTCTTGTTTTTCCTCTGCAGTTATTTTGGGGAAGTCCCACTACGTTCTTTACGGCCTCGTCGCAGCGATGCAGCCTCGTATGCTAGTCACGTTCGACGAGGAGCTCCGGCCTTTACCCGTATCCGTCCGTGTAGGACAGGTGTGTGTGTGTGTGTGTGTGTGTGTGTGTGTGGTAAATAGGGTTCAGTGTCCTTAAAGATTGGGTGGTATTGCCTGATTGGGTGGGGTCCCGCCTGGTGTTGCCTGATTGGGTGGGGTCCCGCCTGGTGTTGCCTGATTGGGTGTTTATTCGAGTCTGTTTGGGTTTAATAAGAGGTAAAGTTGTGAAAGAACCATAAGAGTCAATTATTAGGATTCGACTCCTCGTTATAAAACTCAATGTGCATAAAACTGAGAAACTTTGATCCTTAAAAAAATTTAAATTTACATTCAATATTTCTTTATCTGGACCTGATCTACGGTATGTGATGTATGACGTCAGTTCCTCAGTTCGTTTTTTTTTTTTTTCCTAGGCTGTGGATGTGGTGGGACAGGCGGGCAAACCCAAAGCCATCACTGGTTTCCAGACACACACCACGCCGGTGCTGCTGGCACACGGAGAGAGAGCCGAACTGGCCACAGAGGAGTACATCCCAGTCACGCCCATCCTCGAGGGCTTCGTCATCCTACGCAAGAACCCCAACTACGACACCTAAACACACACACACACAGCGTTACTCTCCCACTCGTACCCCGGGACCTCGACTGCACCGTGTTCTGATCCATATGACTGATGGTTCCGCCACCACAGCACAGGCTTCCTTCCCATTTTCTGTTTTTCTTCTTTGTTTGTTAGTTTTTTTGGGGTTTTTTTTTAAACAATATCTTGTAACATTTTCGGAGCGTTTATTCCGATTTATTCTGGTTTATTATTTCCCCCCCGTTTTGTTGGTTTTGTTATGTTGTACTGTTTATGATGGGAAAATAAATGAAATGATCTGGAATAAGTGGACATTTCATGTATGTTTATTTCACTGCACTGCGTAAACACTCAAAAACACAACAATTGAACAATAATTTCATTAAAACCTAAAGGTGCACCAAGTAATTAATAAAAAAATAATCTGGCCTGCAGGGCAGCGCCGCCAGATTTGGAGGGTTTCACCTCAATTTGTCTTCTTTTAATCACGTCAGACTGAATAATATTTTTTCAGTAGTAGAAACACTACGTATTTTTCATTTGTTTTCTTATTGGACGGCTTTATTCTGTAGTTGGGCTGGAGATCTGGAAACATTGACCGGTTTGGGGATTTCGGTGTATTTGTTTTAAATGTTAACGTCATTTGGCAAAAATCGCTGGGTGCACATTTATCAAGGGGTTTTAGTTGCTTGTCGCATCGTTAGAGCCTTAATATTAAAATCAAATTCCGTAGCTTTTGTCTGCTTCATGCTGGAAACCGGATCAACAGGGATGTTGTTGTTCTGATGTGATGTCGGGGTGGTGGAAGCTCATTTTCATCACACCACAAAACTCAAACCAAATCATGGGATTAAACGTCCGAATGATGGGATTAAACGTCCGAATGATGAGATTAAACGTCCGAATGATGGGATTAAACGTCCGAATGATGGGATAAAACGTCCGAATGATGGGATTAAACGTCCGAATGATGGATTAAAACGTCCGAATGATGGGATAAAAATGGATTAACGTCCGAATGATGGGATAAAACGTCCGAATGATGGGATAAAACGTCCGAATGATGTTAAACGTCCGATGGGATAAAACCCGAATGATGGGAGTCCGAATAAAACGAATGATGGATCGTCCGAATGATGATTAAACGATTAAACGTCCGAATGATGGGATAAAACTAAAACGTCCGAATGATGGGATTAAACGTCCGAATGATGGGATTAAACGTCCGAATGATGGGATAAAACGTCCGAATGATGGGATAAAACGTCCGAATGATGAGATTAAACGTCGAATGATGCGTCCGTCCGAATGATGGGATAAAACGTCCGATGGATAAAACTGATGAAATAAAACGTCCGTAATGATGGGATTAAACGTCGAATGATTGAGATAAAAAAACGTCCGAAACGTCCGAATGATGGATAAAAAACGTCCGAATGATGGGAATTAAACGTCCGACTGATGGGATAAAAAACGTACCCCGAATGAATGAGAAAACTTTCCGAATGATGGGATATTAAACGTCCGAATGATGGGATAAAACGTCCGAATGATGAGATTAAACGTCCGAATGATGAGATTAAACGTCCGAATGATGGGATAAAACGTCCGAATGATGGGATTAAACGTCCGAATGATGATGTCCGGATAAAAACGTCCGAAAGATGAGATTAAACGTCCGAAATGATGAAGGATAAAAAACGTCCGAATGATGGGATTAAACGGCCGAATGATGGGATAAAACGTCCGAATGATGAATGAATAATGATGGGATTTTAAACGTCCGAATGATGGCGTTCCGAATGATGATATCTGAATGTCCGAATATAATGTCCGAATGATGACTTGCTGATTTATTGATTCAACACGGCACAGACTATTTCAAAAGCATCGTGATAAAATGATTGCACAAATATTAATACAGGTTGTGCTGTCAAAGTCCTGCTGGAAATAGAGCACGACTGGATTAATATAAAATCAATAATTCTATGTACCATTAGTGATTTATTTTAATGATATTGATCTATTTTTAATTTAATTATTCATAATTTTCTATTTTTATCTCACACAATTCATCACAATTCTGACTTTTTATCTCATAATTTCACCTTTTTTTTATCTTGTTATGATTTTGTATCTTATAATTATGAATTTGAAGTCGTTATTCAGATTTTTTTATCTCTACTTAACTACTTAAGCGAGTGAACTCTCAGTCTCTAAAATAACCAAACTCATTATAGCCTAAAAAAAGATGCAGACGGAGGAAAAGGTTTTTCTTGCTATGATGCAGATCTCAGATCTGTGCAGTTGATTGTTCTTAACAGTAGAACGTTTGTAGGAGCTCCTGTACTCATAAGACGTGCCATCGGTCAGTTTTGGGGATTTAGTTTCACTGTGAAAGGAAAAAAGATGCAACACTGAAACTTTAAATTATCAGTAATAAAATATATAAAGGAAGTGACATTCAGGTTTAATAAAAAAACACGAGCTTTAAATCAATAGAATATTTTGGAGGTTAATTTAATATGAAAATGAATTAAAAACTGATTTAAATGAATTTTGCAGGGTTGTGTTTTTGTAGAGGTTTATACATGTTCAGATGGGGGGGGGGTGTGTGTTCCCCTTTTAGTTCTTTAGTTTCGGACATGCACTGTGTGTGTGTGTGTGTGTGTGTGTGTGTGTGTGTGTTGTGTGTGTGTGAACTTGCCTTATATTCATAGTAACCCCCCCCCCCTCCATTATAATGCTACAGATTCTTCACCAGCCTGAATTTTATACTTAATATAATAAAAATGATTGTTTTTTTATTTTATTTTTTATATAATTGTGTTTATAGTGTAACACGTGCACATAAAATACAATAATCATCGCCAAGTTTCATAACCAGATCGTTTCCTCCGATCTTTTAACTAATTAAAAATATTTTAATAAATCAATAAATAATCTGGAATTATTTAGGACGTGGTATAAAGCTGTAAACTTACTTATATATTTTTTATTATTATAATAACACGCGTTATAACAACGTGCCTGTAATATGACACGGAATTTGTAGCCTGATTAAACCGGAACTTGTATGTCACCACTTCCGGAACAGGGAATCAGTCTGTCCGGTCTACGGACTGAAGGAGAAAAAGGTAAAGCTTCTCAGTCTAAACTCAGTTTTATTACTTTATTTATTTATCTCATTTTCTTTTTTAATATAAGTTGCGTTGGGATGGGATGGGATATTATGCGTGTTCCGTTGTTATATGTTGTAAAGTTTCTTTTTTCGAAATGAATTTTTATTAAAGAGTTCGCGCTCTGATCGTTTATCTAATATGTGAAGTCCCAGTTCTCTCTCTCTCTCTCTCTCTCTCTCTGTGTGTGTGTGTGTGTGTGTGTGTGTGTGTGTGTGTGTGTGTGGTGTGTGTGTGTGTGTGTGTGTGTTTGATAGATATGTTTTGCTGACTGACGGTTATTTCGCAAGACATAAAATAGATCTGACCACAAGTCCGGGATCCGGAGATCTGAATGATCCGGGGATCTAGTTAATTTATATGATCTGGATGATCTAGGTGATTTATATGATCTGGGGATCTAGGTGATTTATTTGAGCTGGATGATCTAGGTGATTTAAATGATCTGGACGATCTAATGATTTATATGATCCGGGGATCTAGGTGATTTAAATGATCTGGTCATTGTATTCTAGATAAAGATCCATTTGAAGTATCAGCGATTAAAAGTTGGTAATGATCACTGATCGATTCTTACTGTAAAATAATCATCTAATGATTCTTTAGTAATCCGAGTACCGACATCTGTCACATTACCGACCTTTTATTAGACATTTAAACACATTTTAATTTCAGCGGACAGTTTAAAGCTGTTTGTTGTAAAATTTAGATAAATAATTATTAGATAATGTTTTAACCCTGTGGATTTTACTGTAAATATTATTAAAATACACAAACAAATGTCAGACAGTGATTTAATAGCATTTTAATTAAACTTCCGAGATGTAATTAACATTTTTAATAATTTATTTTAATGTATAATTTCGGAAATAAAGAACTCCTCACAGATTTGGAGCCGGTACGAGTTGTGAGGTAAAACTATTTTAAATACGACTGAAATAATTCATATTTTTTGCGTCACATTTTCAGACAAATCTTTTTTAAAGTCTGTATAACTTTAATATTTCTCGATTTCACAGCTGTCATTATTTAACTGTAAGTCTAAATGTGTTTTATTTATGAAGCTAACTGTCGAAGCTAATCCACTTCTGTCACACCGGCTAGCAAGCTAACTCAGTGAACACGGTTAGCGCCGGACTAAATGAGCTTTATTAATGGGTTGTTTTTACTGGCATTCGCCGCGGATAAATTAATAAAAAGTTTTTGTCTTTTATATTTTAATATCACTTCACTTTGTTTTTGTTATTTTAACCAACTTTTTCGTTTTTTTCCCCTCAGGATGACACGTCAACAAGTGTAGCGTTAACGACGTATTCAAGGCCATGATTCTTGGCTAGCACGCTAATAAATCATTTCCCAACAAAAAATACGCCTTTTAAAACGACTCAGTTCGATTATATCGGAATATAAAGTATAAATACTATGTTTTTATGTGACATGTTACACTTATAAAACCGGATTTGTGCTTTATTCATTTTGTAGGCTTGTGACTAGCGGTGAATCGTTTAATGTGTCGGTTCTTTTTTTTAGGAGTCGAGTGACCCGCGATTCACAAGTTCAATCGAATCGAGTGTTATTTTGTGGTTTGTTGTGTGTTGATTGATTAAGTGTGCATCTGTGCATGTTTATTCATTGTGAGCCAGGAGTGTGTAGAAATTAACGAATAAAAGTTAAGACAATATTAAATTATCTTCAGCTAGTATTATTATTATTATTATTAATGTCTTATATTTTCTTCTGAACACGATGTGAAGATGGCGTGTGATTATTTCCGGCGTCGGCTGGTTGTTGGATCTTGTTGTTTGATGACGTTAGCGAAATGTAGCTGTGATCTTTAATCGTGATCTTTTTTGTCAATCGAGGGTCTTAAATGTTTAATTAGACAGAGACGCTCGCTACCAGACCAGATTCACTGTAAGCGATGGGCGTTGAATTTATTTTCTTTAATTGATAATTGGGAAAATTAACCATCAATTATCGTTTAATCACGACTTTTTAATAATTATTTTCCATGGAATACAAAGAAAGTATTGTTGTTGGAGTTATAGTTGATAAATGAGACATTAACGTATTAGCACATCTTGAAAATAACAACAAGGAAAAATAGTCGCTTTGTTTTAGACGGTACCTTGAAACGTACGAGTTTGTTGATATACGAGTCGTTTCTTTGTCGTTATTTGCTTTGAGTTCTGCGCTAAAATTGGGGTTACGATCCGGCTTCAGACACCCGACCGCTAGTTAGCGTAGCGAACGCCACAGTAAACGCCGTAACGTCCGTCCAGCATCCCGTGTGTCACTCGATAGCTAGTCAGACCTGCGCGTTAGCCAGTGGAGTCGTCTGATCTCCAAGGTAAACGCTGCACATTATACTTAATAAAACCGGTTTATTCCAGTACAGCCTATTGGAGTGTTTTTATACTATATTCAGTATTTATACCTTTATTTGGAGACCCGGAATGAATTAATGGCAATTTAATTTATTTCAATGGGAAAAATTGATTTAAGTACGAGTAATTTGAGTTACGAACTCCGTCACCGAACCGATTAAAACCCGTAAGTTAAGGCACCCCTGTATAACCAGCTTACCTAATTTTGTGTGATGGTCTGTTTCTGAAAGCACAACATGCTAAGTGGTGGTCCTTGCGAAGACATTCTTATGTGTTTATTTTTCGTTTCTTTTTTTATTCGTATTAACAAAGGGAAGAATGTGAAAGAAATAACAGAACCCAAAGACAGACGTGTGAATAAAATGTATACCTTCATCTCCTAGTGGGACAAAAGTTGTATATCTGTAAAAAAAACCCCCAAAAAACCAACTATTATATATTTTCGTAAATAATTCTTTCTGCGCAGGTCTCTACGCTAACGGCTGCAAGATAATGAATTAACTGTGGCACTAGTTCGATAGTGCCCCTAGTGGACGCTTAGAAAATTGCTAGCTTGTATTCATCATTACTGGAGCGTACACCTCTGAATTAGCAGGTTCAGAGGGACGTCCCACCGGTAGAATTGTAACAATGATCAGATCATTTAGATAATTGAGCAGGTGTGACCTGGTGGTGTGATGGTATAATATCGTTAGCGCGGAATTAATTGTCAACCGTGTGAGAGATTTTTTTTTTTTATTCCGTGTAAACCTGAGCGAGAACAGAGCTCGCAAAACTTCTAGCCTGAATTCCCAGGACTGTTGTGTTTCCCAGTTCGGCTACCAAAATGGGTCTCGGTTCTACCCATCAGGATATAATAGGAAGAAACAAATGCTTTATTCTCACAATTATAGTGGGTGTATAATTACGCTGTGTGTCCTTTTTGGGCTTCGGGAAACTGATATTAATATGTGACAAGATGTTCGTTAAGAAAAGTTTATTGTCATGTTTGTTCACACAGCTGTGGAATTTGTTGTTATAGTAAAGTGAATCCAAGTTCATATTTTTAGTTCTTAAAATTTATCAAGAATCAAATATTAAAATAAGTATTAAAGTTTATTTAGTATATTGAGCTTTTTTTCTGCTGCTTTTCCGGTATAACTACCTATTTAAATGATTATATTGTAAAATATATCGTTAGCGTGAATTATGGGGTAATTACGCCGTCTCTATTTACAACATAGCAAAAAATATATCTCTTTAAAACGGTGATAAATTTTCACGAGGTTAAAGTAAATAACGTGTGAGGAAGTGATTAGTTTTTCCACTGTATAAATTGGGGATTTTTCTAAAGGAAAAGTTTATTTAAATGTCACTTGTTTAGTGTATCGTGTTCTAATTTTATCTGTTATAACCGAATTATATAATTATAATATATATATATAAAATCTGCGAAACACACTGCACTGTCGGATCAGATGCCATGGATTCGCTTTAAAAGAATCGACTCCTTTAGTTGAATCACTTGACTCACGGCAGCTGCCGGCCTTGAACCTGCGCGTGGTTTAGTTTCGAGTCAGGCTGGTCATGTGACCCCCCCACATCTTTGCTTTATTCTCTTTCTCTTTATTTCTTGTTTTTTAAACCAGTCAGCATGTTTTTTTTTCGTTCTCTTGCTGATCCAGACTGTCTATTATGGTCGAATCTGCCACTTTCTTTCATTCTTACTTTTTTTCACAGTGTTTTTTTGTGCTTTTTAATAAGATGCTACGATATGCTATCTTTTTTGTGTTTTTTTTTTTTTCCTTTAATGTCCACAAGAGGGCACAATAATGGGAAATAATCTATAAAGTTTGTTAGGCCCTTTTTATGGGGGTATTAATGTTACATAGAGGTCGTTGACAGGTTTGGACTTTATATTCTGCGTTATTGCCCTACGTATGAACAGTTTAAGGAAATAAGACGTAACATTTAAGACGAAAGAAGATCCAAAGGTCTCAACTGACCCACATGTGATTCTTGTGGGTTTATACGTCCTGGTGGGGGCCTAAACCTGAATACACTCAGACTCATGAGTACAAAAGCTTCTAAATCACACAGGATGGAGATTTACTGAGGAAGTAAAAATACAGAAAGTTTCCAGTTGGAGGTTAGGGGTTAAATCTACAGTGTCATGGAATTGCGTTAATTCTGACACAACCTTAACGCCCACAGCCTAATTATTAAGGCCGGATGTCTCATACACCTCTGTTCTAGCTAATGCTTTTGGGTTACTTTCTCTAATTTCCTCTTTCTTTCATACTTTCTGCAGAATTTCTCAGTACGTGACTGAGCTTGACCTGGACGTGGATCCAGATGAAATGAATAAAGTTCCAGGACCCCCGTCCTCCTCCCCCATCCCTGCACCCTCCCCTAACCTGCCCCAGGTAAAAACAAACAAAAAAAACAAAACAGTGATGTTACCTGTATTATTGTCCTTAACATTCTGGCCAATAGTTTATTTACAGTTGTACAGTGATTAAATTCATATGCAGTTTAATCCATGTCCTGTTTCTCATCTCCAGCCTAACTTCTCACCTACTCCGCCCCCTTCTATGGTTTTTGCCACACCCACTCCTCCTCCTATGAACCCTACGGCCCCGACTCGCCAGGTAGGTCACTGCGAACACCACAGTTAACGAGTCAGTACGTTACAGAGTCAAATAGAGTCAAGAATCAGTTAATTGCGTTAAAGAATGAATTGGTCCGTCTGCTGCATTGAAGAATCAAAGCCATTTACACGAATCCTTTAGAAGAATTAATTTGACGGCCACAGTCATTAATTTAATTAAAGAATAAGATGTGCTAAAGAATTAGTTAAAGATTCAAGTCTATAAAAGCGTCAGGTGTGTAAAAGAATCGTTGAAGCCTGTAAATCTATTAAAGAATCAAATCAGGAATCATACCCGTTAATGAATCCTGTATGCTAGAAAGTTGCTTTAGCGTATGAAAGTTTAGTTCAATCGGGTGCGTTAAAGAATAAAGATGTTGTTCCCATTAAGCAGTATTGTATTTTTAGCGTTTAGCTTTTAGTAAACTCACCTGTTTGATTAGTAGCTCAAATCGCTTCTAACCGGTTAAATCTTTCTCTCTGTTCAGCCGTTCTACCCTGTTCGGCCCACGTTACCTGCAAACCCCACCCGAGCCCAGGCAAGCTCCGCCCCCAGGGCCATCCCAGGGCCACATGGAACACACGCCCCTCATGTTTTTCAGCCAGGCTCGCAGATGATGATGATCCCAACACAGCCAATCAGCTTTCCTAACTCACAGGGACCTGCCTACTACATTCCCAGCCAGGTGAGTCCTACTTTAAACCCGGAAATATTTAATGCTTAAACAGTTATTTCATCCTCATTATACATTTATTTCCAGTTCTGTAAAATTAGGTGTGCCTCAGGGGTATATGCTAGGCTTCGATTCGATTCGATACAAAGGGATTAGAGAAACTGTGAATTGTTCCTTGTAAATAAAGCTTGTTCCCCAAAGTTAATGATGAATAAATAAACTAGTAAAAACTAGTAAACACACTTGATGAGGCACTCAAATAGTTTCCAGTGCTTTTAATGCTAATAACATGATTTGGATTTTTCACTTTCAGTATCGTCCCTCATACGTTTCTACTCAGCAATACCAGGTGGCTGGATCTCCAAACTTTTATACTGGAAGCAGTGCAGCTGAGTATGGTGCGTATACACACACACACACACACACACAGATGTGTTTACTGCACTGTTATTCAACAATTAATAAAGCGGTTTACTTAAAAAACTAGAATTAGTTACAAGTGAGCAGTTGAAGGTTGAGGGCCTTGCTCAAGGGCCCTGCAGTGGCAGCTTGGTGGTATAATTGCATCACCTGCTCCAGGCCAAAAGAGGGTGCTGAGTTCTGAGTTTTTTTTCCAAGGGTTAAATTAAAGCTTGTTAGTCGGTATGATGAGCATGTAAACGCGTGCAGGCTTTCACGTGGAGTTATTTTTATCAGGTTGCTGAGGGATGCACACACACACACACACACACGCACACACACACACACACACACACACACACACACACACACAAACTGCCAGCCCACTCGTCTCCAAAGATCAAATCTCTCACTCCTGGTGGATCACGCAGGACTAACTGAAGCAGGGAATAGAAGGGAATAGAGAAATTACATTAGCTTTGAATGTAAGGGAAGAGCAAGAAAAAAGAGGAAAGGAGAGGATGGGGAACAGAGTGTCCAGACCTGATGGTATGTCCCTGTGTCTTCTCTTTCTCTCTCTCTCTCTCTCTTTCTTTTTTCTTTTTCTTTCTCTAACTCGAATCTCTAATCTCGAAGCTCTAGTTAAATACTCCCCACATTTTTCTCGCTCCTTTTTTTTTTCTGTCTCTCTCTCTCTCGCTCTCTTGCTCTGTTTTTCTTTCTGTGTCCCTGTGGCTTCACCTCCACCCCTCCCCCCCCCCCCCCCCCCGATAGTTTCATGTGTGATTATGACTATATTTAGTTATGCGTTTTTGCTGCTTCACATCGTGGCCTCCGCAGGTTTGCAAGACAGACAGAAGACGAGATGGAGGAAGAGAGAGAGACATACAGAGACAATTAATAATAGCTAAATATCTAGATTTACAGTGCGGTTTATGAAGACTTGCGCGTTGTGTTGAAAATATATATTTAAGTACTTTTTCTTATTGGCTGTGCAAACAATAATAATGAACAGACATGCCATTGAATCCAAACTCTTTTTATTATTAAGTTCTTAAGAATAAACCTTTTCCTGAACACTTATCACTGATTCATACCAACACTTTAAAAAAGGGCGATTTAAAACTGAAATGACGTAACCGTCCACCAAAAGTAATGCACGAGGTACAAAATGATAAACACCGAAACTTACTTAAAAACTCGCTTGAATATAAATCTGATATACAAAAGTGTGTGTACAGATGTTTGTGTTTTAAAAACTCTGCACCCCTGACCATCACACTCGTATTTCTTCAATAAAACAGCCTTTTATCTCATTTTTTGCTTTTTAGAATGTATTTAAGCTGTTATAACTTCCCTTCTTCTGGAAAGGCTTCTCGCTAGATTGGGTCATGTGACTGTGTGGATTTGTGTTTATTCAGTTCTAATAGTATTCGTGAGATCAGACACTGATGATGTAATAGTGAGGTGGGGGTCAGTTTAACGGGCTTGAGGTCAGTGTTCTGTGCAGAACGATCACTTTCTCTCTTTGTGCACAGAGGCATTGTCATGCCGGAATAGGGTTTATTAAGGGGAAGTTGAACGACGTACTTTTTGATAATCAGGGGTGCACATACTTTAGTTGCTTGATCAATTCAGGAGCAGTCTGGTGAGTTCAGAACATATTATAATATCTTAAGCAAAAATATTTACCCTTTGGTTCAATTGTGTGTGTTGTGTTGTTGTAGCTGGAGCTTACTACCCTGCCCAACCCCAGTTCACACCTCCTGTAGCCACGCCACCTGTCCTCATGAACCCCGCCCCCCAGCAGCAACAGGCTCCTCCTCCTCCACAACATCCAGCACCAGCCAAGCGGGAACGCAAACAGGTGAGCGTCCGTCATCCTGCAATGATGGCAAAAGCTAAAATACTTAAATTCACATGTGCACGTATAGATTTTTGTTTTTAGTTGCAGTCGGTGATGTAGTTGTAATAATTTACAGGCTGAATTCGTTTTATAGAGTGTATTTAGTCCTGTGTGGACTTTCTCTGTCCACCATAACTTGGTGAGTTTTTCTCTAAGTAAAGTGGTCAGTGGTGCTACTGTAGTTCCTGGTAAACCTTCTGTAGAAGTTCGCAAAGCCCAGAAACCACCGTAACTCTTTGATGGTTGTAGGCCTCTGCCTTTTAGTGAAGGTCCTGACTTTTTCTGCTTTCATGTTCATGCCCTGGTCTCTGATATGATGTCCAAGAAACATACAGTTGTTAAACTGATACTCCTCTGCTTTGACATACAACTGGTTAGCATGTACCGTCTTAATGCGCTGTACTTGTTTGGTATAAATCAATCAACAATATATTCAATGACAAACTGGTTGATGAGGTCAAGGAATATCTTATTAATGAATAATCAGAATGCGAGAGCTGCATTAGCTAAATCATACGGCATGACCCGGTATTCATTGTGCACTCTAGTGGAGAGGAACTCTGTTTTCCATTTATTACCCCTGGAATGTTAATCAGTTTATACCAGATTTCGAAGGTCCAGCTTGGTAAAAATACAGGCCTCCTAAAGCTGTTTCAGGTCTGCTGGAATTAATGGAAAGGATATTTACAGTATTTTACAGGCAATTACTTCAGGCCACGATAATCTATACATGGTAGGAGACATCTATTGTTCCACAAAAAAACCCTGCAGGTGCTGGGAATGTGGCTGGACAGATAAATTCAGAAGCTAGAATGTGATTTTCCATGGGTGGTGTCTCATGACAATGATTAGGCCTTGTTTCTAGGAGGGGCAGCATTAGGCAGGAGTTTGCTAGCGCAGTCTGTTTGGTGGTAGCTGTATGGCCTTGACCTTGCTAAAGACGTCTGTGAACCCAGCATAGTCTTCATAAATGCTTTTGGTGTTTGAAATTCAGGACTCTCGATGCCCGTAGTAATGATGGGTCATGAGCTCTTAGCCATCGGTGATCTAGCATGAGGATAAAATTACAAACGAGATGTAGATTCGTTGTGGAACAGACCAATTTGTAGTGTGATTGGTACAGTCCGTCATGCGGTGCCCTCTCCTTTATGTCTGTTGTCGACAGCGATGAAGGGGTTGGACACAAGGTGTAGTGGAGATGTTTTAATTTGTTGCAAGGTCATGGTGGATGAGGTTCATGGCCACACAGGGGTCCACATATGGAATTAGAGGTCATCAGTTTTAATGCAGGCTGGTAGTGTTAAGATTTGTGGTCTTGGCAGACGGGTGGACACTTTGTTGTTGTCTGGTTCTCCGGTGTTAATTTGGCTAGCGCATAGTAAAGGTTGTCCAGCCATAATGCCTTGGTAATATATGCTGACAGGGATATGGATTCGCTAAAGTCACTCAATCAACTGGTGTCTGAAGTTATCTGTGTTTGCCACCAAGTCATGTTTTGCGAAGGGGTCAAATCAAACCGACCATTAAAATTATAGACTGATTATTTCTGTCAGTGGGCAAACCTACAAAATCGGCAGGGGATCAATTAACTTTTTCCCTTACTATATAGAAATGTTAGTACTCGGGCGAGGGCTCCCTCTGCTGGTTGGAGGATTGACTTCTTGTTAGTAGTTAAAAATCCCAGTTTATAGTTTTTCAGGGTTGCAGGTTTTTTGTCATTATTTAGATGCGTTAATTTGTAATAATGTTTTACAATAAAAACCATTTATAAATGTAACTTAAATATTATATATATATATATATATATATATATATATATATATATATATATTTTTAATTAAACATTACAATACATTTGTAAATTAAGCTAGTTTTTAGTTGTGTGTATGTAATAAATTTATTTAAATTACCTATTGAATTCACTAGCCTTTGATCTTTACTGTTGGTAGTTCACTAGCCTTTGATCTTTACTGTTAGTAGTTCACTAGCCTTTGATCTTTACTGTTAGTAGTTCACTAGCCTTTGATCTTTACTGTTAGTAGTTCACTAGCCTTTGATCTGTAGTGTTAGTAGTGCACTGGGCTTTGATCTGTAGTGTTAGTAGTGCACTAGTCTTTGATCTGTAGTGTTAGTAGGGCACTTTCACTCACTGGCCTTTGATCTGTAGTGTTAGTAGTTCACTAGCCTTTGATCTTTACTGTTAGTAGTTCACACTAGCCTTTGATCTTTACTGTTAGTAGTTCACTAGCCTTTGATCTGTAGTGTTAGTAGTGCACTGGCCTTTGATCTGTAGTGTTAGTAGTGCACTGGCCTTTGATCTGTAGTGTTGGTAGTGCACTGGTCTTTGATCTGTAGTGTTGGTAGTGCACTGGTCTTTGATCTGTAGTGTTAGTAGTGCACTAGTCTTTGATCTGTAGTGTTAGTAGTGCACTAGCCTTTGATCTGTACTGTTAGTAGTGCACTAGTCTTTGATCTGTACTGTTAGTAGTGCACTAGCCTTTGATCTGTAGTAATATAAACCATGTGCTAGTCACTAATGCTGTCATGTCTTTGATCTGTCTGAAATGTTTAGTAATTTTTCCTGTCAGCGTTTCTGGATTTAGTTTTAATAATGTTTTATTTATTTTTGCGTTTCTGGATTTAGTTTAATAAATATTTTTGCACGAGTCTCTGTTTAAAACTCACTAACACAGTTTGGGAAATGCGCTTCTTGCTGCGTCAGTTGTAAGAATTCGGTGTTTATAGGCACATACCGCTGGTAGAATTTAATGTGAACTTCGACCTACTGGACACTTACAATACTGTGAAGGCCCCCCCGTGTTAGCGAGGCTTTTACCTTACCAGCTAATGCAGTGATTAAGTATGAAGTAAGAGGGGAAAGAGTGAGTAACAGGCTGTGTGTGTGTGTGTGTGTGTGTGTGTGTGTGTGTGTGTGTGTGTGTGTGTGTGTGTGTGTGTGTGTGTGTGTGTGTGTGTGTGTGAGTGTGCGTGGTTGAAATAACTTTTTATAAACAAAGCTCTCCCACTTTATGTTTAGTTGGTAAAAGATTGCAGTCATTCTCTCATTAGAGTTGTTTGTGTGTGTGTTTGTGTAAGAAAGACAAGTCCGCACAACTCAGCAGCTCCACGTGGCTTAATTCCCTTCCCGCCCACTGTCTGTCCCGGAAGGGGAATATCCTCCCCAAATTTGCCTGCCTTCCTCCCCCTCGCTCTCGCTCGCTCGCTCTCGCTCGCTCTCTCTCTCTCTCTCTCGTTTTTTTTCTCGCTCTCCTTCCTTCTCTCTCTCTCTCTCTCTGTCGTCTTTTCCTCAGTGGGTGTGTACACATTCCACTGCACTCGTTTCATAAGGTCTCTTTTTCTCTCCTTTAACACTTTCTTATTTTCATGTGCATGTGTGTGTGTGTAGTTGTCGATGTGGGCATGTGTTTTTGTGTGTGTACAGAGTCGGGCTCGGTTTGGACTCTGGCTTCAGGACTAAACAGGCCTTCAGGCCTTAAGCGCAGCTAGCAAATGTGCTGGCTCATGCTTGTGTTTGTGAGAACGTTATTGCGTAAAGCTTTTCACACACTGGAGTTCGGTAAGAAGGACAAACAGCTGCTGGGTTTGTGTGTGTGTGTGTGTTTAGCTTTAGCTCTGACTTTAGGTAGAAACGAAAAGAAATGTCGCTGTATGAAAAAGAATGCACTTTAGGAGTTGCTCCGCTTTTTAGCATTTATTCTACGATTCTTTTATTTTTTTTCTCTTTAACTATCACTTGTTTAGTCGATCTTTAAACCCAGTGTCCGCATGTGACTGACGATAATGCTAACCTTTTCCTCAGATAAGAATACGAGACCCTAACCAAGGAGGCAAAGACATCACAGAAGAAATCATGTCCGGAGGCCGGAGCGCCTCCACACCGACCCCTCCACAGGTAACACACTCCTTCACTACTAACAAAATTCCATGGGTGTATTTCTCATTTTGTCATTAAAATCATCTGTAAAATGGACATGGACATCCAATGAACCAGAGCGTATTACCTTTTTAACCAACCATTTTCTGCTCCTACCCAGTCAGCACTGCCTGCGTCGGAGGGGGAAGTGATGGCACAGGCTAATGGTGAGATGGCTACGCGTCCTGTTATAGCTGCCAGACGAGGTAAGGGGGTATCTTTGGTTGGTAAACTTGTTTTTTGTGTATTTGTTTTGCTAACGATTGCGAACACTCCCACACATTGTGTGGCGCTCAGCCACCATCTCCCTTTAGTTTCCGTCTTTGCTCAGTGGTATTTGTGTTTGTCTGCTAACCAGAAGATTATGGGTTCAATTCCTGTTACCACTGCTGGCCCCCTGAGCAGGGCCCTCAACCCCGAATTACTCACTTGTATAAATAAAACAAACGTAAGTCGCTGTTGATGAGGGTGTCTGACAGATGCTGTAAATGGTTTTTTAAATTTTTCCTGTGTTCCCTACTTCCTGTTTTTATTCTTAATGCATGACACAGTTTTAGTCGTCATTTATGATACTTGGAAAATGTTTTATGAGTTGAGTTTATTGTCCATTCTGGTTGTGTAGGATGGGCAATGACAAAATGTAAACACAATAGTAATAATGATAAGCTAGAGCAGGTCCCGTAGGGCTGGTGTCCTGCAGGGTTTAGGTTTAACTTGCCTCAACAACTTGCCTTGGTACCAATCAAGACTTTGATTAACTAGTTCAGGTGTGTTTAATTAGGGTTGGAGCTAAACTCTGCAGGGGGTCCCGCCAGGACTGAGTTTGGTGACATCCGAGCTAAAGTCTATTTCCACTCCAAAACCAAACAAACATTTTTGTTCTTACAGATGAGCCGGTAAAACCTGTAGTGTCGGTAGAGTTTCCTGTTCCCCCTGGGGAAAGCCCTATCCCAGACGCTCCGCCGACTCCACCACCCACGAGTCCAATCATTGACATAGTTGATGCCCCCCTTCCTACCATGGATAAAGCCATGCAACTTGAAGAGGAGCTGAAACCCTCTTTAGCAGCGGTTCTTTCTAACGCGAATGGATCTACGGTGAACGTGGCAGAACCGGCAGCAGCGTCTGTACCGCTTTCGGTTACAGGGGCGGAGCCGCCACTGGAGTCACCAATTGCCCAGCCAGAGGAGCTGCAGTTTGTAAACGGTTTAACTGCAGATGCCAACAAAGACGTTAGCCCTCTAGCTGAGCCTGACATCACCAAAGAGGCGCCACCGATTGTCGAGGAATGCTCAACACGGACTACCAAAGCAGAACATCCTGTCGTTAAGGAAACCTCTACTCAGGTCGTCGCCGAGACGCCGCCACTTCCAACTGTCAGTGAATCTTCTGTCCCAAGTGTCAAAGAAACATCGGCACCTAAGCAGATCCCTGCACCTGTTGTCACAAAATCCACGTCCGAGGTTGCCAAGGATACCCCGTCTACCGCTGAGAAGGAAAGCACTGCACCAGTTGCCAAGGAAACTCTCCTTCCTGTTGTCCTTGAGACTCCTTCTCCAGTTGCCAGGGAAACCAGCAACCCTGTTGTCAAAGAAACTGTTGAGGAACCTTGTCCTGTTGTTAAGGAAACTCTAGAACAGATTGTCAAGGAAAGTCCAGAGGCGCCCGTGTTTGCTGCTGCTAAAGCGATGCCAGCTTCTCCTCCTCCTGCCTCTGTTGAGGAACGTGAGGACACGCCTCCTCCACAAACAACTGCTCCAGACAGCACTATGCAAGGTACAAGCAATAAGAAATCATGCTAAGAAACTATTAATAACCCATAGAAATTGTCTGATATAAATTTGTGATTTGTTTTTTATGACAATTATTTATTTTCCCCTGCAGCTGTTTCTGTGCCAAAGAAGAAGAGGAAGTTGAAGGACCTGAACAAGAAGGAGACTGGTGATGTCCTGGATGCTTTCAAAGAGGTTTGTGTGTCCGTGTGGGTTTTGAAGGAGATGTTAGCAAATGTTATATTAATTTATATTATAATTTCCTGCCATTCCCACTCCTTTCTTCTTAGCCACCACCACCTAAGCCGGAGGCCACACCCCCGGTTAAATCGGAGGAGGCTGACCCTGCTCCTGTAGCTCCACCCCCTGCAGAAGAAGTGGAAGAGACGTGGGAGGAGAAGGAAGACAAACTTGATGCTGAAAACGTCCAACCACAGAGTCCTGCACCGGCCACGCCCACCGAGCAGAAATACCAGTACAAAGAGGGTGTGTGTGTTATTAAAACTGACCTAACTTCGTCTTTACCTGTCCCTAATGTCTTTCTTCTTGATCCGTACAAAAACCTCTAAACCGGTGTCTAATGGAGTTTGTTCTTCTTTGATCCTCACAGAACAATGGAAACCTCTAGAAACATTGGAAACCTCCTCAGCATGCGAGCATTGCATAACCGGAGTCCTGCTGGGCTTCCATTAGTGACGTTGTACTGGATAAGGTAAACACACACACAGACTAGTGGGGTGGTGGTGACTTGAACTCTGGGTTGTTTATCGAAAAATCCGGGTTCAAGTTCCCCCTGCGCCCTGTCTAGTTCCACTGTCGGCCCTGAGACGGCTTTCAACTCCAGTTCATCAGTGATCCTAGCATGCATAAAGCCAGAGGGGCTACCACACATTAGTGATCGTTTGCACTGTTGTATGCAGCCCTAAAATAAACGTACTACACTGTCTTCGCGGAGTGGCAGTCCACTTGATCCTGTTGTTGTTGTTGAAAAAGCCTTTTTATTTCCGGGTCTTCAAGTTTCCCCTGGCGTACCTGTCTAGTTGCATTGAACCTCATGTCAGGGTTACTTGTACTGTGCATAAACCCCTTCCTGTCCAGCGGCGCCGTTTATCATGGTTGATCCTGGCTTGTGTATGCAAAGAGATTTAAACTGTACTGTGCAGTAATGTTTGAGGACTTTTTTAACTCAACTTTAACTTCAGTATGCAACGTGTGGTCAAAAAGATATTTTTTTATATTGCGAAAAATATTAATTAATTAAAATAAAATATTTAAAATAAATCATTATTATATAATATAATTTGTGCTATAATCCAAACTCGATAGCAAACCATTTGCATTTTCGTATGCAAATCCTTTTGAATTTGCATTTCCAAAGCCTTACACTGAAACCTGTCAATCAGTGTCGGGGGCGGGACTAAACTATGGGGCGTGTTTGTACGACACACGACATTTCTGACGATAAACACTCGTAGCAAGATGTGCAAGAAATTTGAACTTTTGTTGGAAAAAGCGTCTTCGTACCAGATGAAATGTCTCTTCTTAAGCTACGTTTAGTGTTTTTCTCCTTAAAATAATTCCTGTGACGGTAATTATAATAAAAATAATCATACTATCGTAATTATTTCGTTTTTTAATTCATCGTTTTAAAAATATTATTTAGCATTTCTTTCCACTTTGAATGTCTATACTTCAGTACATTTAATAGTAAATAAATACTTTTACTAAACGGTGACCAAGTTCTACCAAATAACTATAGTTTCACTCAGTTGTTGCCTCCAGGTTCTTTATACACTGCTGGTGACTTGAAAACACACCCGATGTTCAGTCTGTTTGTCCCCCTTGTAAATATTTCTTAAGGCAATAACCGTTTTAGCATATTTAATACTAACATTGCTTTGCCATGTTAAGTTTTTATTCGGTTAAATGCTTTTCATTTGCATCTGTTTTGCATACTGTAACCCTGATTCTCACTCGATAGTGTAAACCTCTCCAACACTGATTATATCTCTCTTTTCCGCTCTGTCTTTCATTTGTCTCTCATTCTGTTGGGTCTCTTTATTTGTGGCTCGCAATTACTTTCTCATTGTCTCTTGCTTTCTTTAATCCCCCCCCCCTGTTTCTCTGTAGGTGAATAAAACCCCTCTACGGCCATTGGACCTGAGCAGGATGAATTGTGGTCCAGACTTCACCCCCTCATTTGCTAACCTTGGCAGACAGCCAGTCGGGGGACGTGGCCCGGTCAGTCTTTTCACTCACAAAGTTGATGTTTATTGTTATGTAAAACTAAATAAACTAAGTGTCGAATAGTTTATTCGAACTATGTAAGAGCCTGCAGTAGCGAGGTTTAACCAGTGTGGCGCTGTAGCGCAAGAAATAGAAGTCGTCACAGCAAACGCACACAATAAAGCCCGAACCAGTCGAATGTGGGAAAGTTTTACAAAATCCCAAACCAAAAATCTGCTGTCCTGTGTAAAGACTCGGAAATTAAATCCTTTTTTTTTTTTTTAATTCATTTTTAAGGGTTAAAAAAGACTTTTCTAATAAACACAAGAAAGTGGAAAAAAGAAGTAAAAGTAAAGCTAGTTAATTTTACATCTTATTATCAAATGCAAATAATAATCTAAAAAATATTTATTATCGTTTTGTTTATTTATTACAATATTTATAATATTGTAAGCTAAAATAATTGCAGATGAATGGTCCAATAATCGATGATCACTAATAGAATTGTTTGTTGCAGCCCTGCTGTTGTGTTATGTTTTCTCCTTTCGTCTGTCTTTACTTGTATGTCTTACCCTTTATTATCTGTCCGTTTCCAGGCTGTAAGTTTGCCCGGCCCGAGACGCTCGGGTCAGTCCGGATCCAGAAAAGAACCGAGAAAGATTGTCCTGTCCGGCGTGTCCCTGACCGATGACATTCAACTGAACAAAGCGGAGAACGCGTGGCGACGCGGGGCCGCCGCCGAGAGCGAAGACGCGGAGTCGGTGAAGACGCGCGAGCTGCTGCGGCGTGTGCGTGGCGTCCTGAACAAACTGACCCCGCAGATGTTCCAGCCGCTGATGAAACAGATCACGGAGATGACCATCGACACCGAGGAGAGACTGAAAGGTGTGATCGACCTCGTGTTCGAAAAGGCCATCTCAGAGCCCAACTTCTCTGTCGCCTACGCTAACATGTGCCGCTGCCTGATGGGGGTGTGTGTGCGCGTCTTTCAGTTAGACCTCGATTTATTGCCCAGAACTAATTTATTCAGATTACATGTCAAAAAGTGCAATAGTTAAAGGATAATCTCTCTCTCTCTCTCTCTCTCTCTCTCTCTCTCTCTCTCTCTCTCTCTCTCTCTCTCTCTCTCTCTCTGTCGCTCTCTCTCTCTCTCTGTGTGTCGTCTCTACCTCTCTCTGTGTGTGTCTCTCTCTCTCTCTCTCTCTCTCTCTCTCTCTCTCTCTCTCTCTCTCTCTGTCGCTTCTCTTTCTTTTTTATTTCTCTCTTTGTTTTCTCTCTCTCCGTTTTTTCTACTCTTGTCATCACTCCCTCTTTCTCCTTATTTCTCCTTTGTTTCTCTCTTTAGTCTGGTTGTCTCTTCTCACGCTAATCCTTCTCTTCTATAGCTTCTGTGTGTACAATCCGGAGCTTCTGTTCAATCGTTGCCAAAGAATTTGAGAAGGACTCAACCTCCGGACGACGACGAGACGTTCTCTCTTTCTCTCTCTCTCTCAGCTCTCTCTGCTAGTCTCCAGGTGTTTGTGTGCAGTTAAAAGTGCCTTCCACCGATAAGCCTGCAGTGATGGTAAATTTCCGGAAGCTTCTGTTAAATCGTTGCCAGAAAGAATTTGAGAAGGACAAGGACGACGACGAGACGTTCGAGAAGAAACAAAAGGAGCTAGACGCTGCCAGTGAGGTGTGTACGGACGTATGCGCGCACACACACACACCCACCACACACACACACACACACACACAACACACACACACACACACACACACACACATTTTTATCTTTTGTATTTTTTTATTTATCCATTTTTAAAATTCCTTACGTCCGGTCTTCCTGCTGCAGGAGGTGCGTCAGCGTCTGAAAGAGGAGCTGGACGAGGCGAAGGACGCGGCACGGCGACGCTCCCTCGGCAACATCAAATTTATCGGCGAGCTCTTCAAGCTGAAGATGCTCACGGAGAACATCATGCACGACTGCGTGATCAAACTGCTGAAGAACCACGATGAGGAGAGCCTGGAGTGCCTGTGCAGGCTGCTGTCCACCATCGGCAAGGACCTGGACTTTGAGAAAGCTAGGGTAACGCGCACACACACACACACACACACACTTTTTTAGGTTGTTTGTTTCAGTGTTTTACAGCTGCTTTATTTTGCTCTGTTATTATATGTAATTTTTATCGTTGAGTCGTTTTTCCCGCTGATGTTTTCTCCGGTTCTGTTCTTCTGTCTGCAGCCGCGTATGGACCAGTATTTCAATCAGATGGAGAAAATCATCAAAGACAGAAAGACGTCATCCCGAATCCGCTTCATGCTGCAGGACGTCATCGACCTGAGACGAGTAAATAATAATAATAATAATAATACATTTCATATTTACAACACATTTCCAACCCAGTAAACCTGAACAAATAGAGGTGTCCGTCCCTTTTCTGTGTGTGTCCCTTACTGGATGCGGTTGTCCCTTACTGTATGTGTGTTTGCGCCCCTCTTTCTGTATGTGTGTGTGTCCCTTTCTGTATGTTATGTTGCACAGTAAGCTAACACAGGTGTTCAGCTCACACCAATATCTAATCAGCTTTTCCACACCACAGTATTAAATCCCCTCTCTTATTTTCCCCCCTTTCTGTCTTTCTTTCACTACTTTATATATTTTTAGTTTTTAGCTGTACAGTTTAGCCGTAAATATATAATCAGAATAAAGCAGAAGTAAACGGCCTCTGCTCTAATTGTAAATGCTGAATCCAGCATGATGGAGCACCTTTTCATAACACAAGAGGGATAAGAGGCTCTGGGAACAAAACCTCAAAAGTTTGGGTCCATGGCTAGGTAACTCTTGAGAACTTGTGGTCAACCCTCAAGTGGCAGCTGGACAAACAAAAACCCTGACAAACTTCAAACATTGATTATGCAAGAATGGGCTGCCATCAGTCAGGACGTGGTCCATAGGTTGATTGGCGGAGTTCCAGGGCAACTTGTAGAGGCCTAAAAAAAAAGAAAGGTCAAAAGTGCAGATGTTGATGTTCTAAAGCTGTCAGTTAAAGCCTTTGACACTTAGGACATGCTTGTAATTATATTTCGGTATACCATAGTACCTCCTGAGGAAAAAGATCTAAAAACACTGAAGCTGAAAACCTTGTGAAAATTTATATCCGTGTCCTTCTTAAAACCTTTGGCCAAGACATGATGATACTGTGTACCAGAAGGTCCAGTATAATTACACCCACTACTACTGTATAGCTAGAAACAGCAGAGCCGCCGTGAATACTATCAATGCATTTTGCTCACAATTATTTATCCTCAATTTAGAATAACTGGGTGCCCAGACGAGGAGATCAGGGCCCTAAGACAATCGAGCAGATCCACAAGGACGCAGAGATGGAGGAGCAGCGAGAGCAGATTAAAGTCCAACAGCAGCTTCTTTCCAAAAAGGATACCCGAGGGGTTGGAGGAGGAGGAGGAGGAGGAGTGACCCTGGGCCCTCGGGGTGTCGGCTCTGCTCCGCACCGTGGCAATCCACCACCAGACGACGGCTGGAATACTGTACCCATCTCCACCAAGAACCGACCCATTGACACCACTCGCCTTAGCAAGATCACCAAGGTATCACCAAAATAGCATAAATACAGTTAATTTGTGTTAAGAAATAATCTTCCAGGTTATTGAAGCTGTTGGTATGTCTTCACAGCTCAGAACATTAAATCAACACCTACTGGCTGGTTGGAATGATGTTTCTATCATTTCAGCTCAGGTGCAAATCACACCTTTCTTTAATAACAGCTCATGTACAGTGAGATAAGACTGAACCATTTAGTCCACATCATCGAAAACACAGACAATTAAAAAAATGTAGTTTCATCTCTTGTCCTAAGAGCTGCAATAGCGCAGTTTAACCAGCATGGCGCTGTAGTGCAAGATTGTAAATCAGTGAAACCAAGGGAAACTGTGAACGTTAATGTAGCGTTGCAGGTGGATCTACTGAAGCATTTTGGAGACGCTGAGACGGTTATTCTAGATTTAGACTGTCTTAGTTTCTTGTTTTGTTTCCTCATGTCTTTGCTTTAATTTTATTTTGTGTCTATGATTTCCCAGCCTGGAGCACTAGACTTCAACAACCAGCTTCTCGCCCCTGGTGGCAAAGGATCTTGGGGCAGCTGGGGCAAAGGCAGCAGTGGAGGTTCAGGAGCTAAACCTAGCGAAAGTGGTGCGTCTCATATACCTCTGTGTGTCCGTGGCTTGTGTACTCTATTGTACTCTATGTCTGATTATTTTATCTGATCTCATTCTAATCTTAGAGCTCGATATTAATGTTTATAATTACAGATTATTTGCGGGAATCGATATTTATTTGTAGTTTTCTTCTGTTTTTGACAAAAGTCTTGATCTGAACAAGCATTTTTATTTAGAAAACTGTAATATTTCCTCCTTCTAGACAAAGAGGCACTAAACTATCTTAAAAATCTTGCTAAATAATTACATTTAAAAATAATTCCAAATGAAAAAAAAATTAGGCTATGTGAAAATTAATAATAAAAAGTTTTGCTTCTTTAATGTGACTTATTACCTCCAACTGAGCGAAACAGGGTGGTAGCATGTTGTTAGCTGATATGTTAGTGAAAGTCTAGTTACTTTATGCGTCATGTATCGGTGGAGCCAATTTTACAAAACCGATATCCAATAATTACAAAAAGACCTAAATATCAGAATAAATATCGGTAAAATTGAGTATCGGTCATTCTCTAGTATAAAAGTTTTCTAATGGAAACACAACTAGGAAATTAGGTTTGTTGCTGTCACATGTGAAGGTCCCACAAAATGGTTTACTGTTTAGTAATTAAAGTAAAAATTACAGGCACAATTAGTTTTACTTACTTTTTAAAATTACTTTTAAAATAAGCGTTTCTACCCAGTTACGTTAAACACAGTGGACGTGTGTGTGTGTTTGTGTGTGTTTGTTTGCAGCTCAAGACTCGAGCCGTACCAGCACTCTGAATCGCTTCTCCGCCCTCCAGCAGCCTCCTTCCTCCATCTCATCTTCCTCCACCTCACCTCATCTTCCTCCATCATGGACACGGATAGAAGAGTTCCACAAAGGTCAGGGGGGCAATGCTCTTCCTTCACCCCTCAGACGTTCTTTCATCTATCAGTTTCTTAATGCTTTAACTTGTACGTCGTTAACTTTAACATATATGTCTGTCTGTCCGTGAACAGGAGTAGCTCGAGTCGAGAGCGAGGTGACCGCCTCGAACGCGGTCCAGACCGAAACCGGGCCGGCATCAGTAAGCGCAGCTTCAGCCGAGAAAAAGACGAGCGGGAGCAGAGACCGAGCGAGACGGTTCGGCGAGTGGCTAGCATGACTGACGAGCGGGAACGATTGAGAGAGCGAGAACGGCAGCGAGCACCCAGCAAAGATAACAGTGAGTACCGAATAAACCTGTGAACGTCCCTGCAAAGGAGCTTTTATTAAACTAATGTTGTTGTTTTTTTCTCCAGAAATGGATGTTAAAGGTGTCTGAAACTTAACACTCGCTCAAAGAACTCGGTTACACACAGTAAACTTGTATCAACATTACCGGGACCTCAATATGTTCCCTTACATACAGCCATGATTCCGTTTGTGAACGTTCTTCTCAATGAGGAGTTTATCAAAAACATTGCAATAGCGTTTGCCCTAAAACACAACAAGCACCCCTGATGATTTGTGGTAAAAAGGTGCACTGACGCTGTGGACCCAATTCTAAGTACCACCAAGCTACCATTGCTGAGCCCCTGATAGAGATGCACTGTATACCTGTCTTGGAAAATGTATATATAATTATATATGTATATTACATTTAAATCGGTACAATAGCATAATTCTGCTGGATTCAGTATTTTATCTGTGGCTGGTCCAGGATTCACCTGTAGGTGGCGGTATTGTTTATTAAACAAACTAAATAGCCTTATAATATTTATCTTATTTACCCAATGGCATGTTTTTCCTGTCTCTACGCAGTTAAGAGTATAGAATAACTGTGTTTGTGTGTTTAGTTAGGAGAGAACCGGTCTCCACACCACCTCCTGCTCCGTCCAAACCGGCCCTGAGCCTTGAGGACCTCGAGAAAAAATCCACCGCCATCATCGAGGAGTATTTGCACATTAATGACATGAAGGTAGACAAACACACACACATGCAGAAGTTTTTTTAAATTATTCAGGTAGATGTTGTTTCTCAGTGAGTCTGTAGGGGTCGCTGTTGCAGCTAATGCACAATGCTTCACGAAAAAAAAAAACTGCGTTATACAAAGAATGGAAGACTGGCACATGACACGGAGTTAATGACGGTGTGTGTGTGTATGTGTGCACGTCCTGCAGGAGGCGCTGCAGTGTGTAAGCGAGATGAACTCGGCCTCGCTGCTGTACGTGTTTGTGAGGACAGGAATCGAGTCGACTCTGGAGCGCAGCACTATCGCCAGGGAGCACATGGGTTTATTACTACACCAGCTGGTCAAGGCTGGAATGCTGTCTGCACAGCAGTACTACAAAGGGTGTGTGTGTGTGTGTGTGTGTTTATTTTGTTTACTGTAAACTAATTTAGCATTGTGTGTCAAGATGCATTAGTTTTAAAAAGACGGTGTGTGTGTGTAGGTTGGGATTTGTGTTTGTTGCTTAGAAACAAAAGTATGTCATTAGCGCTAATTGTGTGTGTGAAACAAAACGAGTCCTCACAAATGCCATCGTAACAGAATGTGTGTCAATAGTGGTGTTTTCAATTAATTGTGTCTGTGTGTGTGTGTCGGTTTCAGGCTGATGGAGGTGCTGGAGGTGGCTGAGGACATGGCCATTGATGTACCTCATATCTGGGTTTACCTGGCTGAGCTGATCTCTCCCCTGCTGCATGAGGGTGGCATTCCTATGGGATCGCTCTTCAGGTGAGTCACATGGTGCAGCCTGTCATTCGTCGAATCACAACCCATCAAGTAAATCATGTGACACAATCATTTGTGACTTCCAGAGAAGTGTCGAAGCCCCTGGTTCCTATTGGCAAAGCTGGAGATCTGCTAGCACACATCCTCACCCTGCTTTGCAAAGGAATGGTAAGTTTGTGTGTGTGTGTGTGTGTGTGTGTGTGTGTGCGAGTAAATAGTGATATATCCACGATATTACCACTTCTCTGTATGTGCGCAGAGCCATAAAAAGGTCGGAGCCTTGTGGAGGGAGGCGGGGCTTAGCTGGAAGGACTTCCTGTCTGAGGGGGAAGATGTCACTGAGTTTGTAAAAGAGAAGGTTAGTTCCCTATTTCTGCTTATACCCTCACTCGATGCTTGACCCCTTTCTTTTTTCTGTTTTCTTTTTTATGCTAAATTATTCCTAGTGTCTTACACAAAAGGGTCAGGACTGATGTTTGTCATTTTAGTTCTACCAAAACTACTGAAAATTTCTGTTCTCCTGCTGCACAAACTGCAGATTATATAAACGTTATAATATCAAAATATCAACTCTTTTTTTTTTTTAATCAGAATCTGAGGAGGACTTGATACCGCTATCGGTTTAAACATTTTATATCATGCATCCCTAGTTTTGTTTTTGTGTCTTTATGTCTGTTCAATGATCAGAAGGTCATGGGTTTAATTCCCAGTACCACCAAGCTCTCACTTCGGGGCCCTTGAGCAAGGCTCCTAACCCTTAACGTTTATTCTGTAAATTTTTCGTTCTGTAAATGAAATAATTGTGTTTTTTTTATAATAATAATAATAATAATGAGTGTTAAAAATGCAGTGAAGGTGATATTTACGGATGATGTGTGCAGGGATTGGACTACACACTCGGTGAGGAGTGTGTGAAAGTTGGCAGCAGTAAGAAATCTCTGAGCGCGGACGAGATCTCCAAACAGCTGAACCAACTGACGCAGGACAAATCCGGCAACCAACGCATTTTCAGCTGGGTGGAGGTATTGTGTGTGTGTGTGTGTGTGTGTGTGTGTGTTGTTATTATCCAAATTCAAATTCGGGCTGCTGTGACGCGGCATGTCATGTGACAGTATCAACATAACGGATGTTATACGTTCCAAAATTTACTTTACTACCTGTAACCGTACTAAATCGAACGTCATTTTGCACCAATCAGGAGCTACCTGCTAACTCCAATAGCTGCTAACTCACACACTTCCATACTGTACAGTAGATGCGAGTAAGAAAGTGAGACGAGTGGTGTGTTTGTGAATTCGTAGCCTGCGTATTACAGTAGGTCAAAAGTTTCAGGATGACCCATTTCTCCTGCCCGGATTTTGAACTATGCTCATGAGGAGGCGTGAGTTAAATTGCACTCGTTGCATTTGTGCTGCTTTAAAGTCGTATGTCGCGTGTCAGTATCGACCTGGCGGCCCGTAGTACGTCCCAATTTCATTCATACTGTCTGTAACCGTACTGTAGGAAACCTACTCTTTTAAACGGTCGGGAAGTGTGTACTTACTGAAATGTCGTACCTACTACTACGGAAGGGGCCAATACTTTTAGCCTTTAAAAACATTTCCCTAATTCCCATAACTGCTCCCTCTAGTGGTGTGGAGTTTAATTAAACATAGTCTGGAACAGAACACTGATTTTTTTTTTAATACTTTTGGTGTGTGTGTGTGTGTGTGTGGGTGTATATCTATATAATATATATGTATATATCTATATATCTATATATTATTATATAGATATATCTATATATATATCTATATATACATATTGTGTGTGTGTGTGTTTTAAAGTGACTGATCGTTCTGTGTTTTTAGGCAAACCTGGATGAGCAGCAGGCTTCTTCAGATGCTTTTGTTCGAGCTCTGATGACCTCCGTGTGTCAGGCTGCTATCATCTGTGAGTTGCTTAATGAATCCTTTACTTCCAGCCCTCCAGACTGATGAGCTACACTCTTTTTTTTTTTTTTTTTTTAATATTCTTTTCTCTCTCTCTCTTTCAGGTGAAACTCCGTATAAAGTGGATTCTAAAGAGATCTCGCAGCGTGCTAAGCTGCTCCAGCGCTACATTAAGGATGAGCAGAAAGAGCTGCAGGCGCTCTACGCATTACAGAGCCTCATGGTGCAGATGGAGCAGCCGCCAAGTGAGTTGGATCGAGTCATTGTTCTAACAACCTCCGCTTCTTGCCCCTATTTATACCCCGCTCTGTTTCCCTTATAACTACTTTTTTTTTTTTTATATATATTAAATCGTCACTATGGTTTTATTTCACTGATTCCCCTGAACCCTAATGTTCTTATTCTCACATCGCACTGCGCCGGGGTTTTTTTCTTTTGCTCTCTAGCTATTTTACGCAGTCCTAATCCTAATTCCCCCTAAAATGCCCTTCCCTCTAATATTACTTTATTATATCTTTATTCACTCACCAAGTTCTCTTTTAAACTAGCATTTCCCGATGCACTGCACTAATTTTCAATTGGAACCTTTGCATTAAAGTAAATGAACAGAAATTCTATGTTATGTTTTTATTGTTAAAGGGTGGAGTAACAGAACGTAGTAATCAGCTCCTGTGAACTCTTTGGTAAAAGTCTTGCACGCAGTAACGTAACACTATCGCTAACGATCCGATCGGTTTTTTTTTATTTCTCACACGTTTAGACTTGTTGCGAATGTTTTTCGACGTCCTCTATGACGAGGACATCATTAAAGAGGACGGCTTCTACAAGTGGGAGTCGAGCAAAGATCCAGCCGAGCAGCAAGGAAAGGGCGTCGCCCTCAAATCAGTCACCGCCTTTTTCACTTGGCTCCGTGAAGCCGAGGACGAATCGGACAACAGCTGAAACCTCGGCGGAAGCAAAAAAAAAAAAATTTCAAAAAATGCTATTTTGAAAGTGGACGAAAAACAAGTTTCAGATGTTTTTTTGGGGTTTTACACTAAGGAATGTTTTTTCTTTTTTTTCTTTTTTTTTTTAAAGTTAATTTTTCGAAAATTTCACAATCCACGTTAAGGATAAAGACATCTGGACATCTTGTTTTCTACATCAGCTTGGTCACTAAACTCCGCCTACTTTTCGCCTAGCATGTGTTGCTACGCCACTGCGTTTATCGACAGCTGCTCAAATCTCTATATTTCTAAAAGTATCATGTTAAGAGGAACTCTTTAGTCTGTGCTGGAGAATGAAGTGCTGTGTTTATTTGTCCCCTGCTTTTTTTCCCTCTTCACTTGATTTCGGTATACAGGACAGAAAAAAAAACTCAATCCAAAGCTGTGATTGGGTGTTTAGAAAGTGGAGAATGAACTGCTTCTTCTTTTTTTTTTTGACAGCTCTGCATGATGCAAAAACTAGGAGGAAGAGGAGGTTGAACTTTCAAATTTTTTTGCTGCTGCTGAAAGGGGCGGAGTTACACTAACCGCCGCCCTAAAATTGTCCGATTTAACTTTGTTTAAAAAAAAAAAAAAAAAAAAAAAGGCAAAAAAAAATAAAGAGAGGATAAAAAGCTGGTTTACTAAATCAGTGTGAATCCTCCTGTAGTGTGTTTTATAAAATACAATCAGTGCTCAAACGTGGGGGGGGAATCATGAAGATATTGGATAAGTAAAGAGGATAAATACATTTTTTTTTTAAAAAAGGAAGACCGGCAGTGTGAAAAATCCTTTTCTGCTCCCGTAACATATTGCAGGAGAGTCCTGTAAATATTTAGTTTTTTGATTGTTTTTGTTTAAAATTTTCAATAATAAAAAATTGCTAACTTTAATAGTTTTATTTTGTTGTTTTTTTTTCTCAATCTGGCAATTAATTTAGCTGTAAAACTTTAAATTGTTGAATGTGCTGCGTTTACAATTGCATACTATACAGTATAGTGTAGTAGTAGTTGTAGTATATCCTATTGCGCTGTTATGATGTCATATGTCACATGTCAACATTAACGGATGTAGAACGTCCGAATTTTATTCATATTACTCATAATCATACTATAGAAACCATACTTGTTTTTTTAAAACAGTACATACTAAATCAAATGTAAGTATACGACTTTAAACGCAACCTTATTTTTTTTACTGTGCATTTTAAAATCTTTAAAATGCAAAAAAATGTTTTTTTTGGTAATGGAAAGTTTTGTCGCAATTTATTTGGTGGATTCTAATGCAGAACCCTTAGAAGGACGACGAAGAGCCGAGTGTTACGGTAAGAACAACAAGCATTTATTGCAAATAACTGTGTAGTTGGGCATTGATGTGTAATTGGATTTACTCAGAATTCCAAAAGTGATAATTGATAGTTATATTTATATCAGTTTTCTTTTAATCGTACTCTTTTAAACCCTAGCTAGTTATTAGAAGGTCAGTTGGATGAAGAAATCTTGATGTTTATTCCTCTTGCACTTGTAAAGAAAGAATTATTGGCACACTGCTATCTGTTGTCAAAAAGTATCGCATTGGAACTGTACAATTACTGAGACATAATTTTAATGCCACTCTGATCGTCTCAGTATCTATTTTCGTCTAGCTTGCAGCACTAGTTGCCCCATCAGTTGAAACTCTGGCCTCTTTGTTTTGTCCAATTACCCCTTACATAACTAACTGCTATGGTTGAAATTGTTCTGGCTGCCCAGGAGTTCAGGGAGCTCTTTAGCCTCTGGTGTCGCCGTCTTCCTCATCCTGGTGCTGCTCACTCTAAAGCTGCCCATTGGTGCGTGGGGTTTGGCTCCTGTTACCTTTACTGAAGCCTCAAAGCCCTTCCGTAGCTACGAAACCACAAAGCAAACACAAGGAAATCATGACTTTTGGACATGATCCTAAAGTTACTAAATAAGGACTTTGGAACTTTAAAATAATTCCCACAAACCCAGATAGAATCCTCACCTCTTTATGTGACACAACTCCGACCAGTCTCCCAACACTGGTGACATATGCATGGTCCAAAGCCATAAATGCAAAGATCTTGTGGACCTGAAAATACGGAAAGACAATGTCATGTTCACAGTGAATCGTCTGATGATGATGCGTCTTAGCCCACTGGTTTGCACTCACCTTTTTCAGAGAGGTTCCTTCTAATATCTGTACAGAAACAGGGTCAATCTTGCAGAGGTTCAAGTTGAGCACCTCTTCAAGCTGTTGCTCTTCCCATCGAATGATCTGTTTTTCACAGGGATACACACATTCTCTAAAGCTGTTTCCAGTGGACCCCAAGTGAGACTTTATAACTGTTTTACTCTTTTACATTTTTATTCTTGTATCATTTGCTAGTCTTTACTATCCATCTGAATTTGAGCAATTTTTAAAAATAGGTACAGCTCTAAATTTTAGTGTGTGCATGGATTGACCACCTCTCTCATGGTCATGGTATCTTCTACATCTGGATCCTCCTAGAAGGAAAGAAACCATCCATAGCATTTGGAAATCAATCAGAAAAAAATAATGTGATGTGTATGACTAAATATGTAGCATTAAAGTGAATGTGAGCTTTCTTACCTCTACCTTCACAGTAGAATGGGCACAGATAAGGCTTTTGATTGTAATTTCCAAATCTTGGCAACCTGAGCATGATTAATTAATAGATTAATTACATAAATTGATCCTTAAAACGCCTCTTTCTTAGGAATCTACACGACAATTAGTCCCCTTACCAACATCTAGAGTAGGGACACACTGATATGGATTCTGGTGGTATCGGTATCGTCTCGATACTAAGCTCATGTACTCGAAAAAGTTCCCCGATACCAAACATCAGGACTTCAGTAACGGATCTTTTACTGCACAAAGGCGCTGTCCACACAAACCTGGGTATTTTCAAAACCGTCACTTTTCCTATGCGGTTTGTCTGTTTGTCCACACGGGGTCACTTAAAACTCCGAAAACTCCTGCCAAGATGAAGATTTTCAGAAATGCTGCGTTCTGTGTTGCCGTGTACTTGGCGAAACCAGAGTTTTTGCCTTTGCCCCCTTCCGATTGGCCAACATGACTTTACGGTTAGGATTAGATCACAACCCGGTTGTCTTGGCATGCTAGCTAGACAGCACTTTGTAGGGTGTTTTTTGGTTTTGATGAAGAACAACAAAGCGAAATAAAAATACCCGTGTATGTATGGACAGCAGCAACAGAATGTCAGGTTTGAAAGTATTTCTAACGAAATGATGATAATCCACGCATGGCAGACCGCAAACTACTAACAGAGTATTTCCCGCTAGCAGTAACATCAGCACTCGGCGTCCAATCCTAAGCAAAACCCTTGCAAGACAAGAGAAAAACACAAAAGATACAGTAACCAGAGAGCCATACAAATAATCCCACATCCCAAAAAGGTATCTGGATCGGCAAGTACCGGAAAACAATATTGGTACTCGTACTTCATCTCAGGAATGATGGTACCAGTGCAATTGTAATCTATAGTGTTGGGAATAAAGAAAACAGAGCACAGAGAATTTGCCGCTAACAGTAGAAAAAGACGAGAGAAAAGCAAGAGATGCAGTAACCTGAGAACCCTTTCTTCAAAAAACAAAAAAAAGTTCCAATGTCAGGATCCTGTACTTCAAGGTTCTTCTGAGCATTTGTAATTCAGTGCTGCTTTACAGAAGCATTTTCACTTGCAGAGACCAAAAGTAGCTGTTTCTCCTGGAGTTCTTTGGGCACTAGTTTACTCATAGTCAATGGGAACTGTTGTCCAAACCTGTTGCTCAGAACAACCTTTACTTGAAGTATGGAAAGCAGAGTACCAAACAAGAATCACAAGAGAACCTTGCCACCAAAGAGCCCCCAACACCAACAGATCTCTGATATGCTTTGATGTTCCCCTTTCAGTAGAGACAGTGGATCTCGAATCTGCCTCCTAGACCATCTGGAGATCCACTTTTGCAATCATGCTCTACTTGGAGCAATTGCCTGTACTTGTGTGTGAAAGTAGTTTGTACCATCAGTGTACTATGATTGTACAGTCGAGGAACTTTTTCTATACTACTTGGTTAGTTTGTGTGTGTCTCACTGTCTTGTGTTGTACCTTTGTCTGTTATCAGTGGCTTAGAAGAAAATGACTGTGATGCTCCAGCTACAGAGGTCTAGAAGATATTCACAGTTACAAAATGTTAGGATCCGAAGTTGGTTCAGATAAAGTAAAGTTCTGGTAATTATGAAGGTTTGGGTTTTTTTAAAAGTACTTTTTGGTATCAAGTTCTTTGTCCAACTTTCGGACAACAGTTCTTGCTAATGTATATGCTGAAGATGTCTGTGAAGACCTCAGAGATTATTGCTTCGAGAGAGTATTGCTGTCGACCCTGGAAACCCTGGTAAGGGTAGTACAGGGTAGCAGGGTTGCAAATTACATCTACATTGGGTAGACGCTCTAAATTTTATTCCAAGTAAACCGAGGGCTTTGGGGTCCAGAAGTGGCAGTTTGGTGGTGCCAAGAATCAAACCCATGATCTTCTGATCTTAACCACTGGGCTACCACTTTCTGACTAATGGCACACTGCTACAGAAATGGACCAACATGCCTATAAATGTACATTGTAATAGCAAAAAAAAATAAAAATACGGCTAATGCAAAATCTCTGCATGTGACGTTCATCAAATCCACCTTGTCTGCACTTGAGCTGAGGACATGCTACCGGCTCAAACGGGGTCCGGCTGTCTATTGCAAGGCCTGTAAATGCCAACGATAAAGGGCAGAATCTTTTACCGGTAGCCTGGTAGAAAATTTAAACCATGATTTTCCAATAAGAGCTTGAGTCATAATTTAACCACTGAGCTACCACTTCATACCCCAAGCATCATCTTGAGGCACAGTAATGATCCAAAAATATGACGCGTAGTCGTTCTCACAGAACTGCACAAGAAACCTGCTCTAGAATTAACAGTAAGCTACATAAAGCTTTCCTTTCTTACCTCATCGTTCTCGTTCTGCGCTTGCTGCTGAAGGTATTTGAGTCTCCGTGTCCTGCTGAGCTGATTGGAGAGCAGCTCTTGCATCTGAGCGCGCTCAACAGAACCCAGCAACAGCTTCGACTCTGGGTGGAAAGAAAAAGAGACAAAATCAAAGACCAGCTAAAACATCACTGCGTTCAAACCGTGACTTCAGGATCTACTTCAGGTGAGTGTCTGTGGTGGATTGGGTGGTGGTACCGTCACACTTTACTAGCGGGAAGGTCCTGAGTTTTGTAAGCAGGAGCTCCTGCAGGTCTCTGTAAGTGGAGTTTAGCGTGATGTATTTCACGTTATTCACCATGATGTCTTCCACACGAATGTTCGACTCTCTAAACAAAGAAAAACAATGTATTCTGTCAGAAAACTAGAACCTTACGAAGGTTTCTGTATGATGTTAAAATCCGACACCAGTGGAGTCATAGAGACGATTGGTGTTGGTTTCCATTCTGACAAAAATGACTGAGACCGTTTAAAAGTTAAAAATGGATACTGGGCACCTATTCTAGGCTGTATTACTCATTACCTGATTTTTAATGTTTTGTTTACCATTTGTTTAGTTTTGCAGCAAAACTATTTCTAATCGTTACTTTAATTAATGTAGGAAGTGGTAGCTCAGTGGTTAATGGCATAGTTTCAAACCCTGGGGGAAGGGGCACCAGCACTTTTTAAGGGTTTGGGGCTCGAGAACCTGTTATTTCAGAGATATCAAATCAACAATAGTAAAGATGAGCTAGAAATTTTTTAGGCATCCGCTAGGGGCAGTCTGATTAGTCCCCCGTAGCTAATTACCAGCTAGCCATTGGTGCGGTCGAGTTTAAAACCCCTGGGTTAAGGTGTTGGACTACTGATCCTAAGATTGTGGGTTTCATTCCCAGCACTGCTGTTTAATTATTAATTTAAATTTTGTGCTGTCACCAAACGGCCCCTAAGGAAGGCACTTAACCCTCAACAGCTCAGTTGGACAAGAAACGTGAGATAAATATATGTTGCTCCAAGTAAGAAAGTCTGTTGAGATGTTGAGGCGAAAGTCTAACTAATAATCTGTCCATTAGAAAGAAAAGCGATCCTTTTGACCACTCACTCCTTGTGATCCCAGTCGATCTCTACGGGATAGGGAAGTTTCCGGATGTGGATCAGCGAATCGTACAGCGACGGCTGTAGACTTTGGCCTACGATATTTGCCACTATAACACAAAATATGATGGGAAAAAGGAAGTTGATTTGACCAGTCAGCTCGAACACTATCATTGCTGTGGAGATGGTATGAGTGGCTGCTCCGGACATCGCTGCTGCTCCTGGATACAAACAAATCATACTCAAGTACTCAAAGCTGCAGTTCGATAAAACACCAGTGGACTTGATCGTCTGCTCCGTATTTCTGTGTGTTACCTGCTACAGCGTAGCTTCCGGGTATTACAGAGTAAACAGTGCCGTTTCCGTAAACTCCTGGAGGTAAAACCACAGCCGCCACCTCGCCAACCAATCGGCCGAGACCTGCGCCTATTCACACACACACACTTTCAATATATTTTATCATTTCAAACCGGCCGGTGCTTGCCAACTACAGAAGGGTGGGCAGACGGATATCCCGGGTGGGCAGACGGATATCCCGGGTGGGCAGTTTTTAGGGTTGGGGTTAAGATAGATACTCTGTAAAATGTAACTAATTAATTGATAAAATAACAAAAATATTGTTGTACTAATATTCTTGCTTGGGTTTGATTAAGAAAACATTTAAAAAAACATGTTTATATTGACTTTAATATAAAATAAGTTTAACGTTTTAAAATAACTAATGGCTGATTAGAAATTCAGGCAGTATGATAATCTGTTAAAAGTTGGTATAAAGTGAAATATTTATTTTATTTAAATATACAAGTAATATTTTAAAGAGAAAAATTGAGTGAACATTTAAAAAAAAAAAACTGGTAGATGGATAAATTGGATGGATTTATGAATGGATAGATTTATTTATTTATTTATTTTTTTTTTTGTACAAAAAAAACAAATAATAACCTATTTGTATTCTGCTGTCTTTAGCAAATTTTGATCAGCCCGCCCATGCTTAGAGCCCACCCTGTTTCTAAACTATTTTATAAAAAAAACAAATTAAAATATTGTAGACTTTAATTTATAGAAGTATAATCTTTTATATTTACTCACCGATGACGAAAGCAGGTACGAAAGCTCCACAAGGGACGGGCATAGAGATGGCCACCGCTGACATAAAGAACTGAACACACACACACACACACACACACACACACACACACACATTAGACTTAAGCTATAATTCATATTTGGGAGCATTTTTTTTCTTATCCTGACCTTCGTGATGAAGGAGATGGCGAGAGTACCGAAGACGTTGACTCGCGGGTGTTTCCATGCCAAAGAATGATCCGAGTGATCGAAATGCTCGCCTTCGAAATGTTTGGACCAGGTGTGGTTGTCGAAAAGTGCCAGGAGAGTTTGTCTCTGTGTGAGCTGGACAGAAGTTAGATCTGTTAGTAACTTGTCTAGACGGCGAGAGGTGTTACGTCACTTACAGACGAGTGTGTTTGTTACCTCGCCTGCCATGAACTGGCCGAATCCTGGGGGAAAGGTCAGTGTGGAGATGACCAGAGTGACGATAACGGGATACAGCACACGGCTACACACACACACACACACACACACACACACACACACACCATACTTTTAGGATGAGAACAGCTTAATGTTTAAAAGCTAACAAAAAAATGTTCTTTTCTTTTAGGACATCATTTAAAAGGTCTCGTATTGGAGTTCCATTAAAGCACTCACGTCTTGGCGAGGAACCTGCTGATGCGGTGAGGTCCCCTGATAAAACGCACCATCACGCTGTTCACGTAGACAAAAAATGCTCCGAAAAGCCCACTTAGAACCCTACAATACAAATACACCGAAAGATTTTACAACAAAAGAACAAAAATTGACACAGTGTGTGTTATTATTTTTATTATTGTCGTTACTGTTAAATACATTTTTTACATTCATTTTCAACACATACACACACACACACACACACACACACGCACACCTACCCAAGAATGGTGAAGGACAAAAACTCCTGAGGTTCATAAGGAAATTCCAGACGGAAATCAGTTTTAAACAGAGGAATTATATTTTCTGTATAGAAACAAAAAGTAATATTATTATTATTATTATTATTATTATTATTAGTTTTTGCATTGAAAGTATTATAAAAAAATGCAACATAAAGTATTACTAAAAAAAAAAAAAAAAAAACCTGTCCTACACAATCTTTGTTAGTGGGTTAACATGTCTTCGCATTGGTCTGTGTAGATCAGACCATTTACCCACAATGCACTCACTGTCCCGCAGTTGGACTTTAAGTGAACGTATAAATAATAAACACACAAGTGTAAATCTACACACACCGTTAGTTCCACTCCACGCAGGCAGGATTCTGAAAACCAGCGCGCTGATGGCAGCAGCAACATAACATTTCCAGTAACACCGGACCGTGTAGAACGACGTGGCCACTTCTATACTGTACAGGATGCCTAAACACACACATACACACACACACACACGTCTATACAACCGTAATCGTTTACCTACATCTATAAATCTAAATTACACATAAAACACACACACACACTCTGTTTGTCCTTACCCCCGATGGGTGAGCCGAAGCAGCAGGCGATTCCCACGCCAGCTCCAATCAGCAGTGACTCGATGTTGTGAGATTCACTCTGTTTACACAAAAATAATTATAAATAATGTTTCTAGTTTTTTTGTGTGTTTTTTTGTTGTAAATTTTTGGACGTTTTACCTCTTTAACACCACTAATAAACGCCATCAACCGGTTAAGCTGCGCTGCACAGATACTTCCTATGTGCACAAAGGGACTCTGGGGAGGGGACGGGGGGACGGAGGGGACGGGGGGGTGGTAAAGGATTTCACTTTTAAAAATTATACACACACACATGCAAATAAACACAATTGTATTTTACTGAATTCCACTACAAACTACACACAATTATATACAGTGGAGGAAAAAAGTGATCTGGTCCCCTGCTGATTCTGTCCGTTTGTCCACTGATGTAGAAATGATCAGTGTGTAATTTTAATGTTGTTTTATTCTAACAGTGAAAAACAGAATAACAATAAAAACATCCAGAAAAACACAAAAAAAAAGATTATAAACTGATTTACATTTTAATGAGTGAAGTAAGAATTTTATCTCCAATCAATCAGCAAGATTTCTGTCCCCCAGGTGTCTTTATACAGATTACAAACTGAGATTACAATCACTCGCTCTCTTATAGGGGAAGGGGACGCTCTCTTATAGGGGACTGTCCTCTTATAGGGGACGTCTCTTAAAGGGGACTCTCTCTTAAAGTCTTAAAGGGACTCTCTCTTTAAAGGGGACTCTCTCTTAAAGGGGACTCGCTCTCTTATAGGGGACGCTCTCTTAAAGGGGACTCTCTCTTAAAGGGGACTCTCTCTTAAAGGGGACGCTCTCTTATAGGGGACGCTCTCTTAAAGGGGACTGTCTCTTAAAGGGGGACGTCTCTTAAAGGGGACCGTCTCTTAAAGGGGACCGTCTCTTAAGGGGACTGTCTCTTAAAGGGGACTCTCTCTCTTAAAGGGGACTCGCTCTCTTAAAGGGGACTCTCTCTCTTAAAGGGGACTCTCTCTCTTATAGGGGACTCTCTCTCTCTATAGGGGACTCTCGCTCTTATAGGGGACTCTCTCTCTTAAAGGGGACTCTCTCTTATAGGGGACTCTCTCTTAAAGGGGACGCTCTCTTAAAGGGGACTCTCTCTTAAAGGGGGACTCTCTCTCTTAAAGGGACCCTCGGGGACTCTCTCTCCTTATAGGGGGACTCTCTTTATGCTCTTATAGGGGACTCCTCGCTCTTATAGGGGACTCTCGCTCTTATCTCTCGGCGTAATAGGGGACTCTCGCTCTTAAAGGGGACGCTCTCTTAAAGGGGACGCTCTCTTAAAGGGGACGCTCTCTTAAAGGGGACTCTCTCTTAAAGGGGACTCTCTCTCTTCTCGGTAAAGGGGACTCTCTCTCTTATAGGGGACTCTCTCTTAAAGGGGACTCTCTCTCTAAAGGGGACTAGGGGACTCTCTCTTAAAGGGGACTCTCTCTTAAAGGGGACTCTCTCTCTTAAAGACCAAGGACATGTACTGTCAAATCTACTGTCAACAAAGGAGTGACTTAAAAAGAAGCGGTGTCCTAGCCAGTCCCCAGACCTTAATCTGGAAGGAGCTAAAGGTTCGAGTTGCTGAATATCAGCCTGAAAAATAATCTGTAAAGAGGACTGGGACAGAATCCCTCCTGAGACGTGTGAAAACCTGGTGGAACTACAAGAAACTTCTGAGCTCTGATTGACAACAAGGGTTTAACCACCAAGTCTTGTTTTGTGAAGGGATCAAATATTTAATTCACTTATTTAAAAAATTAAAATCAATTTCAACTCTTTTTTTCTGGATGTTTTTGGATGTTTTTTTGTTGCTTTTGGTCTGATTTTTATTAACCTTCAGTCACATGAAAAAGATGGGTTTAAAAAGTGTTTGTGTGTGTGTGTGTGTGTTATTAATAACCGTGTGTGTCACAAACATGGGTTTAAAAAGTCATGTGTGTGTGTGGTGTGTGGTGTAAAAATGTGTGTGTGTGTGTGTGTGTGTGTGTGTGTGTGTGTGTGTCGTTTGACCTGTTTTCCTAGAGGCATGCCGCTACCCAGGGCGCAGGTCAGACCCACCAGTTTGGCCAGCAGAGTGTTGAGGCTCAGGTGATCTTTAACCATCACTCCTTTAACGATTGTCTTCATCTCTGGGATCCCAGAACCTACAGGAGACATTAGTATGCGTGAAACACCACCTAAACTACACATCCAATGTGTGTGTGTGTATGTGTGTGTGTGTGTGTGTGTGTGTGTGTGTGTGTACTCTACCTGCAGCTTGAGGTCCTACATAGAAGGTAAATACTGCGGCGAAGCAGATCAACAGTATGGGGACAGAAATCCAGGCCAGATACTGCAGGAATACATTAAAGTGTGCCATCTCATACAGCTTCCTGGTAGCTGGACAGAACAAACACACACACACACACACACACACACAGAACCACGTTTCCATTAAATGTTCACATTTAAATAATAATATTGATATTTTTTTTTGTTAATAAGAATTCTTTAATTATTTAAGTCCTGCTGATGTGTAATTAATGCCCTTATTTCTGGTCATGGTTAGGAATATTATCTTGATCCTTACTGCTAGGTGAATTTAGAAACACACACACACACACACACACACACACACACACACACTTACATTCCAGTCCGAAGTCGATGCCGTAGTCCATGGCCCAGCTGAAGAAGCCCGGAATGATTCCGACCAGGATGAGGATGATCCATTCTTCACCGATGTGCCAAAGCAGAAATGTTTTCCACAGCGAATTCCCTGCACAGAGGCTGTTTATATTACCCAGAATACACCAGGGGAGACAGATTACACGACTTTAACCCTAGGCAGCAATTTTTAGCTTACAGAATAAACGTTTTCATCGTTTAATTAAATTTAATTTAATAATCAGAAGATAAATCCAAATCAAATCGACCACCATTTGCCTGCCAGACGGTATCAATTCTTCGTACTTTACATTTGCACAACGTTTTTGTAGAAACTCTGCATTTGGTGGATGTGGTGGTGTATAAAGTATGTGTCGATGGTATAAAGGGCAGCACCGGAGGTGATTTGTTGCTTTAATGCTCCCTAATTTGTACCCATGTGTGTCTGGACAAGTTCTTGGCTGTGGAAGTTCTTCTGGGTTCCTCCAGATCTTTTTTTCATCACCAGAAACCATATGGCAGTCGGTAGATTACCATCTCTGTCAAGGGCTCCTGGAGGGTCTGCAGTGTTTAGCTCTAACCCTAATTACATTTAGGGTATTTAGCAGATGTCCTTAGCGACCCAATTTGGTGGTGCTGGGAATCGAACCCCGATCCTCCAGTCAAACAGCTTAACCACCTGCACAACCACGTCCCCCAAAAAACATTTTGAAGAACTGACCAAAATTCTTCTATAGATTTCGGCAGCTCTTTATTTGACCTTTCTGACTTTATTCGGGTCAGTGATGTTGAGACCGGCGCTTGGTGGAACAACCCCTTCCACCATCGACTGTATGTATTGGGGTTGTTCTTCTGCGGCAGAATAAATTAAAGGGCCAATAAGATGTGTCTCCCTGATGATAATGCATGATGGATAAATATCTGTCTGTATTTCTCAGCGTTGAGGACCCCCCCCGTGCCTCCCATTGGTCGACTGTCGTTGCAGAATTTAAACTGCAGGAACGAATCACGTGTAATATCGTGCAGTGTAAGTGCAGCGTTACAGACTGACGGGGTGATGAAACGGAATTAGTTCAAACCCGAAGCTGATGATTTTCCCATAACGGCACACGGGGATAACAAGGGGCATAACACGTCTCACGTGTGGGCTTTTTTTGCTGGACTCCGCGGTTGGTCCCCGTCCTGTGAGACGGCCGCTGTACTTGCCCTCTGATCCATCCGTACAACCGTACACCTGCTCATAAACAGTTAAACACACACTGAATTCGGATATAGAATCTGAAATGTGTTTAGCTTTTATACAAGAATTACATTTTAACCCTTATAATTACAGTGAGTTTTATTAGCATATAACAATAATGTAAATGCCTTTATTTTTATGCTAATTAAAATCCATTTAAAGTTTTAAGTTTTGATTCATTTATTTTATTGATTTTTAAACGTCTCGTTTACAATGTTTTAAATTTAACATTTTGTATGTCATTCTGCCTGTCTGTCTGTCTGTCTGTCTATCTGTCCTGTCATTCTGCCTGTCTGTCTGTCATTCTGCCTGTCTGTCATTCTGCCTGTCTGTCTATCTGTCATTCTGTCATTCTGTCTGTCTATCTGTCATTCTGTCTGTCTATCCGTATCTGTCTGTCTATCTGTATCTGTCTATCTAAAGCTGTAGAAGCTCCTGTAAGTTTGATATCTTCACACAGAAGCAGCAACACTTCACAGAACTGGTTTAAGAAGAACATCAGCTGCTCCAGTAGTAAACACACACACACACACACACACACACACACACACACACAGGCACGCTACTCAGAAATCCACCAGTTTCAGTCCACTAGTAGCAAACACATCATGGCAAAATAAATGTTCTCGCTGAAGCCTAACTAATGTAAATAATTACCGCTGAAGTGAAATGATTCATTGGACGTTGTTCATTGAGGATTCGGAGGAATCGTGATTCGGAGTCAGATTTTTCCCCCTTTATTAAACGATTTCTAAGACTTACTCGTAGATGTGTTTATCTCACATGATTGATAAAATTAATCAATTCTGAATTAGATTAAAGAATAAAATAAATGAAGAAACCCTGAAATTTTCTGCTAAATATCTTATAAAGTTTAAAGAATCTAAAACAACCAAACAAACTGATTTAATTCAATAATTAAAATATTGAAAAACAGGAACTTAAACAAATATACAGTTATTGTGCAGGTCTCTCTCTCTCTCTCTCTCTCTCTCTCTCTCTCTCTCTGTTTATCCCTCTGTTCACTCATCTGTCTCTCTGTCTCTCTCTCTCTCTCTCTCTCTCTCTCTCTCTCTCTGTTTATCCCTCTGTTCACTCATCTGTCTCTCTTTCACTCATCTCTTTCTGTCTGTCTCTTTCTCTCTCTCTGTCTTTCTCTCTCTCTCTTGTTTATCTATCCCTCTGTTCACTCTCTCTCTCGTCTCTCTTTCTGTCTGTCTCTCTGTATCTCTCTCTCTCTCTATCTCTTTATCTGTTTCATCTGTCTCTCTGCTATCTCCTCTGTTCACTCATCTTTCTCTCTGTCTCTGTCTATCTGTCTCTCTCTCTCTCTTTCTATCTCTCTCTCTCTCTCTCTCTCTCTCTCTCTCTCTCTCTGTTTATCCCTCTGTTCACTCATCTGTCTCTCTGTCTATCTCTCTCTCTCTCTCTCTCTTCGCATCTGTCTCTCTCTCTCTCTCTCTCTCCTCTCTTCTGTCTCTCTCTATCTCGTCTCTCTGTCTATCTCTGTCTATCTCCTCTGTTCACTCATCTTTATCTGTCATCTTTCACTCATCTCTTTCTGTCTGTCTCTCTGTATCTCTGTCTTTCTCTGTTTATCTATCCCTCTGTTCACTCATCCTTCTCTCTGTCTATCTCTTTCTGTCTGTCTCTCTGTATCTCTCTCTCTTTCTCTGTTTATCTATCCTTCTGTTCACTCATCCTTCTCTCTGTCTCTCTGTCTCTCTCTCTCTCTCTTTCTCTCTCTCTCTTTCTCTGTTTATCTATCCCTCTGTTCACTCATCCTTCTCTCTGTCTATCTCTTTCTGTCTGTCTCTCTGTCTCTCTGTCTCTCTCTCTCTGTCTGTGTCTCTCTCTGTATCTCTGTCTGTCTCTCTCACCTCTGTCTCTCTCTGTTCTCTTGTCCTGTTGCTGTTCAGACTGGAGTGTGCTCTTCTCTCCGGGTTCCACAGACGCCATAAATCATAAACGCACTTAAACACGCTCCAACTTCAGTAATTGTCAATCAGCGTCACACACACACACACACACACACACACGACTCAGACGCGTGTGTGTTGGTCCATTTTATATGTCTCGGGTTCAGTAAGGATGTGGACTGAGGCGGGACCGTCACTTTGTCCGCAGGCTTTTCCTACACATTTAATGTCTAATTTTAGTTTTTCCTCCAAGAAAACAGCAGTGAAGCGAGTGTGTAGCCTAAACACACTTTTACACACTTCCACTATTGGCATGTCTCTCTGCACTCAGCACTCATGTATATATATATATAGCGAATATATGTATTTATTCATTTATTAGCGACATTATTATATGAAGGTTATATATTTATGATATACAGGCTATTTATTATAGTCGTACACGATCCTTTAATGTTTATTTTAATATTCTTAATATTCCATTATTTACATTTATATTCGATTTAATTTCATTGAAGTTTACAGAAAAACAGGATTTATTACAAACGCTGCTTTAATTCCTCGGTATTAAACGATAACATGAATAAAATCCACAAATTAACGTTAGTTTCATTGAATCCAAACGTTTGTTGGTGGAACCCAGCTGATTACCTGTATTTATCAGATCACCTTTAAATTTATGTAGGAATATTTAACTTTAATCTGAAATGATACGATTTTAATCATGCAGTGACATGATTTTATAATAAATAAGTAAATTAATTAATAAATAATTACTTTTATTTAATATTGAAATGTAAAATTTACATAAGAATCATTTCTAATAAATAACAATGTAATTACACTCTTATTACAACATATAATATCTTATACTACATTCATTTATCTTCTATAGCCGCTTATTCCCTAATTCGGGCTCACAGGGATCTGCTGGAGTCTAAACCAGCCGTCTCTGAAAGGGAAAAAGACAGGAGGGGGACACCCTGGACAGGTCTCCAGTCCATCACAGGGACACACACACACACACACACACTCACTCCTATGGACAATTTAGAATCACCAATTAATCTAACATACATGTTTTTGGACTGTTGGAGGAAACCGGAGAACCCGGAGTAAACACACACACACACAGGGAGAACATACAAACTCCAGGGGAATCGAACCCATGAACTTCTTACTGTAAGGATACTGCATGATCTAATTAAACAGGTAGGCAGTTAAGGACCTGATCAGGTGCTCAGCAGTGGCAGCTTAAAAGTGGTGGCTCAGTGGTTAAAGTGTTGGACTGCTAATTAAAAGATTGGGGTTCAATTCTCAGCACCACATTCCTGGGCCCCTGAGTAAGGCCCTTAACCCCTCACATGCTCAGTTGTATAAATGAGATGTAAGTCGCTCTGGATAAGGGCGTCTACCAATTGCCTTAAATTTGAATGTAAAGGTAAGTTGGTGGTGGATTTGAACCCCTGATCGGTTCAACATCTTAACCAATGAGCTTCTTTTCCCCATCTGATATCTGGACATTAATTTTAACTTTAGGTGGAACTACAGAACTACTTTTATCGTCAATAATTAAAATTCGGTTAAAGTAGTACGTTTTGGCGCTTTAATTATGGGCTTCAGTAATTTAAAGGTAAAGTCGTGTGGAAATTTCGAGACGTTCCGCATGTTTGGTTCAGAGAACCGTACACAGTAGCCGGAATTCCTACAGCGCACGGTTTTATCATCACAGTGTTCCGGAAAGCCTGTTATGAGAAAAGGTGTAAATGTTATTCGAAAACAGATTCTTCATTCCGGAATGTTCTGATCGCTGGATTATTGGATACATAAAAAAAAGAAAGAAATAATCACAGGATTTAGAACCGCTCTGTAATTTTTATAGTTTAAAACAAACACATGGACTGTAAACACTCTTTATTACTGTAATTCTGTGGTTAACATTAAAATCATTTTAATTGATTTATTTATACTTTTATTTCCTACACTTAGTGTTACTTCAGATCAAATAATGTTTAATAATAATAATAAATAAATTTATTAATTTATTAATAATTATAATTCATGTGTAATCTCTAATGAGGGGCAGCATGGGGGTTTAGTGTTTATCACTGTTTCCTCACAGTAAGAAGGTCCTGGGTTCGATTCCCCTGCAGTAGTTTGTTCTCCCTGTGTGTGTGTGTGTGTGTGTGTGTGTGTGTGTGTGTGTGTGTGTGTGTGTGTGTGTGTGTGTGTGTGTGTGTGTTTTACTCCGGGTTCTCCGGTTTCCTCCTACAGTCCAAAAACATGTATGTTAGATTGATTGGTGATTCTAAATTGTCCATAGGAGTGAGTGTGAGTGTGTGTGTGTGTGTGTGTGTAGGTGTAGTGTGTGTGTAGGTGTGTGTGTGTGTGTGTGTGTCCCTGTGATGGACTAGTGACCTGTCCAGGGTGTCCCCTCCTGTCTTTCCCCCTTTCAGAGATACTGGTTTAGACTCCGGCAGATCCCTGTGACCCCGAATTAGGGAATAATCAGCTGTAGAAGATAAATAAATAAATGTGATGTTAAACAGGACATAAAATTAAATGCGAATCTTTAAAAGTCGCAATAAAAGTTTAAAGGAGTTGAAATGAAAGTTTGAGGATTTTAAATTAGAATTTAATTAAAAGACAGCCTGAAAGAACGGATTATGGCAGCTGGAGTCCAAAGCCTCATTCGGCGTCTCCCAGTAGTTTATATTACAGTTCAATGGCATAGATCTCCAGACTGTCCATGTGGAGAGAGAGAGAGAGGGAGAGAGAGAGAGAGAGAGACAGAGAAAACAGAAAAAAGTGAGAAAGATAGAAGAGAGAAAGACTGAGAGAGAACAGAGAGACACAGAAGGAAGTTGAGACGGAGAGATAAAAAAAAAAGAGAGGAATATAGAGAATACAGGGAAAGAGACAGAAAGAAGTTGGAAAGAGAGGAGAGAGGAAGAGACTGAGAGAACAGAGAGTGAGAAGAAAGAGAGAGAAGAAATTGAGAGAGAGAGAGAGACGAGAGACGAGAAAAACAGAAGTGAGAAAAAAAGAGAGATAGATAGAGACGAGAGTGAAAGAGAGATGAGAAAACGAGAGAGCGAGTATAACGAAGAATGAAAAAAGAGAGCAAGCCAGAGAGAAAAAAGAAAGCAAATAAAGAGGCAAAGAAAAAAAAAGACCAAGAAAAATATATTGAAATCTGGAGAAGAAGGAAAAAAGGAACAGAGAGAGAAGAAAAGAAAACAGCAAAGGAGAAATAAAAAGAGATAAAGAAAAAAATCTGAGAGGCAGAGAAAGAGAGGACAATGGAGAAAAAGAAAAGGAGAAAGAGGGAGAGACAGAAGAGAGAAATAAAAAGAGAGAAAAGGGGGTTTAATAGAGAAAAAAGGGTAAGAAAGAGAGAGAACTGATGGAGGGATAGAAACAGAAGGAGAATGTTAAATATGGCTGCAATGGTTAAATGGATGTAAAGCTTGACTCGCCTTCACATCATACAGAGGACTAGAAGGAGAGAGACGTCCATGAGGGCTTTCTGGGCTGGACATCCAGCCGCGCCAGTAAGACACTCGACTGTCAACAAACCTGAATAAACAGCAGTGTGTGAGGGCTGACAACAAACAAATGTCCCCGCCGCTCACAGGACACTCCGTCAACAGCGTATCTGTGGTTTGAGAAGGTGAGGGGACAAAAAACTGCATGAGAAAAAAGACGTCTTACTTTCTTTATTGTTTAATTAGGGACGATCGACTGGATCGACAGGAAAGCTGGACAGAAATGGATGCTAAATGCTAAATGCTCCAATAAAATTTAATGATAGATAGATAGATAGATAGATAGATAGATAGATAGATAGATAGATAGATAGATTAAAGATAGATAGAGACAGACAGACAGACGAACGATGAATAGATATATAGATACAATTTCTTCTTTTTTTTTACATGAATGCATAGGAAGACAGCTATTTCACAGACAGAGATGGATAGATATATAGATAGAATTTTTGTTTTTTTTTTACATGCATGGATAGATAGATAGATAGATAGATAGATAGATAGATAGATAGATTAGTAGAGAGACAGACAGATAGACGAAAGATGAATAGATGTATAGACAGAATTTCTTCAGAATTTTTTTTAAATGAATCGATGGATGGGTAGATAGATAGACAGATAGACAGACAGACAGTGGACAGGTGGACGGATAGAGATATAGATAGAATTTTTTCATGCATGGATGGATGGATAGACAAATAGACAGACTAATTGACATAGATAGATAGATAGATAGATAGATAGATAGATAGATAGACAGATAGATAGATAGACAGATAGATAGATAGATAGATAGATAGATAGATTGATCGATTTTTAGGCAGACAAACAGACATACAGAAAGATAGACAGATAGAGACTATAAACGAGATAGATATATAGATAGAATTTTATTGTTTTTTTTTACATGGAAGGATGAATGGATGTATGGATTGGATAGACAGGCACACCAGGACAGACAGACAGTTAGACTGATAGATATATAGATAGAATTTTTTTTCATGGATGGATGGATAGGAGAGAAATAGACAGACAGACAGACAGACAGACATAGATTTATAGATAGTTTTTTCTTTTTTTTTTACATGGATGGATAGACAGACGGAGAGAGAGATTGATTGACCTTTTAAAACAAGGAACACAAGATTTGTAATTGGTGGTCATACAGATATTTTTATCTGCAGTTTTTTTGTTTTTACGTTATTTAGAAATTCGGTGTCATTTTTTTTGTCCATATTTATTGTTGTTATTTTTGGCACTCTGCGGCTGCCGTAGTTCCGCGCGGTTTGTCTGTAATGATGCTGCGCTTAATGAAACCGCGCGTGTGTGTGCGTGTGTGTGTGTGTGTGTGTGTGTGTGTGTGTGTGTGTGTGTGTGTGTGTGTGTGTGTGTGTTGTGTGTGTGTGTGTGTGTGTGTGTGTGGTGTGTGTGTGTGTGTGTGTGTGTGTGTGTGTGGATCATTACCGGAAACACAAACACACAGCTGATGTTTACAGGCAGGTAAAGTTTGTGTGTTAAATGCTTTAAATGCGCTTATAATAAAAGTTAATTATAATATCAGCGCTGATAATAATCTCTGATAATAGTAGTGGAAAAAATAAGACTTTTGTTTACTTTTGTTGTTGTTGTGTATTAAAGTGTTGTGTCGGGGGTGTAATTATAGATTATAGATTATTATTAAATACAATGCGGTCTAAAAATGTGTAAACTTTAAAATTGACTTCCTTTTTCTTCTTTTATTGTTTCATGCTGTTAATGTTGTTTATTTCCGAATAATTAATTAATTAATTAATACAAATGTAAAAAACACACAACGTAAAAGTTACATTTCTTTTTAAAGTATTTAAGTTTTTTTGTTTTTGCATTTTTTTCATTAATTTTAAAATTGTGTTGTAAATGTGTGCAAACAAATGTGACCGTTGCTTTGGCGACACCTGGTGTATGGGACTGGTAAAGCACTTATATATCTTTTTTTCTGGTTCTTCTTCGTTTTTCCTCTTTTGCATGTTCTTGTTTATCTTCATGTTCTTCTTGTTCCTCTTTACATTCTTTTAACTACAATTTGCTGCCACAGATCCAGTCACAAATTTAAGCTTAACACTGTTTATTTAAATGGAGATACGATACACACACTGTGGGTGTGTTTTTAAAAAAAAACTATTTCGTGGCTGTTTTGTGTCGTAAAAATCAGGAAGTAGCTGAAACACATGGTGCTACAAATGGTGAACCTCATTTTTTTTTTCTTTACGCTGTTCGTTACACACATTTTTAATACAATTTCAATATTCAGGACATTTTATTCATTACAATATGTAAAATCCTGTACCGAAAGACCAAAGATTTCCTGATTGACCTTTACTGCTCGCTGGATCCCTTCTTTATTGTGTGAATTTGAGGCGTAACTTTAAAACCTCCTGTTTGATGTATATTTTATATATTGCAGGTTCCTCACATGCCCTGACCCATCAGGGGTTCCCTAAACCTCTGAGGCTGTGCTGGGGTATCCGGTGAATAGTTTGTTCCTCAGCGTTGCGAGGTGTAACAATGTGTGATATAATAATAAAAATGAGGTAATTAGAAGAATTTTCTAGAAAAAAAGGGACTAAAATCAGATTCTCCTTGTTTTAGAGTAGATCCTTGGCTGACGTGATCCTAATGAGCCGAGCGATCTGATTGGTTGATGTGGATGTTCAGTAAGCGTGTGTGAAATGTATTTAGTTCCTTTAGGTCATTGAGTGATTTTAGAAACGAGTGTAGGATTTTTAGCTGTAGGATAAAAGATCCGAATGCGGCTCAGAAGCCACGGGTTACCGACCCCTGACTAACACAACACTACACAACACTTTAACATTCCACAACACTACACAACACCTCGATATTCCACAACACTACACAACACCTCAATAATCTACAACATCTCAATATTCCACAACACAACACCTTCATAATCCACAACACACTCAATATTTCCACACACACACCCTCACATATACTCACACCACCAACACAATCAATATCTCAATATTCCACAACACAACACCTTCATAATCCACAACACTACACAACACCTCAATATTCCACAACACTACACAACACCTCAATATTCCACAACACTACACAACACCTATAATCACAATACACCACACCTCAATCATTCCACAATACACACACACCTCAATAATCTACACACAACACCTCACCAACACATCTCAATAGTCCACAACACAACACCTTCATAATCCACAACACACACACATACACAATATTCACAATACTACACACACACAACACCTACCACAATCAATATTCCACAACTACACACACCTACACAACCACAATATTCCACAACACAAACACTTCGATATACTACACAACACCTCAATATTCCACAACACTACACAACACCTCAATATTCCACAACACTACACAACACCTCAATATTCCACAACACTCATATTCAACAACACACAATAATCTACACACATCTCAATATTCCACAACACACACCTTCATAATCCACAACACTACACAACACCTCAATATTCCACAACACTACACAACACCCAACATCAATATTCCACAACCACACTACAACACCTACTACACACAATACCACCTCACAAACACCTTCAGATATTCCACAACAACTACACAACGCTAACAACCACCTATTCCACAACACCAAACACTCTCAATATTCCACAATATTCCACAACACAACTCAATTCATACATCCACAACACTACACAACACCTCATAACACCATAATATTCCACAAAACCTCATACTACAACACCTTATTCACACACAACACCTCAATATTCCACAATACACACAAACCTCATTATTCCACAACACTACACAACAACACCTCATTCCATTCCACAATACACACAACACATACAATCCCAACACTACACATACACCTCAATATTCCCACACAATACACTACACAACACACACTCAATAATCTACACAACATCTCAATATTCCCACAACACAACACCACACCTCATAATAATCCACAACAACACAACACCTAATATTCCACAATACACCACCTCAATATTCCACAACACTACACAATACACCTCAATATTCCACACTCATATCCACAACACTACCACACACCTCAAGCACAACCACCTCGATATTCCACAATACTACACACAAATAATCACCTCAATATTCCACAACACTCAATATCACAACACCACAACACCTCAATATCCACAACACTACACACCAACCTCAATATTCCACACAACACCTATTCCACAATACCACACCCCCTACACAACACCTCAATAATCTACATCTCAATATTCCACAACACAACACCTTCATAATCCACAACATACACTACACAACACCTCACAATATTCCACAACACAATAGTCCACAACACCTACCACAATACTCACACACACCTACACACACCTCAATATTCCACAATTCCACAATAATATTCACAACCACCTCATAATCTACAACATCTCAATATTCCACAACCCAACACACACCTCGATAATCCACAAACTACTACACAACACCTCATTATTCCACAACACTACACAACACTCATATATTCCACAACAACTACATTCCACAATATTCACACCTCGATATTCCACAAATAACTACACAATTTACCACTCAAACACATCTACATCTCACAATATTCACATTCACCTACACAACCACCTTCACATAATATACCACAATCATATTATACCACAACACCTACACAATAATCTACACAACACCTCAATATTCCACACCTATTCCACAAACACCACAACCTCACACACACCTCAATTATTCGACATCAATATTCCACAACACCTCAATATCCACAACACAACACCTCAATAATTCCACACACACAATCACCTTAAGCCACAAGCTACACAACACCTTCAATATTCCACAACACTACACAACACCTCAATACATCTACAACATCTCAATAGTCCACAACACAACACCTTCATAATCCACACAAGCTACACAACACCTCAATATTCCACAATACTACACAACCCCCTCAATATTCCACAACACTACACAACACCTCAATATTCCACAACACTACACAACACCTCATTATTCCACAATACTACCACAACACCTCAATAATCTACCATCTCAATATTCCACAACACCATCAACAACCTTCATAATCCACAACACTACACAACACCTTCATATATTCCACAACACTACACACATAACACCCCCTCAATATTCCACAACACCCCTCAATATTCCACAACACCCCTCAATATTCCACAATACTACACAACACCTCAATAATCTACAACATCTCAATATTCCACAATACTACACAACACCTCGATATTCCACAAAACTACACAACACCTTAATATTCCACAACACCTCGATATTCCACAGTACTAGTGTCTTGTAGTGGAATACAACAGTAGATGGCTCCAAAGTGCTTGGAATATTGCTAGAGCACTCTGTGTGTGTGTGTGTGTGTGTGTGTGTGTGTGTGTGTGTGTTGTGTGTGGGTCGACATTTTAACAAAAAGCAACCCCATATAGTGCAATCCTAGCTCTGAGGAGAAGAGTGAGTGTGTGTGTGTGTGTGTGTGTGTGTGTGTGTGTGTGTGAAAAACCTCTTGGGAGCTGTAGTAATGCCCTGTAAAAGAAGCCTGCAAGCGACACAAGAGTTTTATTCCTGTTGGTGCCTCAAAAAATCCCTACACAACACTGCACACTACTAGAATACTCTACAATATTCTACACAATGCGTCTCTATTCCACAATACTACACAATGTTTCGATATTTTACACTACTACACAATGCGTCTCTATTCCACAATACTACACAATGTTTCGATATTTTACACTACTACACAATGCGTTGATATTCCACAATACTACACAATGTTTCGATATTTTACACTACTACACAATGCTTCGATATTTCATAATACTACACAACACCTCGATATTCCACAATACTACACCAATGTGTCGATATTTCACAATACCATCCAATGCGTCTCTATTCCACAAAACTACACAATGCGTCGATCTTCCACAATACTACACAATGCTTCGATATTCCACAATACTACACAATGCTTTGATATTCCACAAAACTACACCATTGCGTCGATATTTCACAATACTACACAACACCTCAATATTCCACAATATTCCACAATACTACCCAATGCTTCGATATTTTACACTACTACACAACACCTCGATATTCCACAATATTACACAATGCTTCGATATTTCACAATACTACACAACACCTCGATATTCCACAATACTACCCAATGCTTCGATATTTTACACTACTACACAATGCGTCGATATTCCACAATACTACACGACACCTCGATATTCAACAATACCACCCAATGTGTCTCTATTCCACAATACTAAAAAAACCCTTATTAATATTACACAATGCTTCGATATTCCACTATACTACCCAATGCTTCGATATTTTACACTACTACACAATGCGTTGATATTCCTCAATACTACACAACACCTCGAGAATTGCACGCAAAAACATTACAGCAGTGCATCATGAGAAGGTGTCAGTTGTCCACACGACACTTCTACTCCAAACACTAGCTTACAACACCACAATTTTGTTACTATGTACAACATCTATGGCGTTTCCACAGTATAATGAACTATCATGACTTTCCATTGAAAGACCCTCTGCCTGCAAAGTCCGAACGGGGTGGCCAGAGTTATACAGTGGTGGTCAAAGGTCACCACTGACCAGCTCTCTGGGACGCCCCTGCAGTTGGCGGACGCATCTTATGCAGAAGTTTTTCTACTCTGTGCTGCAGCAGTACTGCTCACACCAATTTATGCAGTATGTGGACATGGACTGACTGAGCGATAGGCAGGGACTGATGGACAGGGACAGAAATTGATTGATTTATTGATAGTTATAAATAGTAAGATAGACGGATGAATTTACGGATGAGTGAATGGACTGATGGATGGATAGATAGATGGAAAGGTGGACTGATGGACCAATGGATGGATGGATGGATGGATGGATGGATGGATGGCTGGATGGATGGGTGGATGGATGGATGGTGGATGGATGATGGATGGGTGAATGGATGGATGGATGGATGGCTGAATGGATGGATGGATGGATGGATGGATGGCTGAATGGATGGATGGGTGGATGGATGGATGGATGGATGGATGGGTGGATGGATGGATGGGTGAATGGATGGATGGATGGATGAATAGAGGGATGGATGGGTGGATGGGTGGAATGGATGGATGGGTAGATAAAGAAAGAAATAAAATCAAATTCTGTCAGAATCTCTCATGAAGGTGGTGCTGAACAATTCAATCATAAACACCTGTCTGAGACGGACAAACGAACCAAATGTATTCGTGTGTGTGTGTGTGTGTGTGTGTGTGTGTGTGTGTGTGTGTGTGTTCGCGCATTTGAGAGAGGGATGAATGTGTGTGGAGCAAAAAAAGACAAAGACACAGGCTACATCATTTGTGGGCCTTATTCTGGTTTCCATTTAGAGCTAATCGAAAGATGGTACAACAGATAGAAATGGACGAGGGAGCGAGAGAGAGAGACCATGAGGGAGGGAGAGTGTGAGAGAGAAAGTAGAGAGCGACAGAGAGAGAGAGAGAGAGAAGGAGAGAGAGAGAGACAGACAGAGACAGAGACAGAGAAGGAGACAGGTGGAGGAAGTCCTACACTGACCTGCTTTTCTGGGTGATTCATTGGCTTTCATTTTCAGATTCTCAGGAGGATTTCAGGAAGTCCCATAAACACAGACAAGCCCATCTGCATTCACACCCTGTGTGTGTGTGTGTGTGTGTGTGTGTGTGTGTGTGTGTAAAGGCAGCATTATTGCACCAGGATTTCCACAGATTTATGATCAGAAATGAATGTTTTCCTGCTCTGTACAGACTGGAGCGCTTACAGATATTTTTATGATCTGAACCGGCTGGGATTTCACTCAGGCCATTAGCTGAAGTCGAAGTGTGCCCTTCATTTTAAAATGTGACCGAGCTCGAGCCTCCGAGAGTTAAAACAGTGTGTCCACTGAGAGGTAATTAAACCAACACACACACACACACACTCCGAGTTGACGCTTTAAATCATTCCTGCATTATTTCTCACTTAATGAAAGCGAGGTTAAGAGGTTTGACATGTTAGACCGGCCGCATATGTTTTATTAATGATGCTAGCTGCATGTGTCAGGGTTTAACATCAACCATGTGACAGGAAACACTCCAGTATCACCGAGTAACAAAGTTAAGTGGGAGAGTCACTGTGATGCTGCCATAAAAATATGTATATTAGGCTGTAATTCTGTACGCAAATACAACTGCGTGCCAACGAGTATCAGTACTGCTAGCTAAAATACTGGAAACGTTAACGTTAGCCGACTGTTTCATCATGCAACAAATAACAAACCAGGAATAAATCAGTTTAAATTTAATCTGGGTTTATTATCAGTAATTAAATAATCAAGGTCATCCTTCTAATATTTTAGCTATTTATGTCAATCAGGATTTAGAGATGAACGCCGTAATACTAAGGTTGTCCACTAGAGGGCATATAGAAAAATATATAGAAAACAATATTAAGTCGCAAATAACAAAAATGGGAGGGTTCATATGGGCAACAAGCCACTTAGAGCTGACATTCAAATCACATGCTTTTAAACGTTTATGGATCTACACACACACACACACACACACACACACACACACACACTTGTTTCGAGTTTCGTATTACAGTACATTTTTTTTGTTTTAAATAAATAAATAATAACGACTAAAAGCGGAATAGAATAAAAGCAAGAAGACTTCACTAAGGAACCTAAAACCATTTCCTGGCCTCAAATTTATGACTTTTGTCCTAGCAGTGATGCTATAATGTCTTCGTTCACATCATGCAAATTAAGCACTCTATACACATATTCTGTGTGTGTGTGTGTGTGTGTGTGTGTCTGTCTAAGCAGGTATCAAACACCAGTTTTAATTGCAAGGTTAAATCTGCTGGCGCCCGGTTTTCTATTCCGGCAGGCTGGTTTGATGAAAGAGATAGAAAGCAGGATTGGACACGCCGCACTCGTTTAGCGCCGTGATCTCAAAGACGAGCCAATATCGAGCTTCTCTTCAACACTCAAAACACTCCCTCAGTTCTCTCGCACTTTGTGTCTTATACACTCAATACAGGAGTCACTTATCTTCCCCGTTTGTTTTTCATCTCCTTTATCTCCATCATTGTTTTCTCTTCCTGGTTTCATCCCAGGCCGCTGCTGTGAGCGTGCAGATTTTATTTATTGTCTGTGCTTTTACTGCAGACGGATCCAGATTTTAGTTCTGTTTCTGTTCAGTTTTTGGAGGTGTGTGTTGGTCTCTTTTCTAACCCTTCGAAATGAATGCATGTTACAATCATCTGATCGTCATCATCTGCTACTCTACTGGTCCCCTTGAAGACTTTCTTCAAAGAAATGGACACGCTTCTTCGTCTTTTTCATACTGAGAGACTTTACTCCCCTTCAACAAACTTCAAGCTTCATCTATAGTTGCCACTTCCCAGCGTCAGACATCAAATCTACTCCACTCTAAGTTTCCTAATAAATACCCTTGCTTTTTGGACCATCACCCTCTCTATTCTGCCTAACATCCATAAGCAATACATTTCCTTCACTTGCTAAAACCTTCACTCTGGCTTCAAGAAGACTCATGGGAACCTAACTCCTTTGACCTCAACCACTGGAGTTAGTCACACCTCTCTTTTATGGATCTACACTTCTTAAACCAGCCAAGCTTTTCCAGCCTGTTCTTCGGCTGCCAGCAAAGTGATGGTAGAGGTTATACAGGGCAGTATTGATCATGTCTCATACTGCAACTCTTCTATCCAAACGCATTTGATATGACTATTATTATGAAAAGCTAAACGTTCCAAACACTTTATTCCTGACCTGTTGCTCTTCACCATCATCCCTAAGGAAGACTGGAAAATTCTGGCCGATATTTACTACAACACAACACGTTCAGGTTTTTCCCTTAACCCTTCTTTGACACACGATGCTTCTCTATCAACAGATTAGATTCTATAAATCATCTTGTCTGGCAGTTCTGCTGGTTCGCAACCCTTTCACAATGCTTAGAACATCATCTTTCTGTTGTGCCTTTAACAACTGGTTATGTACCAACTACATTGGAATAGCATTCTGGAGGGATGCGTTGCACTCCAACACCAAAATGCCATAGCAGTCAAATTTGCCATATTGCACGTCACATTAGATAAATCGACGACTCGAAAAACAAAAAATATTTGTTAACAATTTTTTTCTTCTTTCTATTGTGCTTATATAACAACTGGTTATTTAGAATAGCAAGGATAATTCCCATCTAAAAGAAACTGTGAATCCTTCAAAGTACAGCAAGAACTAACTGCACCACCGTCTATAATTAGATGATGAGCCACACTGGTGTCCCACAAGACTCGGTCCTTGGTCCTTTTCTGTTTTTCCTCTTTTGATTCTCCTGGTTAGGTCACATCATTACATACCGCTGCTATGCAAATGACTTTCAGCTCATCCTCTCCCTCCTTCCTTTGGGTTCTCAGCTCTTGTCATGGATGACTGCTCATCGGATGAAAGTTAATTCCAGCAAAAGTGAACTGCTGTTCATTCCAGGTGGTACATATCTATGTTAATGATCTCCCTGGACAACTAAATGATCTCTCCCCCTGTCATTGCACACAAACTTGGACAATCAGCTGTCAGCTACTTCTAGGACTGCTTAACTGGAACTCTGATGTCAATCTCTTGTTTACAGCATTAAAAGGACACCAAGGCCACTCGGCTGCTTGTTTCGTCCTCTGCCTTATTGGCAACTAAAACACTTTGTAGGTCTTTAGGTTTTCTGAACTAAAAATATTTGAAAACAGTCAAAAAGATGTTATACCCAGGAAAAATCTGCTCGTTATTTGTTATTCATTAAAAGGTCTAAAATGCAAAAACTCGAACTGTTTTCTCACATTTTTAGGACCGGGATATGACAAGCTGCAATTTGTAAGAAGGGGAAAAAATAGAAGGAAACAACTGCTACAACAATTAATAACTAAGGACTCATTATTAAAGAATGGCGAGCCATTTTCTAATTAATTAATCATTGTCATTTTTTGGTGGTTAAAAATTGTCCAGGTTCAGCTACTGTACATTTAAGTGATTGCAGGTTGAATAAAGGGGTCATGTGACTGCGTGGGTCATGTGACTGTATGGTTTTGTGTTCATTCAGTTCCAATAGTTTTCGTGAGATCAAACACTAATGTTGGCATGAGGAGGACTGGGGTTCAAGTTCATCCAAGGTGTTCAGTGAAGTCAGGACATGAGAGTTTGTCTTCTCTAATCAGGACACAGCATGTCTTGAAGCTCTGGGGTTTCCTGCATCAGTTTTTGGGTCTCTTAGTTCCAGAAGGAATGCTTTGTTACTACTGTTAAGAGATGTGTCCTTGACATGTGTATAGTGTGCTGGTAACTTTTGGATCAGAGGTGGGCAAATTCTGGTCCTGAAGGGACGGTGGGTCCTGCAGAGTTTAGCTCCAACCCTAATCAAACACACTTGAACCAAATTATCCAGATCTTGCTAGGTAGACTTGAAACTTACAGGTAGGTGTGTTGGGGCAAGTTGGAGCTAAACTCTGCAGGACACCCCGTCCCTCCAGGACCCAGATTGGACACCCCTGATTTGGATCATCTCAAAGCATTGAGTCATGATGGTGAGCGGAATAAGAGATAAATAATTGAAGTAAAGTGGACTATTACCTCCTACACGTCGGGATATTCAGCTATGGTCTGGCCATGTCTCTGCAATCAGTGTGTGTTGTTTGAGCAGTTTTATGACATCTTCCTGCTGCCCTCTATCACACACTTTGCCTTTTGTTCCCGTTATTTATTTATTTATTTAATTTCCTGAAGCATTTTATCTTTTCTGGTTTTATGGGACAACTGAGGTCTGACTTTATACCCGAGTCCAGAAGATGTTATTGTTTTAAGTAAGAGGAAGAACAGAACTGCGTAATGACACTTTTAACCGGTTTTTGAGTTTCCCATTGTGAACTCCTGCATTTGCATGATTAAACTCGGTGTATTACCGTGACCCTTTTTTACTTTTCGAAGGCACAGTTGGTACATATTGTACGAGATTTACATTTTCTTTCCTGATATTTTCACACACGTTTAAATGACGAATGTTTTAAAGCCTTTTAGACCTTTTTGAGATGTTAAAATGTGCTTTTAAAATAAAAAACGGTAGAAGATATAGCGTGGTTTATATTAACCAGCACACACCATGGGGGTACTGGTAGCGCAGTGGGAGTATTGTTAGTCGCTCTGGATAAGGGCGTCTGCCAAATGCTGTAAATGTAAATGTCTTCATTAAGCTTAGGGGTTTTGTGCACTGGGTCACTGTCGTGTTTTTTGCTCTCTAACCTAGAAATGGCTGGATACCAGAATGTAATACCTCAGTAACGATACTAAAGTGGCCAGTAACCAGCTGCAAATGTAAAGTGAAATAAAATCTAGTTTATAATAGTCATATTTTCTTGTCGTTCATTGTTACTTCTGAATTGTGCGGCTACCTAAAGGTGTGTTTTTGTTCGTTTCTGTGGGTTTCGTTTATCAGGTGACGCCCTATAAACGTAACCAATGCAGTTTAAACTGGAAAGAGAACCGCGCGTGCGACTAAACGAATCACTCTCCGAGACGACTCGTTCTTCCTGAGTCACATTAAAGATTCGTTCAAATGAATGAATCGCTCAAGAATGACCCACCACTGTAATAAACTCTATATTAACGCATCACTCATATCTTTTGAGGGATGATATTTTTTAGTCCTTTTACCAGTATTGATGTATTAATTAAAGACCACCTGTAAATCACTTAAAATTATAAAAGTATCATAAATAATGAATCATAAATAAAATGATTTAAGTGTCTCGAACCCATTCCCTTTTTTTAACTTGCCATATGGAGTTTACAGACATGCTCATATGAAACAAAGCTTTTTTTCAGTCTGTTGCATTTTCCTTTTATTTTAACCCCCAAAAGAATTCTGTTGGGTGTAATTACCCCGATTCATTGCTTATTACCCCACATTTGTTGGTTTTTAAATGTTAGCCTGTTAGCAATAATTTATCACCGCGTACGCAGGCCTAACAGGTGGATCTTTTCCAAGTCGCCAAACAAAGTGTAAAGAAATCTGCTGTTTCAATCCAACTGCTGATGGATTGCAAATATATAAAACTGTGTTACGCTTCATTTATTACCATCAAATCCCGCACCAAAATAATGCAGCGACAACAAAGAATGAATAAATGAATATTCAGCTGTAGGGCAGAAAGAAAAAAAATATATATATATATATAAAAAAGTCGTTAGTAAGAAAATGGTATAAAGCACATTTTCGCGCTCTGTTTACTTCGCTTACATGGCAGTTTGCTTAAACGCTATAGGATCAAAAAACAACAACTTTATTTCCTATATTAAAAAAGATATAAAGCTTCTCTAAGTTAACTTTTGGACGCGTTCTCATGTCATGGTGGGTACAGAGTGATTTAATCTTCTACCGATCTTAATACGTTGGACATTTACGAATAACAGGATTTAATCGAAGTACTAAGATGTTGAGGTTTTCTTTGGGAGGGACGAGGTTGGACAGGATTAGGAACGAGTCCATCAGGAGATGTTTTTGAGGAGAAAGTCAGGGAGTCCAGATTGAGGTGGTTTGGACATGTCCAAAGGAGGGATAGTGAATATATCGGTAGGAGGATGTTAGAAATGAAGCTACCAGGCAGAAGGTAAAGAGGAAGAGCAGAGAGGAGGTATATGGATGTGATAAACGAGGACATGAAGTTCGGTGATGTGATTAAAGAGGATGTAGAGAATAGGGTGAGGTGGAGACAGATGATTCGCTGTGGAGACCCCTAAAATGGAACAGCCGAAAGGAGAGGAAGAAGAAGAAGAAGAATAGAAGTACTGTATTGGATACGCCTGATGGAACAATTAACAGAGATCACAGTTTTTTGTCAAGTCATGTGATTTACATGCGATTATTTTGATAGTCGATTAGTCGGAGATTGTTAGATCAATTAATCAACAATTATTTTAACTTATTTAAAAAAATAAAATTAATTAAATGCTTTGATCAATTCAATTTTTGCAATTACTTAAAACCTAAATTTCTTTCTTTATTCGCATTCACTGAAGATTTGCCATTAGCTAGCTTAAAAAACATCTGCTGTTCGTCTTTGTTTTACATCATATTCTAATCATCGTCTGCATGAGTGCTAATTTACAGTCACTACAGCGCCACACTGGCTAAAGCGCTGAATCGCAGGCAATTACAGTAGCTCAAATAAAATCAAACGACGATTCGATAACAAATTCGTTAACAATTTTCTGTCGGCTAATTATTTTGACCAATCACGACGGAAACCTCAACAGTGCTGCGGTGTGGTGTTCTATTCTCTAGAAAAGGTTTACGTTAGAATCTTGCGTTAATAATTAAACGAATTAAATGTTGTTCTTAACCTAAGAAATTTATACAATTTATGAAGAATTTTAATTAACCCTATTAACCGGCGTTTAAGCAGAACTGAAAAAGGGTAAAAAAAAATCTATTATTATTCGAAATAATAAAAAGTGGTCAGTCGCCCGGAGTTCTTCATTTGGAATGTCTCAGCCAGGAAATCTGCAAAGCTAATGAGATTTAAGATTAGCATAATATTAATAGTACATAAAAAAATTTTCTATAAGTGGAAATTCTCCAGCGAGTGTAGGTCAAGCCTTAATCTAAAAACCCCGAGTCCCTGGTCAATAATTAGCGCTCCAACTAGCGGAAAATGTGTTTGTGCAGCCGCATGCATAATTCCGCCCCTTGTCTGTCCCCCCTTGGGTCTCTCATGTGTCTCTTTCTATCTCTTTCCTCACTGAGGTGTTTCCATCCGTCCTGCAGAGTGTGAGCAGCAGAGTGGTATGTGTCCCAGCTGTATACCTGTCGCACCACTGCTCGCAATACACACACACACACACACACACACTTTAAATATTCCTCCATTTGCAGCTAACTTAAACACACTCTGGTGTCCTGCTTCTATACAGACAGAAAGCTAAACGTTTCAGGGAAAGTTTGAAGCTACTTGTTTATGCGGAACGTTTTAGCTGCGCAGAATCTCTGATCGGAATTTGTTTATTATGGTACGTTTCGGAAGGAGAATTAAGAAAATGTCCTACTAATGTTACAAAAACGTAAAATCACTTATCAGAGGTGGGAATCTGTAGACGCGTCACGATTCGATTTGGATTCAGAGATCTGCGATTCGATTCTAACCGATTATTGATGAACCTTTTGTTCTAATACAGATTTTTTTGGTATCGTTTGACTATTAAAGCGTCTGTTATCTGTAATGACAACGTAATAAATTCACTTCCGAGATCTTTTGTTAATAAAACAAATGGAAATGATTCGTCAGGTCAACAACAAAGTTACAAAGAACAAACAGGAAATGAATCATTCGTCTGTAAGAACATAGAATCGATTCGGTTCAGCAGTAACGGCCATATTGGATGTGTTATCAGTAACTAAAACTGAGGCTTCATCCGAAATCACACACTACTTAAAGTATGTACTACATTTAAGTAAGTACACGCACTTCCTGTATGTTTATATAGTTATAGTTCCGTTAGTATGAATGATATTTGGACGTACTACAGTACGACGTGATGATGGGTAAAAACTTGGATAATATTAAACGAGTGCAATTCAACTAAAATGAAGGGATCGCCCCAGCCCTACTACTTAAAGTAATCACTTACGTACTCGTACTCTTTCTGTTGTTTTTAAATTATCTTCTGTGTAAAGTATAATTGCAGTTTGTATGCACTGAAATTTGGACGTACTACAATCCATGTTGATGTTGGTGGAAGTGGTAGCTCAGTGGTTTAAAAACCTCGGAGTTCGATTCCCAGCACCACCAGTTTTAACCACTGTTGATCAAGAACCCCTTAACCCCCAATTGCCTCAGTTGTATAAATGAAATGAATGTAAGTCGCTCTGGAGAAGAACGTCTGCCAAATGCTGTAAATATAATGTAAATAATAAAACTTATAGATGATAAACGAGTGCAATTAACCCGTCTGTCGTTTAGAATTTGTAGTAGATCATCTGGAAACATTTTTTTTTTTTTTTTTTTTTTCTTTCTTTATATCGTGGATTCGGAGACACTTCTCGTCTCACATACTCGTTTTTTTTTTGCAAGATGTATAGTAGGAAAGTATGTGTGGGTGATGCTTCTAATGTGATAATAACACACAGGTGAGAACAATCACCGCCGAAACACACATCCGAAAACGTGATGTTCCTGGCGGCCAGACTAAGCGCTGAGATTAGTTCGGCGGAAAAGGTCGCCGTTGTCCTTTTCAAAGCTCGACACACTTTTCCCGTTGCTCCCTTTAAGTCATCAGCGTTATGGACATAACCTTTACCATTCCTCTGCTCCGTCCTGCAGAGGTCGGGCACACACACCTTTCACACACTGATTTAATGAGTCGTCTGTCTTCAACACGCCGATTTCATTCATTAACAGCCGGAAATGTCTTCCCCTTTTTTGCTTCTCTTTTTCTCTCTTTCTTGCTCTCCAAAAATAAAGTCAAGGTGACCCTGCTCAGTATCGCAGACTGGATTCAAGCCATCTGTTTCTCTCGCAGTCTCACGTTTCTGCTGGGCCCCTAAACACAGCCCTTAATAAAGTAAAATGGCAGAAATATAAATGTACTGACTGTGTAATTCGATTTATTTTCACTCAAAATTCTCCTTTCACTTATGTTTCTAGTAAAATTTTAGTATTGACCAAATGATTCGCTGACCCGCACACTGATTCAATGAACAAATATTGTGCAAAATCATTATTAACCAAATGATTCTTTTGAATCAAACTCATAATAAGAGAACATCTTATTAATGACAAAAGGATTCACTAACTTAAACTCCGATTCACCCGACAAGAATGACCAAATGATTCACTGACTCATAAGCTGGAATGAATTCCGGACATGGCTAAATTTATTCACTTACACAAACACAGATAAATGTGTGCTCACGTATCATTTAAGCAAATATTTGTCAAATGATTCAATTCACTCATTTAGAGAGTCAATAAACAAAACAATTTAGTAATGACTGAATGATTCACTGACTCACACACTGATTCACTTACTCCACTTCTTAATAAACAATAATAATTCAAAAATATTACTGACCAAATGATTCACTGAATCAAACCCCCAACTCCGCTCCGCTCAACAAGCGTGATAAAGCGAGTACTTTCGTGTGTGAGGAAATGAGTGCCGACGTATGTGGGTTTAACAGACGGATGTATTTGTCTGGTTTCGTCTGAAATGCGTCGCCCTGAAGAGGTTTGACTCCTGGTCTTTTTTACAATGGTTTAGCTATCTGATCAGAAAAAAAACTCACATTAAAGTATCTGTTCTCCAAAAACTGTTGCCAGAAAGTCTAAAGCATACAGTTGTCCAAAATGTTTGTCTCATTATATTATTCCTTCAATGGAGCTAAGAGCCCCAAACCCTGTTCCAGCATGAGTTCCAACAATGTCCCTGTGCACAAATCACCTGATCTTTATGAAAATACATGGTGAGTTTTGGTTAAGGTGGACGAACTCTCCTGTCCTGTAGAGTCCTGATTCTGACTTAACCCCTTTAAACTGGGATAAACTGGAACCCCCGACTGAACCCCAGACTGCAGCCTAACACTTCTGTCCATATAGCATACATTGTAGCCCAGTGCTAAGTTTATTTATATAGCTTCACAAGCTAGGGTCAGCCATGAACCACCAACCCTGCAGCAAAGAGGGTTTAGGAACTTGCCCAGCAGTGGGACCTTGGCGGTGCAAAAGTTTGACCACCCAACCTTCTGATTCTGAGCCTTAACGGTTAGATGTGACCTAATTATTTACAATTATATATAATGAATTCATAGCATTTACGTTGTTTCTCCAGTAGCCATCAAACTGAGAGCATGAGGTCCCTCAACAGTCCCTTTTCCTGGTATAAACGGTATGTACTGACAAACAGCTGCTTGTTTTCCTATTTGCTAGTAGAAGCCTGTCATTTATTCTAGTAAGAAAATAAGGATGCTTACTAAAAATTGGCTTCATGTTTCGGGTGTCTGGAAATAGACAGTGATTAGAAAACAAACTGAGGTCTAATCGTCTTCATCATCATCATCATCATCAACATAATCACTGTCGTTCTGTTTATCTTCATCATGTTCATTATTCTGGTCCATTCCTCCGACGCTCAGTCAGGCATTCAGAGCCGCCAGCTCTTTTTCCACTCTGTCACACACTCTGTTTTTCATCTCCTTTTTTCCCAGTCCTCACTTACCCCCTCATCTCATCTGTCCATCTATCTGTCTCTTCAGCTTTCCCTTTCTTTCATTCTCGAATGCTGACTCTCAGACATTCGCTAATCCCTTGAGCGCCGTGCAGGAACGGTACCGAGGTGATGAGTTGAGTCAAGTCGTCCATGCCGCATACTAAACACACACTTCAAAAGCTCCGGGGTCTTCGTTCATCAACTCCAAACTAGGCCTCATCAGTGTTTCGATACATTCAATAATGCACCAATAACGGGTTAATTAAAAAGAACCTTCAACACTATCTTCACCACAACCTATGAACCTTAAGATTAAGAGTGAAAGAGCAAGAGTACATTTGTAGAGAACGTAGAACCTTTTTGCGTTTCTCCCAAGGATTCTTTGTAAAACTGAAAAAGTAAAGTTATATCGTTATATAAGTAAAATCTTCTCCAGCACATCCCAATGAATCTCAATGGGGTTCAGGTCTAAACTCTGTGGTGGACCATCAATGTGTGAAAATGATATTTGATGGTCCCTGAATCACTCTTACACAATTTAAACCTGATAAATCTTGGAATATTCCCTCACTTTTAGGAAAGCAAAAATCCATCGATGGAATAACCTGGACGTTCAAGATATACAGGTAGTCAGCTGACCTCATTCCTTGGCCTCATAACGTTGCTGAACCTGACCAACTGCACCCGCCCCAGATCACAGCACTGCCCCCATGTACTGTAGACACTAGGAATGATAGGAGCATCACTTCATCCATCTCTCTTCTCACCCTGATCCATCCATCACTCTGGAACAGAGTAAATCTGGTCTCATCAGACCACATGACCTTTTCCATTACTCCAGAATCCAATCTTTATGTTCCCTGCTCTTTAGTCTCTTGAGTTCCCTTCACATGGTGTCTGTGGGAATGTTCTTACTTTCATTCTGAAACATATTTGGGAGTTCTTTAAGGAACCATTTAAAGATGATGGTGTCCTCACTGTCCTTCCAGGTTATAATAATGTGTTGGACAGTTTTTTAACCCCTCCTTAGATGTTTTTTTTGCTTGATACATGCCGATAATTTGACTCTTCGGAAACAGATTAACGTCTTTTTCACCACCACAGGATGTGTTATCCAACATGGTGGTTTAGGAAAGGAGAAGCTTCTCACTGCATCAGTTTGGGTCAAAAAACTTGTTACCATCTGAAACGTAATCATCCATTCGGTAATTATCCAATGGGAGGTTATTTTCGACAGGCAGTGTAGTTTATTATAGATGCTGAAACATCTACACCCAAGGAAAGGTGGGATAATTTGATTGATCTGGTTTGTTCTCAGAGACTGAGGAGAACATCCTCTGGTGGACTTCCTGGATTAGTGGTAAAAAAAGCAGAAATAGATCAAATCAACGCCATGTAATGATTCTTTTATCCTCATGCAAGTTAATATTTCAATCTTCTGCGAAATTAATAGGAATTCAGTATCACTTCATATGAAGGGAAACTCCTTCAGGCGTTCATAAGACATTTATAAGTGTGGCATAAAAATTTTAGAGCAATGGAGAGTTATGTAAGGCTTATCTGTTAAAATTGTTTAGCGCTGGTAATTTTTCAAAAGATTTTACAGAGAAAACAGGATTAAAAGTCACATTCATCCAGAATAGTATGAGTGAGATCAGACAGTAATGTGGAGGTTTGGAGGTCTGGGGTTCAGTCGGGGTTCCAGTTCATCCCAAAGGTGTTCAGTTTAAAGTGGTGGAGTCAGAATCAGGACTCTGTACAGGACATGACAGTTCTTCTCCTCCAAAACATCCAGAACAAAGCATGTCTTCATAAAGATCAGGGACATTGTCATGCTGGGACAGGGTTCGAGTCTCGCAGTTCCATGGAAGGAGGAATACGATGATGCTGGTAAACATTTGCATACGTCTTATCCAAAAGTGGTAGCGCAGTTGTTAAGGTGTTGGACTGCTAATTGAAAGATGAACCAAGTTGCCACTGCTGGGCCCCTGAGCAAGGCCCTTAACCCTCAATTTTTTCAGTTATATAAATATAAGTCGTTCTGGATAAGGACGTCTACCAGATGTTGTAAATGTGGACGTTTTACACAAGCATGAAATTAGCTAAAGCCTGGTAGTTGTTATGCATTTTTGGAATGATACCCCACCAGGCCACCGGAGGGCAACCGTGGAAAAAAAAATGTGTTTCTGGTCATCTTGTCATGTGTTTTTACCCCGTTTTGTCATTGGTTTGTTCATGTGTTTATCGTTTATGATTGTTTTCTCTATCGAGTTGCGCACTACCCCTGTGGTGCAGAAGGTCTTGGTTTAGCTTTGTCGCCGTCACTGCGCCGATTGTGGTATTAATGCTGGTGTTTTTTTAGCTTTGTGCTCATGTTAAGCCACCACTGCCCCCAAAATGCATTATTATTGTTGCTCTGTGTGTGTGTGTGTGTGTGTGTGTGTGGGTTGAGCCAATTTCTATCTTATAAAACTTTATATATATGATTTTATTATATAACATAATTGAAAAATGCAAATTTGTGATTTTTCTATTTAAACACCAAAACAAAAGTAACAGTAAAGGCAGTGAAAGCGAGCGGCGTCTGATTTCTCTAATGACTCCGAAACACTCGGGAATAAAGACCCGCTTAGTGTATGATGTTTTCTTATATTAACTTCCTCTGCAGCATTACTGCCTTCCAACACACTGATCCCACGAGACATCTGCATTATGATAAAGTCCTGCTCATCGGAGTCGGATTCCCGTCTATTCCGCGGGTTTAGCTGTAGTTTAGCTTTATGATTTATGATAGCCCACAATCGCAGGTTGGGTTTTTATTTATTTTTTTATGAAGATACTCTGCGAAACAAAAAAAGAAGTGTTGAATCACACTGGGAAAGTCTCCAGAGCAGCTGTCCAGGGACTGGGACCTTGTAAGGGCTTTGTTTGATCTGTTCATTACACTAATGCTGTGATGTGGTGGTCCTCCATATGGCTACCGCTCACCACAGTGTCCCCAAAAGGACTTAGAAGTCTTGTAATTTTTTTTAACACCTTCATGGATTACGGGACTGGGGTTACACATTTCATAGCAGCTTTCAGACGTTCATCAGGAAATTATACTAAGATTTGCAAACGCTAAAACACACAATTTAACAGAGGACGTAAGGATGCAGCGATGAACCGATTTCACTGTTAACCGTGCTTTAAAACTCCACTGATAATTAATCGTAAAGGCTCCGCAATAACAACACAAAAAAACAAAGCAGGACGGAGGGATGCAAAGGAGAAAGAGAGCTCCATCATTTATACCAGACGATGAGTCTCATCTTTTAGAGAAATTTACACGAGATGATTCGTCAATGTGATGGACACCAGGGGCCCAGCAGTAACAGCTTGGTAAGGTTGGAGAGTAAAGTCCAGCACCTTAGGCACTGATTACTGAAAATCACCAAAAGTATCCGAATCCAAGTTCCTTTTGTCAAATCCAGTCTTTACCACATTGCAGGAATAAAAAACCAAAACATAATTGGGTCGCATGATCCGTGCAGTGTAAATGCAGCTCAACAGAAAGTTACTAGCCGGTAAACGTCTCTGCCAGCGTTTCATCACTCATACACAGTTTTGCATAGAACACAGATGAACGCATTATATTTCATTCTATACATTTTACACACTGGTCCGACTGATGGATCTACCAGATCGGTGTAAAAGTGGATGTTTCTACACCCACAGATGACAGACTAAAAACACAAACTCCTTTCACCAGGCGGAGTGTATCAGAGCTCGATCTCATTGCGGTTACGCTACATGATAATCTTGTTAGAAACCCTGATGACAGCTTTTATTGAACTGCATGATTCAGGGCCAGCGAGCGCATTGTGCAGCTGCCGAAGTCGACGCCGGAATTTTATTTATCGACTGAATGTTGTCGAGTTCTGAGGCAATAAAATCAGAATAAAAAACTGATGTGAATTCGGTGTGGACCTTTCAGAGATTTGTAGGACATTACACTGACAGGCCACCAGAGGGCAATCACCTATTTTCGAATAGCTCTTCTTCTTTCTTTTTTTTTTTTTTTTTTTTTTTGTCGAGTTTATGTCTCGTCTCCATGTTTGTCTTGTATTTGGTTGTTTCCCAAATGTTCCCTTTATTAAGGCCAGGTGTTCTGCATTTAGTTATTTTCTTAGCAAACCGCGTCCTTTTCAAACGTCACAAGCTAAAATATCATTACGCCAACTTTTAGGTCTAGCGGAGAACAAAAATCGATGTGTTTGCAGATATATTAGGCTTTTTAAAGAAAAGCTGTGCAGCGTAAAGAAAAATCGGTAAACCTCGAAGCTAGCTAGCCCGTCCCAGTTCTGCCTTTGACTATTGAGCGGAGATTTTTCATCCATAAAAAAACGGCACAACGGTGTAATTCAGCTCTTCTTGAAAAAAAAATTGGGGATGGATTTTGTGTAAAATGTCAATAAATTTTATTTATGTAATTTTTTTTTAGTCAGTCTTGGTCTTGATGTATGATGCCAACACCAAGTTATTTTGTGTTTTTTTTTTTTTTTTTTTGTGGGAATACAGTATTGATGGTTTCTATAGGTGTAGTAATACTACACTAAAATACAGGCCTAGGTGGGGAAAAAAAACCAACCCTGGCCCACCATTGGCTTTGGACCATTCGCATACAAGATTAGCTAATAACTTGAGACATGCTAGCAATATCGCATTACATAATTGTTTAGTCGGTAACCGTAGCAACCCGAGTTGTTTAACAGTTATGTAGCTGGCTTTCTTTTCTGTTTGCGCCACAGATTCCCTGGACTCCTTCTGTCATAGTACCGAGTATACGGGACGAATAGTATGTCCAAATTCTTAGTATTTAAAATGCGTTACGGGAAAAGTTCCCGGATGTCCTACTACAGAAAGTGCCGAAGTACTTAAGAGTAAAAAAAAAACATGGTTTCTTGTAGTTAAATGAGACTTCTTAAACATTATTTAAATTTTAATTTGTGTCGCTCTGACGTCGTATGTCTGAATTTCATTCATACTGATCGTAACCATACTATAGAGAAAATACTGGAAGTATGTACTTATCTTTTTTCTGTAAAGTGTAAGATGAGCTAGCGTAGCGTAGCATCGGAAGGGTAGTTTTAGCATAGCAATAGGACATGAGGACACTTCTACTTTGCATACTTATATACCTTCTTGTTCTTTATGAGGACAGGGTTGTAGAGCTGTAAGGCTACAAATAAACGAGTAGGACGTGTTTAACGGTTTACCTGCCCAGGAGTAAATCTGTCACGCTAGACAAAAGCCTGGACCCAAAAATAGGGGGCAGAATAACACATCCTGACCGTCAGCGTTGTGAAGCTGATATGATACGGAATTATGTAAAATAAGTAGCAATATGCAGTGCTGGAAAACAACAGAAAAGACAAATGAAGCAACGTCTGAGGTCCTGAATTAATGAGAGTGAAGTCAAACCATTAAACATTTACAGATATGTCTCTCTCTCGCTCTTCCTCTCTCTCCCTCGCTCTCTCTACTCATTAGTGCTCGCAAATGTCTACACACAAACATACTTTGCATGAGTAATGCGATATCCAATAAATCATTCCAGACACTGTCTGCTTAGTTCACTTCATCCATCACTGCGTGTTTATGCCTTCTGAAAAATTGAGTACACAGAACTCGACATTACCAAGTGTGTTAAGTGGAGATGAACCAGTGTAGTGTAGAAAATCTTATATAATAAAGTGTGTGTCCACTCCGGAACCTCACAGCACCACCTTTTTTTTTTTTTTTTTTTTTTTAGAATAAAATGTTGTCCGTGCAAGGCTCGAGAATAACGGCGCCATTTTATTTAAACAGACACTTCCGAAACTTTTAGTTTTTTACTGCATGTGACTCCATGAGAGTGTTGCTTTAAATGCATTACATCCTCCACTAATGCAGCTCGGCCACTACAGCGCATCCTCTGCTACAGACGCACGTTAATACTAGTACTTTAATACTAATGAGACTTAAATGTCCTTATTTAATTTTAGATCTGTTTTAAAATGACCTTTTTCACGGCGTTAATACAAAGCGCCCGAGTTTCACCAAGTAATCCATTCCAGAAATCTCTAGTCAACGATGCTGATCAGTCGCTAAAGTTAAAATTACCCACATAAGACACGACCATTTGTCACAATTTCGTATGCAAATGCTCCTGTGGGCGAATTGCTAATAAATGGAAGCCAATATTTTTGACTCATTTAATGCCTCAAACCTCCATTTTAAGAGCCGAATTGCTTTTGCCCGAGAGATTCGTCGGCTGGTTAGGCTGCAATAAGTAATAAAGTTCACAGAAATACGAGGCTTTACGTTCACAGCGAACCAGTAAAATGGTCTGACGATTAATTGGATGCTAACATGATATTGCGTTGCGGTTTTGAGGAAGTGAGGATGAGGATGATGAAGATTTATGACGTTTGTTTCTCTGAAGATTTTCGTTTTATTATTCAATTCAATTACTGGCATAAAAAAAAAATAGTGTGTGTAAAAGTGTAAAAAAAAAAAAAACCACTTTGGAAAATCATATGTTTAATTAGTAACTAGTGTTTGTGTTCTTGGATCTAATATGCTTAGCATACGGTTTGATACGAGGCAGTGAAATATTAATAGGATAAATCTCCCACTCCGCTGCTCCGCTTGGCTTTGTTCAAAAAATCTAATCACTCCATGTTCCCTCATCCATCACGCTCATTTCGAATTTGCCCCAGTAATGAAAAAATCTGATAGGGAAGCCGCCGCTGTCTGTCTGGGAGAGGCGGTTTAATATGATTTAGTAAAGCACAGAAAGTTTTACTTTATGAAGTGTTACAAATGCGTCTGAAAATCAGCCGGAACTTAATTAGCTCCCAAACAAGCCGAGGAGGAACCGTTGTCTCAATTAGAGATTCTAATAAACATTAGATAAATGAATCGATCGATAAACACACACACTTTTACGTTGGATGAAACGCCTTCTGTGAGGATTACATCACCGCATTTCAATAGGCTAGCTAAGCTAAGGATCAGGCAGCTTGAAAGGAATCTGATTGGCTCATGCTTATAAAAACGTTGTATACAAATATTAAAACTAGCTTAAGAAATGAGCCACGTTCCAGTTAGAATAAAGCAAATTTGAGTAAAGTAAAATAAAAAAACGCTTTATATGTACATCTAAAAAAAAATTTTGTTTGGAAGTATGAAAAAAGAGCAGGTCATTATGTACACTGATTGATTGTGTAACACAGGATTTATTATTATTATTATTATTATTATCATTATTATCATTACTTTTTTTTTACAGTCCGAGTCAAAGATATACATGGAACAATACTACATCAGGCCACCAGGGGGCAACCATGTCAATCTGTTTGAAATTGTGAGAAACCAGACTGAGAAGGATCTGTAGTGCAGAGAATGGCTGTATTAAAGTAAACACAGAAGTAGCGAGACGACGGAGACGAAGTCGGAAACCGGGCGGAAGTCAGTACACGTCAAACAGTAAAGAAATTAACAAACGAAACCGAACCAAATCACAGATTTAAGAAAGCGTAGCTCGCAATCAGTAAGTCAAAGAAAACATGAAACAACGCTGGGTATGCAGTCTATGTTAGCTGACGGTTTGGGTTAGCTTATATGACTAGCAACCGGAAGTAAAGCTGGAAGCAGCATGGCTAGTATTCAGCTAGGGCTTCTTCATGTAATCGTTGGATGGGAGCGCTACAAAATACTACTTTTTTGTTGGTGTTACCACACATACTACTTAAACACATACTACATTTGGGTTAGTATGTACATCCCGAGCTAAAAGAGTAGGTTCCATATAGTACGATTTATAGTTAGTTTGAATTCAGACAAACTACATCCACCATTTTGATTTTGTTACTCGGTATTCTAGTGCTGTGTTTTAGAAAAGGGCCTCACAATACGATACATGAGACACGATACGATGCATCACAATATGTTGCAAGACTTTATAAGAAATAATAAAATATAAAAAAAATAGCTACAACAAATGCAAAGCCGGATGTACCCTTTTTTGGCGACAAAGTGGGAAGTGGTTTGATTGGCATTGAGGGGTTTAATCAAATATTAACGTAAACGTAAATCAGTTTAAAATGTTAATTATATATATATATATCGATACTAGAAGTTAAAATATCGATACGATATCATGGGGAAAAAAATATTGCGATAGTTATCTGTATCAATATTTTCACATAGCCCTGATGAAATACGACGTTATAGCGGTGCAAACTAAACCTTTTTTTCTTGCGTCTGTTGTGTTAACTCCTTGTGTTTGTGTTGCTTTGGTATGCTAGGCGCTGTGGTTTATTTTAAGTCTCTTGTTTAGCTGTCTCTCTTTATAAATAAATTCTGCTCCTGTATCCTCCCTTTTTTTTTTTTTTTTTTTTTTAAGTGACTGATTATCGTACGATCCCTAATGATGTTGCATTTACGCAGCTTCGCAGTTAAGGACAGAGTTGTCCTCGTAATGTGTCTCATCACTCACACCATTAAAACTAGCAGAGAGTTTTCTAAAGTGTCCACCGCATGTGTGTGTATTCTTACAGGATCAGCTGGCTAAAGAGATAGATACCAAACTATTGGCACCCTTTTCTAAGATACAAGAGTAAAAAAAATATCAGAAATCTGATTATTTATATGGACATGGACAGTCTCATTTTTTCCAACAGAACCTCTTTGACCCGTTCCAGTTTTACTCATGAGTCACTGTGAAATCCGAAAAGCTATTAAAGCGAGAGATTTACTCCATACAATCGGCACTATGACAGAATTCATGTTCTCAAGGCCGTTGAATGGAATCAGCTTCAGCTTCCCTCCAGCTATTTTATTGAGAGAGACAATGAAGCGGCTATAAAAAGAGAGAGGGAGAAAGAGAGAGAGAGAAAGAGAGGGGGAAAAAGAGAGTAACGTCTTTTATGCTAGCTTGTACAGTTAGTGCACATACATTTCCTCATTCGAAGTTTACTCACTTCCGCCACTCGTAGCGTCCGCAGCTAATGCGACAAAACAAATTTCAGCAAAACGGTTGCTTTAAGGTCTGCCTAGGGTAACTGTCAACGGCGCCAGGCGAATTATCCAAACATGGACAACCAGTGAGAAGGGTTTCATGCTACAGCTACAATTATTCACATCCACACAAGATTCGGACGCGTAGTGTCTTTACATGTCCTTAGCGGTGTAACGTTAGTGATGATGTGTGTCTGATTCGGTCTGTTCATTATTACATGTCAGTCACATACAGTTTCCCTGTAAAAACGACTGACTGCTAGTCACATACCGTTGATTTTTTTCACATTCTGTTGTTTTCCTAAAGTATTTAAATCCACTTAAAGCACTATAATAGCGGTGCTTCGCTGCGTTCCGCTAGTTCCGAATATGACGAGTCGTCTGTCCCGCTGGCTCATGGGATAATAATCTGTCCATCAGATACGAACCTAAGAATCGGCTAATCTCCTGATCTCCATGAAGACATGCTGTGTTCTGATTGGAGGAGAAGAACTCTCATGTCCTGTACAGAGACCTTTGGGATGAACTGGAACCCCGACCGAACCCCAGACCTCCAAACCTCAACGATTAATACTATTGGGACTGAATGAACACACATCCACACAGTCACATGACACAATCCTATTCCAGATTCCTTCTGAAGTCATTAGATCATCAGCAAACACATGTGGATGTGACGGGCAGGTGGGACATATATTCTGGAAGCTGAAATTGAGGATGATGTTAATTCATGGAAAATGATAAGCTGTATTTGATGCCATTTTTAACTGCTTTATTTTAAGAATCTTCTATATTCATAAACACAGAGGTGTAAAAAAGGTCTTTGTGACAGATGCACATGGCAACCCGAAGTATGAACACGAAAACAAGCAGCAGGTGTCTGCACTCTCAGTGAAGAACAGGAAATCTGAAAGCAGGGGATGTCCATGGGGGAAACTGTAGGCAGAAGGTGAAGAAGTCCAAAAGTGTTGCGTCTTACAGCACCGCAGGCAAAGGCAAGGAGAAGATTCTTGGAAAGAAGGTGAAATTTGACGCACAGTTTGGCCGCATTTCTTCAGGAGTTCCTCAGGGGTCGAACACTCTGCCAGCAACATTTGGCAACATCAGATGAACTTTGTCAAAATACACCAATATTGACTGGAGAACTTTTCATGGTGTAAGCTCTTGGCAGTGTCTAGTCTGGATGAGTGATGGTAATTTACTGGAGCCGTGTAAAGAAATGAGGCTCTCTATCTATCTCTTTCTCCTGCCCGAACTGAGCTACACACACGGAAACATCAGTGATTGACTATTCATTTAAACGACATTACATTTACACCATTGACTTCATCATCCAGGGCGACTTGCATTCATTTTATTCGTACAGCTGAGCAGTTATAGGCTAAGGGTCCTGCTCAAGAGCCCAGCAGTGGCATGTTGGTGTACATAAGAACTGAACCCATCATCCTCCAATGACCAATTCGACACCTTGACCCTCAAGCTACTTTTTGATTTCTGGACCTGCCTGATCCTTCCTGATGCTGGTCCATTAGTCGACATCCCATCCCATCATGCAAGTGATGCATGGGGTTGCTGTGGATGGTTCCATGGAGGTGGCGCTAGACTATCGCACTTTTTATCCATATAGTACATCGTTATTGAAAAAAAATGTATTTATAATTCATGGTCACCAGGATGAGGTATTGAGTCTGTTTTTTTTTTTTCAACGTTCCTTCATAATATCATCTCACTGAGGCTACTGCCTTTAGCTTGCCCATTAGGAATTGTTGTTTTGGTGTAAGGCTGCTATGTTCGTCGTATTTCAATTATTTAGAATAATGTATATAGTGGTAGCTATTGTCTCAAAGCAGGTCTACAGTATTCGTAAGAGAGGGTACACTAAAACACAGGTAAGGTCAGGATTAAAGACATTATATGCACTAAATTGCCTGTTTGCTCAGCGTGGGAGGTAAATACCGTCTCCTCCACCAGTCAAGGTGACACTAGCCCACCGTGGGCATCTGTTAGCTGTAGGCGGAACAAAATAGATTGCGATTTCCTCCCAGAGTAATGCTGAATGATTAGCAGTGTGAAAAGATGTACTTTTTGCACTTCGGTAAGCTTTCAGCAAGCACATTAAAGCATTTACCTATAGCTGTCCTATAATAAAGGAAATCTAACCGGTGACCAAATCAGGGGGAAAAATTCTCAGCATGGGGTTTTAGTTTCCTGAGCAGTGGGTGAATGTGTTCCTGGACGGTTTTCGAACAGGGCACGGTTTGACTGCTTGACGTGACATGAGTTTGGACTGGGAGCAGATGTATGAATCTCTTCGATGCAAGACCTTTGCCTGTATCCATCCTGTCCTCTCTGATTTCCAAAGCTAGCATGAAATCAGTGGGCCGTGCTGAATAAAGTGGCGTGAAGAGCAATTCTTGTTCATATGGCAGCTTGCTGGAGGAAATGAACTGGTTCCGGGTCAAAGGATCTCACACAACAGGTCAACTATGTCTGCCCTGTCTCCATAAATCCCAGCAATACATACTGATGGCTGCGTTCACATTCCAAACGATTCCCAGAAGCTCTGTCGCAAAATATGTGAGGACACGTTCCCGTTTCTGTGGCTGACCATAAATACATTTCCAGCAGCTTTCAGAGGCTGTTGCCATGAGCAAGCGTTGTAAATATGTCAAAGCATTACAGTGGGCATAGTCTGACTGACGGGTGTGTAGCATAAATATTACACACAGCCCTCGTGACCCCCTGTTTTTCAGATTCAGTTTGGGGATTAATCAAGGATTTGGGTTGGTGTGCATCAGTGATTGCTGGGCAGATTACAGATCAGCTCTGTGATGTGATTGTTGCTTCCTTCAGCTGTTTCCTCTTCAGGGGCGCAAGAGTAGATCATCTGATTGGCCTTTTTGATTTGGCACAGGTTTCACCGGCTGCCCTTCCCGATGGAACATTCTGATTTTATCCAGCTTTGGGATCATGCAGTGGTTGGGTCCGTTTCCTGTCTGTGAATCGAACTGCACAGAATTCCACACATTCCAACCAGTCTGTAAATATTAGCGATAGCATTTCTGGAAGTGGTCAATTTTGTCCACATAATTTATTATTCAGAGCACAAAATGGTTGAGTGGACTGAGCAGTTGAGAGTTGAGGGCCTTGCTTGGGGGTCCAGAGGTGACAGCCTGGTGGTGCTGGATGTGGGTATGATAAATATTATATAAAGCTCTGGTGACTACAATTTAGACTGTTACAGTTATTAAATAATCGGATGATCGCAATTATTTGACCGAACCGTGATCGTTAAATCCAACCAAAATCATTGCACCCTTTTATTACCCGTTAGGAGGAACTGTAGTACCTGCCGCCCCCTACTTTCTACCAGAGTAAGTGAGTGGAACAGAGTGATGTAAAAGTCGGAGCGTCTGGGTCACCAGACCTGGATCACCAGCGCAACTTGTGTTAACAAATCCCATAATGCAACTGCAGAGAACAGGAATTAATTTATATGTTGCTAAACACCATGGACAGGACACCAAATATGGACTTCCTTAAATACTATTAATCTCTAATAAAATATTTACAGTCGAGCGTTAATAAGGAACAAATTACAGCGATTATAAAATACTTTTAGTTGTTTTTTTACAAACAAATCGTTATAATCACAATTATTTATTTAACAATTAATCGTTACCCAAATTTGATAATCGTGACAGCCCTGGTGTTTTGAGATACAGTTTGGGGATAGCGGAACGTCACTGTCAGCTCATGATGATGTTCTAGTGTATGAAACGTTTCAGGAAAACAGTACCGGGTCCCGAAAAATATGACCCTAAAAAATGTTTTATTCGCAATATCATTTGATAAAGCGACCACATGGCCTTAAACACGCTGATTCAATCTCGGATACATTTTGTCTTCATAAACCTGTCGTCTTTTTTCCTGCTAAAAAAAAAATTTAGCTGAAAAATTGCAGTTCTATAAAGTGATAAAACGTAAAAAAAAAAAAGTCACCGCCGGAAACATCACTCGGAATCTCGGCGCCTCGAGCTAAACACCACTTTCTGTGTGATTTCTTCTTCTTCTTTTACTGGCGCCATAGAAATATGATGATGTTGTGATGATGTTTAAACGTGAGCACTTTAGATAAGATTCATGGCCCAGGTGTGTGTGTCTGTGTGTGTGTCTGTGTGTGTGTCTGTGTGTGTGTGTTGCGCTACTCTTTAAGCGATGATGATGAGTCGCAGTACATTCATCTTATTATTTACCTCAGTGTTGAGTTTTCTTATCTGGGCTGAAAGGGCTGTGTGGAGAACGGGTTGATATGTTTTATTAAAGCAAAACTCGGCCAGCGCTACAATTTCCTCCATTCCGTCTGAGCGACAGGCTGTGTGTTTATCTCGCGACGCTCGGCTATGAAGGGTCACACGAGGCTGAAATGAACCTGCTGTATGTGCTGGTACAGGAAGCCGCTGAGTGACTGGGCGGGGGTGATGAAGCAGTGCTTTATTATTACCGCACTGAAGCTGATCATTTTTCTCTAACGGCACAGCCCTTAAGTACGTTTCTTTAACTTTATCCACACCAACAATTTCAGAGTTTAGCAAACAAAATAATGTTTTTGTATTGAAACTTTAGTTTATTCTCTCTCTCTCTCTCTTTCGCTGTCTTTTCGTCTGTCTGTCTCTTGCTTTGTCTATCGTTCTCTCTCTGTCTCTCTCTCTCTAGTCCTCTTTCTGTCTCTTTTTGTGTCTTCCTGTCTCTCTCTCTTCCTGTCTCTTTCTTTCTCTAGTTCTCTTTCTGTCTCTCTCTCTCTCCTCCTGTCTCTTTCTCTCTCTGGTTCTCTTTCTGTCTCCTTTGTGTCTTCCTGTCTCTTCCTCTCTCTGTCTCTCTCTCTCTCTCTCTGTCTCTCTTTCGCTGTCTTTTCGTCTGTCTGTCTCTTGCTTTGTCTGTTGTTCTCTCTCTGTCTCTCTCTCTAGTCCTCTTTCTGTCTCTTTTTGTGTCTTCCTGTCTCTCACTCTCTTCCTATCTCTTTCTCTCTCTGTCTCTCTCTCTAGTTCTCGTCCTGTCTTTGTGTCTTCCTGTCTCTTTTTGTTTCTTTCTCTCTCTTTCTCTCTTACACTGGAAATAGAAGTGGTTCTCTCTCTCTCTCTCTCTCTCTCTCTCTCTCTCTCTCTGTCTATCCTCCATAGGCTTCATTTTTTTATGTAAAATGGAAGTGATTCATAGGTTCAGTGAGATCACAGCTCAGACTGTAATTCTATCACACTCTTTTTCTTTTCTTTTTCTTTTCTTTTTCACACCATTAAATTACAAACCAACGACACTTCTGATTTTCTCCAGTGGCCTTTTCAGCTAAAATATTTCAAACTCTCGCACTCGTTTTGGAAAGTTTTCACAAATCCATTATAATTAAAACTCACAGGTTTATTTTTATCTTTATTTTACTTTTACGACTTTAAGCAGATGTTTTTATCCAGAGTGACTTAACATTCATCCTGTTTACACAACCCGAGCAATTAAGGGTTAAGGGCCTCACTCAGGGGCCCGACAGTGGGAAACTTGGTGGTGTTGGGAATCAAACCCACAATCTTCTGGTTAGCAAAGTCCAACACCTTAAAGACTGAACTTCCACTTCCCCAAATTTCTGCCTTATTGAGAGAGAGAGAGAAAGAAAGAGAGAGAGAGAGAGAGAGAAAAGAAAAAAAAGGAAGGGAGAGAAAGAAAGAAAAAAAGAGAGAAAGAAAGAAGGACAGAGAGAGAGAAAGAGAGAAATAAGAGGGTAAAGGAAAGTGAGAGAGAGAAAGAAAAAAAATAGAATGAGAGAGGGAAAGAGAGAAAGAAGGAAAGAAGAGTTTCTCTTTTTTTCTCCCAGGAAATGTGGTGGTGTTGTTCTAATAAAGTCACGCGGTTTTGTGAGTTTCGGCGTGTTTGTGTTTGTAGTGTAAACAGTCGAGTCGCAGCTCTACGAGTGGTCTAAATAAAGGCACATGTGATTTACCCCTACAGCGTGAGGTAGTCGTTAGCAACAACCCTGCTGTAAATAATAAACCCTACACAATACTCAGAGTGTCCTTCATCTGCCAGGAGTGGAGCTGGAAGAACAAGAAGGAGAACCAGGTGAAGGCCATTGTAAAGTTTCATAAAAAAAAAAAAGAAAAACATTTATACAAGTACGTGTTCTGGACCTTGCAAAAGAATCAGTTTTAAATAAATAAATAAATAAATAAAAATAGGTGGTAGAATTTTTCAGAATCTTGTGTAGGACGATGTTGTGGGCACTGTGGGGGGCCCCCCTGACGCAGTAGTGTAATAGAAATGATTTCAAACCCAAAATTGCTTGTGTTTTTTTTTTTTTGATCCAAGAGAACTATAATATGAAGACGAGTCGTACCTGCCAACCGCAGCGCTCATGCTAATGCTAAGTGCTAATAAATGTTCCTTCAGGACGACTGGTGTGAATCGGATGAACAGAAATGCAGTCGAGATTCCCGAGCGGTTGCATTTCCACTGCATTCTTATTAAAATCCTGAAATTGAAGGACTGCTGGATTTTTGTTGTGGATATTTTAAGATGCAGTATTAATCATCCACCGTGACACATCCATACATACTTCCTGAATACGTTTCTAAAAATGGCTCCAAACCCCCATCTGTCCCAACGCTGTGAATGTTCTTTCCTGCTCTGGCAGGGTTTTTAGTAAGAGACGTTGATATTACACATTGTTATTAAAAGTCGACACCCAGATAATAGTCCAGAACTGCAACCCGAAATCCGGGAAAAGTTGGGACGTTTTTAAAATCTGAATGAAATGGAAACTAAAAGACTTTTAAATCACATTATTTTAGTTACAATAGAACATAGAAAACACAACAAATGATTAAACTGAGAAATTTTATCCACTTAATTGAGCTTATTATAAATTTGATGCCTAATGCAGGTCTCGGAATAGTAGGGGCAGATCATGTTTATCATGGTGTATCATCTCCTCCTCTTCTTTATAAACAGTTTGAAGACGTCTGGACATCAAGATTATGAGTTTCTGGAGTTTCCGTGTTGGAATTTGGTCCCATTCTTGTCTGATTCCGGCTGCTGAAGAGTTCGTGGTCTTTGCCGTGTTTTTGGTTAAATGACGCACCAGATGTTCTCTATAGGTGAAGGATCTGGACTGCGGACAGGTTAATTCAGCACTCTGACTTTTCTACTACCAACTCATGCTGGTGGAATAGCTGCAGTCTGTGGTTTTTATTGTCCTGCTGACATACACAAGGTCTTCAGTGTATTAGACGACTGGAGGGGAACATATCATTATCTAAAACCTTTATAGACCTTTCAGCATTTATAGTGTCTTCATAAACATGCAGTCTGTCCAAACCGTCTGCACTCATACACCCCATACCATCAGAGACCCCCCCCCCAGAAAAAAAAACACACACGTAAACCCACATCCAATGCACAAAACCTAAATGTATTGGAATAATGGTATCAGGATACTGAAGCTAATATAAGCTAATATCAGCTTCATTATTCTTTATTTGCAGCTGTGCTGTTATTGTACCGGGAAACCTGGCAAACTTCCACATGGAACCGCTTAACACACCTGCTTCTTCAGCATCCAGCTTTGGTGTTCAAACACCCTCTAGACACCACCAGATTTCCAACACCCCCTGACTTTGTGTAAATGCCCGGTGGGGTCGGTGGGGACTCACATAGACCGCACCACAGGGGGTTCCCAACCTTTTCTTTTGTCTGAGACCCCCTTTTTCTCCAAGAAAATATTTTGGGTCCCCCTTAACATTTAATGATATTGAAAGTCCAGTATGTCCGGGTCATTACTATCAGCTGCTGAAGGAGAATCAGTGACACTCGCTCGTTTTTGTAGAGGACGAATTACAAATTTGTCCCTTTTTTGGTCCACCAGGGGGATCATGGATAAAATTAGCTGATGCAATATGATTGTTCTTCTTAATGCTCCTCACTGATCAGCACTTTTTAAAATATGACGTCATCGCCCACGAAGCTGACTGAGTCCCCCTTGTAGGTCGCGACAGCACCCCCCCACCCCCTGTTTGGACCCGCTGCCTTACCAAATGTTTTTTTTGACTAGCACATGGTAATAATGATGTGTGATGACGCAGCACCACTGACGCCAAGAGGGCCAGAAGTGCTGTGGCTTGAACTACAAACCTTAATAACCCAGAGCTTTAAGACTGGAACTCAGAGACTCCAAACCCTGTTCCAGCGTGACAATGACCCTGTGCACAAATCCCCTTCATGAAGATATGCTGTGTTCTGGATGTTTTGGAGTGGAAGAACTCTCGTGTCCTGTGTAGAGTCCTGATTCTGACTCAACTCCACTGTGGGATGAACTGGAACCCTGAATGATCAAATCCATGCAGTCACATGACCCAATCTATTGAAACAACTTGCACAGAAGTGTGAAGATGATTATAGAAGGAAAAGTGAGACTAACATCTGAAATAGGATGATGAGTAAACACTAATGAATCTGCTGGTCAGGTGATGGTTAGGAACCTTGCTAAAGCACTTGGATTTGGATAGTATAGCATCCTTGTCAGTCTGATCTGCAAACAAGTTCCAGTCCCTTGTAGAGATACTTTTAGAGTTCCAGATTTTAGGACGCATTAAACAGCGACAACAAGACAAGACCACTTGCTGTCTTGGTGGGGATATGGAATTTTCAGACAGATGTGACACGGGGAACTCGGAACCCTCAGAACCCTCAGAACCCTATGGAACGTTGACCAGTAAGCTTAAAATGTAGGATTCCGTTTCTATGAGAATATAAGGCACTGCGGACACCCGATTCCGTGAATGAAATGCTTATGGAACGTAGGGTTCTGCCTGAATGTTCACTTTAGCAGCTGCTGCGAGTTTTAGCCCAGTGTGGGTTTATTGTGCGTGAAGGCCTGGTTGCTATGTGGGCTTGTTTCCATGACAGAAATAGAAGAACATGAAGCCACATTTCTCCAGACTGCAGAGCTCGTGTGTGTGTGTGTTTAAGTAGTAAAAAACTTCCTGGTCTTTGTGTTGTGCTGGTGAGGTTCTTTATCCCACATAAAACTTCAGGTCAGACTTCCTGGACACATTAAATGGAAGCAGTATAACGAAGGGGGGAGAAAAATCTGTCTAAAGGTAAAGAAAACATCTAAATAATGGACAGCTCGCTGAAGGGCATTTGCTTTATCTACTATTTATTTTTTCTTGCTTTTAGATGCAGCGCGCATTAAAAAGGGAACAATGTCAGTAATGCATAATAGACACATGTTGTGTGTTGTGTGTATACACCGTGTGTGTGTGTATGTTTTGCGGACCTGATAGAGAGTTAGCAGAAAGAGGTTTCTTTCCCTTGTAGCATTTAGTCTGACAACACACACACACACACACTCCATCCTTCCTCATTTTGTAGCAGGGTGACAGGCTCCTCTCTGAAGCGCTCGTCACACTCGGTCGTTCTGATGGACGGCGTCCACTTGTCAGGTGGATGAAGACAGATTTCCCTATAGTGCTTCATTTGTGTGTGTGTGTGTGTGTAGGTGGTGGGAGTGAGGAAGAAAGAGAGAGAAAGATTTCCTGCAACACGCGCACACACGCTAATTAATGCGACGAATCCCAGCCATGTGCACTCGCAAACCTCCGGACGGCAGCATCACCTAACGGTTACACAAAAACCCGATGACATAAAAATAAATTAATTAGCAACTCAATAAATATTTGATTAAAATATTCACTCCTCAGTTATTAAAGTGTAACGTGTGTAAAACACTTGCCGTGTGAGTTTTACTAGTCACGTGGGGACAGTAAACGACCGACATCATTTGTCATGTCATTATAAAGATTCGTTGAGTCACTGACAGTAACTTATTTACCAAAACTATATTTTTAAAGCGAATGACGAATCTTTGATGATGGTAGCCAGACTGGAAGACGCCATGGCTCCGGGACGTCAGGTTAGCGATTCTGCCAGCCTTGAAATTGTATACCAATAAAATAGAATCGGAATGTATCTAATTTCAAACATGTTTGTTCAACGTTTCTCAATAGAATCTCCAGAATCACAGCGTTATAACAGTTAGCGATGAAGCTAAGCTAAGTTTTAATAGTTTGTCGAAGGATGACGAGGTGCAATTGCAATTTTGGGGGGAAGTAATTGCGAGAGAGAGAGAGAGAGAGAGAGAGAGAGAGAGAGATCTTTCATGGACATCTTATAAAGTTTACACCTAAAATGAATTATTAAGGTAAGCGGTTACTTCATTACTAAATGCACATGGTACGTCCGGTTACTTAGAGACGCAGAGAGAGAGAGAGAGAGAAAAAAGACAAGCTTTCATCCTGACATATACAGTAAATCTGCTCGCGTTTTTAATTTGCCCGTCTTAAGGACGTTATTCATAATTCATAGGCGAATGCCGGAGTGCGTCGGGCGTTAGCTACAAATCTATTCTCCTTATGAATAAAACAAAGTAAATGTAAGGTCGCTGTCTGAGAATAAGTCACCTGACTTCACACAATTCAACACACACACACACACGCAACTTTTTAGTCGCTGTTCTCTTCTTTGCCGTTTAGCGAATCCATTTTTTAGTCAGTGAGTCGTTTGCGTAAACACATTTGATTCCTTTGCTGTTCCATACATCAGCCTTTGACTCAGTGAATCATTTACTCCTATAGTGTTCAGTGAATCAATTTGTTCAGTACCGCAATGTACTTTTGTCTCTCTCTCTTTTATAACGCATCATTTTTTGTAACCAGTGAATCATTTTGGCCAATCAATAAATTCTTGACTCAGTGAATCATTCACTCTTTTGTTGTTCAGTGAATCACTTTGCTTAATACTGTGCGTCACTTCTTACTATCATTTAGTGGAGCATTTGCTGTAAAAAATTCTAATTCAGCTGTACAGTTTCACTAGTCTGTGCTGGGCTGTAAAAATCTACTCTGATCAACCAATAAGAGGACGGGAAAATTCTGTCATCATTTTAGGCCAGCTAGCGGGCTTTAAAATCTGATTGGTTAAAGAAATGGTGTTTAATAATATTTACCCAATGATCAATCTGCCCCTGCTAATATAGTGTAAGTCACACGGGCAGCGCTACTGATTCTGAAGGCGGATTAGATTAACATGGCAGCACATAGAAACTGAAATCTGATTGGACAAAAAAATCTAACATCCACACACACGTACTGGAAGCAGTGCAGCGAGAGAAACACTACGAAATGAAGAGAATAAACTGCTGGAATAAATTAATACCATTTAATGGAACTAATATTAGAATTTAGGGTGTAAATGTCGGTCAGTGATTCTGGTAGTGTTTAGAACAACAGAGACCAAAAAAGTACCAAAGATCTATGAGAACACAGTCCTGAGAGGCTCCATTTTTGAGAGTCAGTGGGATGGAAACATTACTGCCAAGTCTGACCACCTGGTGTCTACCTTGACAGGAAGTTGAAAATCCAGCTGTCCAGAGAGCTGTGCCCAGAACCCGGTGTTTTACATCAGGCTTGAAAAGCACATTGGCACTGAATGCAGGGTTTTAGTCAACAAATATCATTCTTACATATGTGTTCTTTCATCCAGGTGGTAGAAAGCAGTGTGTGAGGTGAAGGAATTGGCCAGTGAAGCAGTTGTTAGTTGGTGTTTGATTGTGACAGATTTTATTTTCCTTTTTTCTTTTACCAAATGAGTTTTTGAGTCTTTATATCATTTTGTTGTTTTACACGAAACTCAGCGGATCTTTATGCACTTGGCATCGTTGAGTCACGACTCGGCCTGACGTTAATTTATTTATTTTTTGGTAAGAAAACATTAGATTATTGCCGTCTTCATTCAGAGCGCATCTCTGCTGGAAATCACACGGACCTCGTTAATGTAGCACAGGTAGTGCTTTTAAGCCCACTTTATTCAGCGCTAATGTGAGGCAGAGGATTGCTGAACTCCGTTAACCAAATGAGTCGGGGCATTTAGGAGACGGGCTCGTGCAGACGATAATGGACGGTAATTGTCTTCCTTATGCAGGCGTACTTTTTAGCTAGGCTAACAGATCGAATGTCAGCCATTTTTAGACACAAAAATAAATATAATCACACTAATTACCGATGGCATTTTTTACGGTCTGATCGTAATGTTCTGTGATTAGACTTTTTTGATCAAGTATTAAAGTAAAACTAACTACTACAACTACAAACTAAATGCTCATGTTTTTGAAAAGGTTTTTTTTTAAATTTTATTTCCTGCATTAATTAGGATTTTTTCCACTCAGAGTAAAAACCCTTTTCTTATAATCTTAATTCACACAATTTTATTTCAGCAAATTACCACAATAACTGTATCTAATATAATATAATAAATAACTAATAATATGATAAATAACTGTAGATGTCACACTTCCAATTGTTACAGCTTTTTACCTTGCCAGACCACCAGAGGGCGACCATGTGTGGCGAAATAAAATGTTTTTTTTTCTTGTTTTGATTCATTTTTTCTGTTCGATGTGCCCAGCTGTTCTAATTAACTGATTTAACTTGCGTTGAAATAGTTTTTACTATTTATTTAAAATCGCATACTACGTTATATATAGTATGCGAAAACCAGTATGTACAGCAAGTAGTATGTCCAAATTATTAGTTTTTCCAGTAACATTAAGCAAAAAGTACCCAATACCTACTACTTTTGCCTGGATTTGGGACGGTAACTCAAATTACTCGTAACTCAAATAAATTTTTCCTATTGAAATAAATTGAAATGCTATTAATTTGTTTCGGGTCCCTAAAAAAAACAGCAATTTTTTTTTTGTTTTTAAATAATAAAATAAACCTATAAATACTGAATATAGTATAAAAACACTACAATAGGCTGTACTGGAATAAACCGGTTTTACTAAGTAGAATGTACAGCGTTTACCTTGGAGATCAGACGACTCCACTTGCTAACGCGCAGGTCTGACTAGCTATCGAGTGACTATAGTGTTTACTGTGGCGTTCGCTACGCTAACTAGTGGTTGGGTGTCTGAAGCTCGTAACCCGAATTTTAGCTCGAAACTCAAAGCAAAAAATGATCAGAGAGACGACTCGTATCTCCAAAAACTCGTCAAGTCAAAGAAAAATTGACTATCCAACGAGCCCAGATGGCAAGACCACTCGTCATATTCGACATTAGCTGAAGGTGGCGATGCAGTAGTCGATTTCAATACTTCCATTGTTCAACTTCATGCGGCTGTGAAGTATGTCCCGTTGCGATATTAAATTAGCGGATAAATTACATTTGAATTTCATTTATTACGCATAATCTCACTGGAATACGTACTCAAAGGTTGTGACTATTTAAGTAGCACACCATTTGCATTTGTTTAGCTTTTGTGGCTGTCACAGTTCCTGGAACAAGACAACAAAACACACAGAGCAGAACTTGCTATCTTGTGCTGTGTCACAGTCTATTAGCTTTAGTTGCAACATTAAAGAAACTCCACACATCCATCTGCCACCGTCTCAATGACATTACACCAATAATACACCACACACAGGTAGCTAAAGCTATCTATATCATGTACAGGGGATAATATGACCTGTCTGGGAATAGGAATGATGACTAGGTGCATTTCTGTAATGAATTGCCCCCTCGAACACACAATCCGCCTTTAATTACAGCTTAATTAGGCACTAATTCATTAATGAGCTGAGATATAAGGGACAATACATTTTTAAGACATGCTACATGACACTACACTCATTCCACCGATGTTAACAAGCGAAAAGCTTGAGATATTATAAACATGTTTTATAGCATGACATGTCATGCTTTTTATATAGGTTTGTGTTTAGATGACAAAATGGTGCTCGTTCTGCCGGATAAACACGAATCATTTGGTCATAAAAAAAAAAAAAAAAAGTTTTTAGTGTTTAAATCAACGAAAAATTCTGGTTGACGATTTGCTTTTTATTTCTTTAAACGAGTTAATGTGAGTCAATGAATCGCTTGTTCATAGCCAGGATTCACTGGTGCCGTTCAGCAAATCAGTGTTCGACGCAGTGAATCATTTGGTCAGGACAGGGATTTGTTGCTTCGTTTTAACGTTTCTTTAATCAGTCTTTGTCATTCATTTTAAATGCCTAAAATTAACTTCTCTGCCATTTAAGGGATCGTCGACTTGGTGAATCATTTGCTTGTTTCATTTATAGTGAATCCGTGTTTCAGTTATGATTAAGATTCAGGAGCCATGATATTAATGATAATTTTTAACAGCCAAGATTCACTCGTGTGTCATTCAGCGGTTTGGTTTTTAGTTCAGGAAATCATGTGGTTATGACTGATTTCACTTCTTTTACATTAACTGAATCAGCGTTTGAGTTGGTGAATCATTTCATTTTGCTTCTGGAATCATGGAATCATTTGGTCATGAATGAAATTTGTTGTAAATCGGTGTGTTTATCAGTGAATCATTCGGCCACAACTAAGATCGTCTTCTCTTTAAATCGTATGTCGTTTGAGTCAGTGAATCATTTGGCCGCTTAATTAAGCACTAATTCATTAATAGGCTGTGATGTAAAGATAATACATTTTCCACAGACATGAAAAGATAAACATACACAACATTGCTGGAGTATGAAATATTATGAATGGCTTCACGTGGAGTATAATTCTAGTAATCCTCAAGACGGGCCAATTATAAACACACACATTTCTACAGCATGTCAGGATTTAAAGCTGTTTTTTTTTTCTCTCTCTTTCGTTGCACATTAATAAGTAATTAGATGTAATATGTGTAGTTTGTTTGTAAAGAAAATAACTGCTTACCAAGCCCGAGGCTCAGCCCTCAATAATTCAGATCTTTCTATTACAACATCTCAACCGCTTTCTGTCTGATCGCTTTGATAGGCTAGTTAGTCTCGCTCTACAGACTGTTTGCGTAACTTTATAAACTCCGTATTTTACAGTTCCAGCTTTCTATAGCTACCACAGCCTTGTGCGGGAGGCGGGATTTATAGTAAAGAATCATTCGTTTACCCAGAACCGGGCTGGGGTAAAAAAAACACACTCCTTTCCTGGTTTAAAAAAAAGCCCTGTGGCATTGGCAAGGAACGTGGCAACATGAATAAGTTTCCTGATCCGTACTACAACCCCCCTGCTGCTTTAACTATTTATACAGTTTTTTAAAACCTAATCTTCCTGAGGTGTCCGAATGCTGCCTGAAGTATATGTAACCATAGGAAGAAACACCGGTTTTTGCACGCCTTTAGCCATAGCCGAACGTCGCATTTCTAATAGAGTCCCCCCCCCCCGTTCTGCTTTTTTTTTTGTGCATTTAGAGAAAGTTGAAAATGAGCCCGTAGACGAATTCTGGAAGATCACCTTCTTGGATCTTGGGGGCTGTTTTCTTATGTTCTTCATGCAAATGAATTTAAAGCATGCGACTTTCTACCACATCCTCTGTTCTAACCCTAAAACTAGAAATCTGTAGTATATAAAGTCCGGCTGTAGTACTCTGTAGTATATAAAGAAAATATCGCTGTAACGCTAATCGCATTGTTTTGCAACGAATGAGTGAATTAATATTAGAAATAATAATGTATAATCAGGGTTTCGGGTCGTTAGTTAGTTAATGTTAGTTAAGATTAGCGCCCGCATTGTTTTAAGGAATCCGCGAAGCTTTTATAGCGAGATAACCTTGATAAGATGCGCCTGCAGCTGCTGCCTACGATTTAGTGCCGAAGATCCTAAAAGATACGGCGGTATTTGGGTTTTAAAAGTGATGAACACATGCAGACTGAAGTTCTAGATAGAACCTGTAAATCTCGAGTCACATTACAAATCTTTACAATCACCTCACAAACCAAACCCAACCTGTATCAGAAAATAAAACTACGAACACAGTTAAATGAAGAAAAGTGTTTAGATAAGTTTTAATATTGAATATCGCATTATTTAGCACGCTCAAGCGCATCACTATTATCTTTAATACCGTGCAGCCCTAATATAAAGTACTAGTAAAGTATCTGACGTGCAAAAGTTTAAAGAAGGAGAAAAGAAATGTTATATTATGATCATTTTTATTGATCAATTTACAAAATGCGAACAAAGGAACATTTTTTTTCAAATGAAATCAATATTTTTTTGCGACAGTTCTTCAACTCACCTTCGTACACTTGCGGAAAGTCAGGGGTTTTGTAGGATCCGACTCGGGTGTATGATTAATTACACCAAGCAGCTGCTGCTGGTCATCATTTTCAATTCAGAACACTCATAAACATGCTATATAGAACATAGGGTTAGAATTTAGTGTTAGGGGGTTAGGGATTAGGCTTAGGGGGTTAGGGTTTAGGTACAGGGTTAGGGGTTAGGGTTAGGGGGTTAGGGTTTAGGTTAGGGGTTAGGGTTAGGGGTGAGGGTTTAGGTTCAGGTTTAGGGGTTAGGGGTTAGGGTTTAGGGTTGAGGTTCAGGTTTAGAGGTTAGGGTTGGGGGGGTTAAGGTTTAGGGTTAGGGGTGAGGGTTTAGGTTCAGGGTTAGGGGTTAGGGTTAGGGGGTTAGGGTTAGGGGTGAGGTTTAGGTTCAGGGTTGGGGGGTTAAGGTTTAGGGTTAGGGGTGAGGGTTTAGGTTCAGGGTTAAGGGTTAGGGTTATCAAACACTGGGAATCAAACACTGATCTATCAATTAGCAGGCCAACACCTTAATTTTACTTGGAATTATGTATTAAGCACAAGAAAATGATCCTAACAATAAAAACAGAATTAATGAGTAATCATATAAATACTCCCCATCGCAGTATTAGCTAAAATAGTTAAGTATAATTTTCGGCATCCTCGAGACGCCTTACCGGCAGCGCTACATCTCGATCACTACATCGTTATGTGTTCTAGAAGAAAAACCCGGTAGGAGTGTTTACTGATTTTCCTTGTGGCAGAGATTCAGGGATTTTTTACTGTTTGGCGGACTCCCAGATCCGGCGGCCCCACGCTCCTGCTGTGATCACTCAGCACTCTGTGATGTCTCTTTCATTTAGTCGCAACCCTTCTGACCCTCCTGGTGAATCCGCTGCCATTCGTCATAGAATCTGTGAGCACCGCAAGTGATAAAAAAAACGGTGCACTTTTACAGAACAAACTGCCAGAACCTTTCTTTCCGTCGCACCGATTTTGAGAAGCTGGAAGGAAAGTAAGCGTGGCAGTATCTAGCGTCCCGGCAGCCCATGCGGGAACGTCAGAAACGTCTGGGTGTGATGAGAAATGACTGTCATGCTCGGTGACAAAACAAAGCACTCGGGCAGCAGAAAGCCAGGTTCTGCCCTAGGGTGTCGCAAGACACATGGCTGTGACGAGCTAATGGGCGAACAGGGGCCTGTGTCACTAGCGATACCGTGCGCTAGCCAGCCGAGCATGAGGCAGCTATCGATTTTTTTCGCACTTCTGGATTTTTAGCATTTACAAAACGGCGCCAAACAGTAGATTCAAACGCAAAGCTGAGATTTTTTTTACATTTAATTCAGAAAAATGCAGAACAAAGCAACACACCTTAGATTTTGGTGACAAAAACACCGAACTAGCTCACTGCTCACATTGTATGAATCGGTTCATAACCCTTGTATGAGAGCAGTTCGGAGGGTAGCGTAGCGCAGCTGTTAATCACGTGTGAGTATCTCATCTGTATGCTGATGTAGCGTTGCAGTAAATGAGAGTTTCTGAAGGTTTATGAAGCGGAACAGAAGCTTGGAAGGAGGTCGCGGAGATGGTTGGCGTCTCTGGTGAGTTCATCACAGCCTCAGACGTCGCGGTTGGGCAACGCTTTCAAGATATAAACCGTTGATTGATTAGATTCTAAAGAATTTCAAGGAAAACAAGCGAGACTCGTTACCGTTACTGAGAGTTTGGTTAAACACCGGATGTTCCAAAAAAGCTTTTATATGATTTTTACACCTTTTAATCAAAGTGCTGGTATGGGACTGAGCAATGGTTAAGGTGTTGGGCTGCTAATCGGAAGATTGAGTGTTCCAGCACAACCGCTGGGCTCCTGAGCAAGGCCCCTTAACCGTCATCTGCTCAGTCCGGTATTCATTTTTTTTTTTTTTTTATAATCGATACTGATTCATTGCATGTTTTATAACCAATATACAGAATCGTTATTTATTCATTTATTTATTATTTTTTACTTCTGTTTGGGACACTTTTTGTCATTATAGGACCTTTTGTGGAGAAGCAAAAAAGCCACTTTAGCGCCTCCCAGTGGAACAGAACTCGGCTGTAGTGTAAGTAAATTATTTTTTGGTATGTTAAATAAACTGTCAGTTAGAGCAAATGTACAGCGCCGTAATGGTGGCCTTTATAGCCACAGGATGGCATCGTATATCGGTGGACTCGATATTACAAAAACGATATCTGATATTAAAAAAAAAAAAATTGAAATATCTGGAAAATTGATCATCGGTCATCTCTACACTAAACATGCCCCTGAACTAAACGGTGATTCGTTGCTTTACATGTCATGCCCTGAAAAGAGGTCTAAAAGTTCTGCTAGTCTGAAAGTCTGGTTACATGAGACACCGTTCAAGTTAATTTTAGTAAAGATTTTTAATTACTGTTACAGCCATTAATTACACACATGTCCTGCATTTTGTTAGAGCATTTGTACACTTTTGATCTCACTTTTTCTTTCCCCCCCTTTCACACCAATAGCAGCAATAACGGCGTGGAGTCTGTTGACTCACGGGTCTCTTTGTGAGCGGAGATGAAACGTCGGTTTGAAAAAAATGAGTGTGGGCAGTTGGAGAATGGGAGGAGAGAGAGAACGAGAGAGGGAAAGGAGGATGAAAGAGAACAGAGAGCAGGAAGTCAAACCCACGCCGGAGTCATTCAGTGTCGTACTGTGAGCATCGATTAGCCTGCCGTTGTCCTCAGTTCCTTCTTTATGCCACTGATCATTTTGCCATTTTAAAGCTTGAGCTAGACCAGGTTTTCGGACACGACTGAAATCTTCTATAAATAAATAAATAAATAATGAATGCAGCACATTGCGTTTGTGTGTGTTAGCATTTTAACGCAATCTGGTTAAATATCCACAGTTGATTAATTAGATTTTCTTTTTTTTTGTTTTGTTTTATTCATAATTTAGTATTTAATTCATTTTTATTTCCGATTGCGTATTAATCAATCAGTCGCGAATAAAATCGGCAAAACGGTAACAAAATGGAGTCTTCATGTAGTAATGATAAATTTGTTCTCCTTTATTCTTTATTCTTAAGACCAGGGTTCGAGCCCCATCACTGCCAGTCTTGGGTCCTTAAGCAAGACTCTTAACCCTTCCTGCTCCAGGGGGCGCTGTATCATAGCTGCCTCTGTGCTCTGACCCCTTAACTTACTGTGCTGTGAAAAGTTTGTGGCAAAATAAAGACTTATTTAATCGTAGAGAGATGCGAAGTCTATTTTTTGGATGATGGTGGGTTAGTTTTATACTTTGCAAATGTTTTTGCGGAGATACAAAAAAAAGAGAGAGAGAGAGAGAGATTGAGAGAGAGAGGTGGAACTGGAATAGGACCTGAGCCAGGAACTAAAACCGGGCCACCGGAGGGCAACAACTTGTGCATGTGGCACCTTAACCCACCACACGGTGGCGCCAGCGGAAGACCACAATTTGATCCTGAACAGAGACTGGCAGTTTACCTACACACACACACACACACACACACACACACACACACAAACAATCTGTACAAATTTCAGACTCTGTGTTGAATGGATTGTTCCGCCGCCTCCGTGTTTTAAACCCTGTTCATGTGACAGCAGATCGCTGAAATCCTGCATTCCCGTTATTTCCTCCCAAAAATCGAATCGCTGAATCAGAGCCGTTCCTTGTTTTTTTTTTTTTTTTTTTTTTTTTTTTTTATGTTTTTTGTTTTTTTTTTTTATTTTTTCTGGACACGACCTAATTATTGTTCTAATCGTTCCTCTACCAGGACCGCAATTAAGCCCAAAATAATGCGAGACGCTTCTGCAAAACTGGTTTAGGTCTCAGGTGAATTGTTGCTTGTGCTTCCTTTAACGAAAAAAAGATGGATTTCCTGCCAGTGCCAGAAACCATGGCTTCAGAGACTTCCTCAAAAAATCTTACCACAGTGTGTGTGTGTGTGTGTGTGTGTGTGTGTGACAGCTAACTGTCTTTATATAAACCGAAGATAAATACTGACTGATTTGTGTGTGTGTGTAATAGACAGTCGGAAAGATTAGCGTAAATACTGCCGGATTTGATTGCTTTCTTTTGTGTGTGTGTGTGTGTGTGTGTGTGTGTGTGTGTGTAAGAGATAGCCGGCTTTCTGTTTTGTGTTCGCGTGTTACCTGTTTACAAACTTGTCAGCCTGGCAGGTAAACGCATATAACGACAGATGTATGATACGTGTGTGTGTGTGTGTGTGCTTTTCTCCAAGAGTTTTTCTGCTTGTTCTTTAGAGTTTCCCTGCTGTTCTTCCAGAATCCTCATCTGATGATGAACGTCTAGAATCCCTTGTTCTCCTAGAGTTCTCCTACTGAGTTTCTTGGCCTCCAGGTAGATCAGAAAGTTTATCCACAAATTGGTAAAAGTTTTACTTCTTTAATTCCAGATATAAAAATCCATCTTTTTCTTCACATCTCAAGTGTTTGGGATATTTAGATGTTGCCCCTCCAGACCACCAGAGGGCAACATGGTGCATTACACAATGGCTTTATTAAGTGTTTTGGAAAGTTGTGCTTCTGGGTAGTTTACCGAAACTTAAGGGCACTAACACACTTCACACTCACAACCCAAGAGGTGGATTGTTGCCTAGCAACGGTTAACGGTCTTGCTAACGCTTCGTCTCCTGATACGTCCCCACAGCCGTGTGTTTGACGCTTAGAGATATTTCGATTAGCAATTGGCTCTCAAGTGTGTACAAGTGTGAAAATCGTCTTCTTACACTTGCAACCTTCATATTTACAGTTGAGAATTAAGGGCCTTGCACAGGAGCCCAGCACTGCAACACCTTTTAACCATTAAGCTACCACTTCTACACCGCCCGCAAACACTCTGACACTGAAGATCTGCCGAATTTTAATCATTTTGATAACATTTCATGTAAGATTTAATATTGATCTTAGAAAGAACCTCAAAGGTGTAAAGAAAGATTGTAATTAAAGATTATTCAGTCCTTCTAGCTAGGGTAAAGAGACGGAAGACAAAGGACTAAAGAATGAAACAGTTTGGAAGTGTCTGTGACGTACAAGATGTTATCAAAGCTTCTTCGGATGGCTACACAGCAGGGCTAATCTGGAGGGGATCATCTGCTCCAACACTTCAGCCAGTCTGTTCAGACACCAGTTTTTAATGTTGGTCACTGTCTGTCCGCACAATTTTCTTTTAAATCCGAGGACAAATACCGATATTTTTCTTTGGTACTCACCGATACCAGTACCGGTACCTTTTTAGGATAAATGTAAAGCATGAATAAACCATTTACATGTAACCCTACCCAGGGTAAGTTGCTGAGAGTCGGCCTTGTTTAGGGGCCCAACAGTGGCAACTTGGTGGTGCTAGGAATCAAACCCCAATCTTCCAGTTAGCAGTCCAACACCTTAACCAATTCCCTGTGTGTGAGTTTTTTTTTATTATTATTTAACTTCTACTAATAGGTCATTTTGGGCTCCATGGTCTACGTGAGCAATCAGCCTGTGATGGTGAGAGCCTGGAGTCCGAGAGTTCTTTTAAGGAGTCTTTATTAGTCACATATATCATTTACAGCACAGTAGAATTGGCTCTTTCATTGGACCCCATATTCGCACTGGGGAATGTGGTGTCCTGCAGCCTGTGGCAGGTTAAGGACCTTACTCAAGGGCCCCACAGTGGCATCTTTGGAACCCCCAACTAAACACCTAAAACCTATAAGACACCACTTCCTGTTTTATTCATGGCGAGCTCTTTAAAGTGTGTACCGCCGGCAAATCTGTCTGCCCACCAGTGTTAAACCCTTTTAAAAGGGTTTTTTTGTAGACTTGAACTGGTTCCTAGAACTATTTAAGGAATCCATAAACAATCCGTCTTAGAGTCATATGCAGCGTGGCGGGAAGTGCTTTCTGATTTTACAGAAAGTGAGGAAACGAAACATTGCCACATGCGGTGATGAGAGAAAGCAATCAGAATGATAAAACACCTCGTCCAAATACTTACATACCATAAAAACCCCATCCAGCCTTGTTGATGATGCGCTGCTACGTCTTGTATAAAACCAGGTATAATCTTTCCTACAGTTATTAAACTGTCACCAAACATCACGTCTTTCATGTGTACCAGTAAGTCATGTAAGAGAATTGCGAGAAGCTGTACGGGGGTCCAACACGATTCCCGTTCAACAAGATTATCAGAAAAAAAATAGAATTAATATAATATCAAGAGACGCTTTTATTGTTAGCAGTCCACCTTAAAATATTTCAAGAACCTCGAATTCCATTTTCCTTCTTAAGATTATAATTTTTTCGAACTTAAAGCCTTTTATGTAACCGCTTCACTCCGGCGCCACTCCGGAGTTTCATTTCTTCATTCTTTGCTCACTCAGTGCTCTCTCTCTCTCTCTCTCTCTCTCTCTCTCTCTCTCTCCTCACTTACTCCTGACTCTATGTTCAGTCCATAAAAAAAAATGATTCTAGATAATTAGGAAGATGTTACTAAAGATCCGGATTTTAGCAGGATATGAATTCGTTCGGTTGCATTATGGGGTGCTAACACGAGAACGAACGTTAGTGGAGCGCGATCCGAGCATCGGAAAACCGCAAGGCTCCGACTTCCACTTCAAACTCCAGGAAAAATCACTCCGTTTTACTTCGCTCACACACTCTGGCTGGATGTAAGGTGTTGCAGTTACTACAGCTAACCCCTCATACACCTTTGCGCCCATTTTTACTTACAACGTACAACATGCGCCTTACACAAACCCCCCTTTTGGTGTGCAATTATTGCCGTCGGATACAATGACCACGGTTATGTCAAATTATTGCGATCATGCGCTTATTTAATAATTGTGACAGCTTTAAACTGCGTATTAGGAAAGTTCCTGATTTTGGACGTAGCATAGATCTACCTTTTGTCTGTAATGCTTTAATAATAACTAACTTGGCGAAAAAATGTGATGTATCATTTAATAATAAATAAATCTTTTAAGTCATTATTTTTCCTTAAGCAATCAGCCTGTGATGGCGAGAGCCTGGAGTCCGAGAGTTCTTTTAAAGGAGTCACATATATCATTTACAGCACAGTAAAATTGGCTTTTTTATTGGACCCCTTATTCGCACTGGGGAATGTGGTGTTCTGGAGCCTGGGGCGGGTTAAGGACCTTCCTCAAGGGGCCCCACAGTGGTATCTTTGTAACCGACAACTCGGCATCTTAAACACCTAAAACGTATGAGACGCCACTTCCTGTTTTATTTATGGTATTAGAAAATCTTTCAGTAGTCATTTCTCGCTGTTCCGTTCTTGTTGTCCATCGACATTAAACCGACTCACAATCTTACCGGCTGACTGCTCATGTTTTATTTCTGTCAGGGTACCTTCAGCCAGCTGAGGGGTACCGCCGGGATTTCGTGTAGGTATCCTGTTCGGAGATTCTGGATTTCCCTCACTACTAACTCTCTCCCTCACTAACTGATTCTCTCACTAACTCTTCTCTAACCTCCCAGAATCTCTTCTTACCCCTATAGAAATATTAAATTTATTCATAATTACATAATCAAAACCGTCCACATGGGAATCTAATCAAATCTAGCTCTGTAAGCTAGATCTGTCCCCATTACTTAAGTCTTACATTCCATGTAAAAAAAAAATTTAGGAGGCCGTGAGAAAGTGAGGGGAAAGGATAGCGAGAGAGAGAGAGAGAGAGAGAGAGAGAGGAAATCTTGAATTTTAAAAGAAAGAAAAGAAAGGTATCTGATTGCTTTTTCTCTCCACTCCATGCGGGTATTATTAATAATCTGAACCTGCTGCTTAAAATAATTCCAATTAAGTAAGTGCATAACCCGACCCTGACGATCAGGAACTTTTCCAGAGTGAATATCACCGTAACCTTTACACTCACGGCCTGGTTCTTCCTGGTGGACATCTTTTTATCGCCTCAAAAAAAAAAAAAAAGTCTTTTCGAGCTTTATTTGCTGATTCACTCATTAAGTTCGACTTTCATCCGATTCTCTTTTTGACCTCATGCTAACAGACAGCAAAACACCCCAAACATTACAAAAATAACACACAGTGACAGCCGCAAAACTCCCCTGTCTTCTTCTGTACCCCAAAACATTACAACAGTGCAAACTAATTCTGCCCTTCTTTCCTCCCAATTGGAGAGAGAGAGAGAGAGAGAGAGAGAAACCAATCAGAGAGAGGAGAAAGGGGCCATGCTGTCAGGTCAGCAATTAAAATTCTGCAGCGGTGAGTTCATAATCACCGTGTGAACAGATAACCGGCTCCATCCTCATCTCTCTAATAGCATCCAGAAACGCAAAGCAGCTTCATCTGCTGTAGTACATGATACTCTGACAGGTTTCCACCAGTTCAATAGGTCAGGATTCGGCACGATGCGCCGCTGCGTTACTGCTGCATCTGTTCGCTGTAATCTGGAGCGATGTTACAGAACAAGTGTATTAAGTCTATCTTTTTTTAAACCTTTAATAAGTTTTTTTTATTACTTTGTACACCACTTCCTCCTCCGCTCCTGTAGTTGTCGCCAACACATACCGTCACTGTCGCAGAAGCAAACATGGCGGAAAAAATAACAGCGCCTTCGATTCTGTATTTGGTGTATTTTTAACTCTTTATTTTACATTCCATTTTTTTTAAGTATTGCAATGTATCATAATGTATCATATCGAGAGGCCCTTAAACAGAGTAAAGCCCGAATCGAAAAGGAAAGCAGGAAATAAAAAAAAACTAAAAAAAAAAACTAGAAAAACTGAAAAAATGTAATATATAAAGAAATCTCGGCACTGCTTCGTAAAGTGAACATGAATTATTAGCGCCTCTGAAACAGGAAGTGACTGCAATTAGATAGGTTGGGAAACAGGAAGTTCAACTCGATACGCTCGCTAATAATATGGCACGTGATTGACCCGTCCCTGTAAACAGTCGAGCTAATTATTTGTTTTAAGAAAATCTTTCTCAGCATCACACAACCGACGATAAACGATCGGCTTATCTAAACATGCTACCAATCCCGTCAAGACTGATTTATCTGTTTTTCAGTGCTAAAAAAAAATACCCATCATCCAACCGTGAAATAATAAATCGAATCTCAGCATATTGTCTAGTTCCAACATTCTGCTGCAAATGAGATTAACTTCATCCAAATTAACCTGCTGTCTAAGCAGGCTTTACTCTGTGTGTGTGTGTGTGTGTGTGTGTGTGAGTGAGATATAAAATCCCCTGTATCCTCTACCAAATCCTCTATGTGCTGACTGCCAGAGCCATCAACACTCCTGCTAACCACGGCATGAACCCAATGTCATTGCGAAACAGTAGCTTGGGGGATGATTACATGGATTAAATGCACTAATGTGTAAAACAAACACACACACACACACACACACACACACACACTACTCGTACTGCATCAATCCATTTACGCTTTCAGGATTCGGATTGGTCAGACAGCTTTGAGTTTGAATAGAAAGCTTTGATGCTGTTGGTAAGCTGGACGTTTTTTTTTTTGGTAACATAAGTGCTGCGTCTGAAATCGCATACTTCCATACTGTATAGTATATACAAGGCAGGTAGCATGTCGGAATTCTTAGCATGCAAAAAACAGTACATGAAAAACCATTTGTTTCTCAAGATATTTTTATCTATAGGACAGACAGTATTGAAATGGGAAAGACAGAGAGGGGGTGGGGTGTGGTAATTGAACCCGGGTTGCCGGAGCACAACTGACCATGTGGGTGCTGGTGCCTTGACCCACTACACTGTTTACACATTGTACATTGTTTTTTGTGGTTTATCATCATCCAAGTGTAAACATTGGGGGGATTGGGTATTTGTACAGTCCAGATAAGAAGCTCTAAAATCCCAGAAGGATGTTCTGTCTTGCCCTCTTGCCCTTTACATCTGTCCTCCTGGTTGGACTGTATATTAATTGTATTTTATTCAGCTCACATGCCGGTCAGAGGAATGCTTTTGTGTCCGCTGTCCGCTACAGTGGTAGAACATCGCTCTGGGAAAATACCAGGGGTTAGTCATCTTAGGCAACTCCCATCTGTTAGGTCTACACCATTTTTGGACTATTTTGTTAAAAAAATAATAATAAAGGTTTGGGAATGTTATTAATTTAAATGTCATGCTAGCTAATTAAAAAAGATCAACTTATGCCGATGAATTAGTCAGTACCATGAACTTTACATCAGTTGGAAAATTCCGCATAAGCCGATCAGAAGCGTTCAGAAATCCTGTATAAACCAATCAGAGTGAATTTGAATATTTTGCAAGCGTGTCCCATTTTGTGTGTTATTTGCTAAAACTAACATGATTGGATAAGAAAATAGACAGAAATTGCAGGTCAAATAACAAACTACACAAATAAGGAAATCTACAGATTAGCAAAAATACAATTTTAAAAAATTATTTAGCTAGCATGCTGGTTCAACCAAGTAGTTAGAGGCTTACGTTTGTCAGAAATAACTAGTAATTGTTTTAGATGAATGCAGCACGTTTAGTTGACATCCCCACAGTGTTGCTAATAAGACGTCCTCTTTAGCAGTCAGCACACAGACTGAGACGTTGCCATGAATCCTCATAAAAGGTGTATTGACTTTCCACTTTAAGTCTTAAGCTAAATTTTCTTCACATTGTGTGAGAAAAGATCTCTTTTAAGTACCCAAATTACAAGGCTTTGATGTGGAATCTATGCCTTTTACGCCTTTTGTTAGATCTCAGGTTACCTTCTCCAGGTTTGTTAATCATGGTACTAAAGTGATTCTTCTTTGGCATTACATTATACGTGCCAGCTTTCTCCGAATTGCTTTAGCCTCCCAGCCTCGGCACGACAAGCGCCGGCTCGTCTTATCTTCCTCTCAGTGACTTCCTGGCCTGAGCGGAACGAATGAAAGATAGACCCATATGCCGACGTCTACATTCATTACTCACCCAGAGCTTTACTAAAGCAGTGTGTGCTGTAAACAAGACTGCATAGTGGACAGTGGGTCGTCTGGTCACTGGCTACATCTTTACATGTTTTAGTATTTTTCTCAATTATTATAAATACATATACTCTCCCTTTCCCTCCCTAAGAAAAAATTATAACATCAAATAACCATTGGAGGGGCAGTGTTAGGCTCTGGGTTGTTGCCATAAAGCAAGGTCCTTAACCCCTTACTGCTCTAGGAAGACTGTACCTAATGTGTCGACGCAGAGACGGCCATGGTACATCATATTTTTTGTCCATTTATAGTTATATTTAATGTCCCAGAGTTAATGCCTGGTGGCGGTTTAGTTAGCTGATGCTGCCAGCATGTTGCAGACAAGGTGCGATCACAGTTTTCAAAAAGCTCAAGCGGGCATCTTATTTGTGACATCGTTTATTATTTTCCACGCTTGAGTTCAGTTACACCATAATTATGTAGAGGCAGGAAAAGAGGAGAGCGGCTTTCATTTTCTACAACTCGACATCTTTATCTAATCGGTGCATTTGTAGGTGTGTTAAAGCAGAATTATTATTGACTTCGGGGAATTTTTTTCTTAAAAACACAATCAGTGGACTCGCACCTGTGCCCTTCACTATACAATAACAATCTTCTCGCAAAACTCTAAAATGGAAACTGGAATAAGACCGACATACTCATCAGAAGTTAATAAATCAATCTCTGAGCCAATCAGGTCTCTTAATATTCTTGTGTATGTTGACATGCGTCCACGCTGCCTGTCTTTGTCTTTGTGGGATCCCATGACACATAAACTTTAAATGAATGGTAATAAAGATGTTTTAGTCTTTTACTGCTACCCAAGATAAAGCAAAGGCTGTCCAGAGCCTCTGTGTAAAAAGCTTTCCGGGTAAAAACATCTCTGTCTTGTCAAAATTAGGCGGGAGAAAGTCTACTGACCTTTACATATTTCTCAACTCATTAAACCGGCGCCTCTTATTTACTTTAGTTAAGTCAGAACTTTGTAATTCAAAAAGAGAACAAATAGGCAATCCTTAGGTCCAGTTTACATTTGGCGGTATGGCTCTGTTCTAAATTCCCTGACTTTTCATGAAAAGCCTAGAGAGGGAAATGCCCCAGAACAGAACCTGCAACAATGACAACAGAATGACATTAAATGACGGTTTACGTTAGCAAAATTGAAGAAGAGGTGGGTTGTAGTGCGGCGTACTGAGGAAGCAGGACAGCAAGCAGGCAAGCTGTATTTAGATAAGGTGCTCTGTTTGACATCCTTGGGACCTGAATTGAGTGCTTGGGACCCGATCAGCTGATAGGGGTAGGGTTGCTTTTTCTCCCGATTGGCTGATAGCAAGCTTGCCTATGAGGCCTGACTAAACTAACACAATGTGCCTGATTAAAACATAAAGGTGGTAAAGGAGCTTATTTGTCACAGCGCAGTGAAATTTTGTGACTCACAGCACAGTGAAATTTTGTTTCTCTTTATATCCCAGCTTATAAAGTTGGGGTCAGAGCGCAGGGTCAGATATGATGGAGCGCCCCTGGAGCAGGAGGGGTTAGGGTCTTGCTCAAGTGGAAGAATGGCAGCGGTGGGGCTTAAACCCCACTTCTTTCTTTTTCTGTCCATCCAAACAACAACTCAGTGCCTTAAATATTTGAGCCACCACATTTTTAACTTGTCAAGTAGAATAGTCTGGTCAATGCACGTAGGTATGAGTATATCGTTTAAGCCATTTGAGCTGCCAATTGTGGGGTGTGCCTAGGTATTCCCCCCGTAAAGTAAGCTGTGTCTATAGTAAGCCCTTTCTTTAATCAGCTGTGTTTATGTTGAGACCTTTCTACACTGAACTGTGTTTATTGTAAGTCATTTTGATGGTGGGCCCTGTCTATAGTGAGTCCAGTCTATAATGAGTCTACCTTTTTTAAAGATAGGGATCTTTGGGATCAGCCCTGTCCATGGTAAGCTGTACCAATGGTGCACCATGTCCTGTTCTCTAAGATGACCCCTATCAATGATCAGCCGTTGCTAGAATAAGTTGTGTCTATGAAAAACCTTGTCTATGGTGAATCCCCCTGCCTATGCTCTCCATGGTGCTTTGTGTTATTAGGAAATTTTCCCTATCTTGACCCCTCACTTTGGTGAGTTGTGTCCATGGCAGGGTTGTCCAAACTCTGTCCTGGAGGGTCAGGGTGTCCTGCAGAGTTTAGCTCCAACCTGCCTCATCACACCTACCTGCAAGTTTCAAATATACCTAGCAAGAACTTGATTAGTTGGTTTCATTTGTGTGTGTGATTAGGGTTGGAGTTATACTCTGCAGGACACCCTGACCCTCCAGGACCGAGATTGGACACCTCTGGTCTTTGGGAAATCTTTTCTATAGTGAGCTCTGTGATAAACCCTCTCTATGGTAAAACCTGTCTGTAGTGAGCCGCATCTCTGACCAGCCTCCTCTATAGCGATTTGTGTCACTTGAGTCCTATAGTGACGACTAATCTTTGGGAACCCACCGTGTTTAAAATCTGTTAGCCGCGGGTTCCAAGATAACACACCGGCTGCAGCTAATTAGCAATCGGAGCATAGTTCTGAATAAATTGGTGATCAGTTAAAAAAAAGAATCATGAATAAATTAGGGAGATGCAGCATAACGTTCTACTTAATTTAAAATAGAAAAAAAATGAAATCATTTATTTTAAGGCTCTTTATAAATACTGGAAGAACAGAACAGCTGCTTTCTCTTCAAAACAAATGCTGACTTTATTCTTGCTTGCTGTCTGTCTTTCTTGCACCTTTTTTTGCTGTTTTCATCTGTTTATTTCCATTTATTTCTGTCTGTCCCTGCCTGTATCTATTTAGATCTTTCTTTGCTTCTTGCTCTTTTCTTGTCTTACCTTTTTATCTTTGTAAATCACTCCATTTTTTTTATTCTTCTTTTCTTTGCCCTCTGTTTCCTTTATTTTTAACTCTTTTATACTTTCTTCCCTCCCTCTCCCTTTTTCTTCATCACTCCCTCTACCCCCCCTCCTATTTACTAGATCTTTTTCTGTTTACATCTTTTTCTCATGCCTTTGTCTCTTTATCTATTTTTTCCTCACTTCAGTTTTATAGATTTTTCTTTGCCCTGTCTTTTTTCTTATCCTCTCTCTCTCTCTCTCTCTCTCTCTCTCTCTCTCCATCTCTCTCTCTCTCTCTCTCTCTCTCTCTCTGCCCCTCCACTTTCTGCGTGCTTTTAATCTTTCTCGAAATCCTTCCATTTGTCTAAGTGCCTAAATTTTTCTCTCCAGCCCTTTTTATTTGTGCTCGGTTTTTCTCTCTCTCTCTCTCTCTCTTTCTGGCCCTCTCTTTTCTTTTATTTGTCATTTCTCCAAAAACACCCCCCTGATCCGAGCAGTATGTTTTGTAGTTACAGAGCTGTGTTAAAGTGTCTCTTAGCTGTAATGGTATCGGGGGCGTGAGGAGGTGTGTGAGGACGAGACGTCGCGTGTCTGTGATGAGTCTTTATCGGGCTTCCGGAAGGGAACGTGTTCACATCCCATATTATAGAATAATAAAAACGAATCAAACGAGGCGTGCCGTGTTCCGGAGCGCTCCATCACTGCTACAGGGGAAAAGTTGAAAAAGTCAGAAAGTTCTAATTTCAGACCGCCGCAGGTCGTCACCGCAGCAGATACCACTTAAGGCCAAGTGTGTTTAAGAGCGACAAAGATGGTAATTTAAAAGGAGCCCCAGAGGCAGATGGAGAGCAGAGCCTGAGAGAACCTGTCCAAACCATCGACTCCGAGCAGATTAATAAGAGCCGACTCGCCTCTCGATATTTAACATGTACACCTGTGCGAGTCCCCGAGCTGGAACTGCTTTCACTAAAGTCCTCTCATATTAATCAAAGCACCACTTTATAAGCCCAATTACTCCATAATTATTATCAGGGCTGAACGATATTAGAGGAAAAACTGACATTGCGATATTTTGTTTTTTTGCCATATTGCGATATAAAAAAAATCCCCAGATGATTTGAATTCAGTATAGCAAACTAGATGGATTCGCTTTCTCTCTCTCTCTCTCTCTCTCTGTCTCCCCCTCTCTCTCATCAGCTTTCTCTCTGATTCTGTCTTCCTTTGTCTCTCTCTCTCTCTCATCTCGTTCGTCTCTCCAATCCTCTCTCTCTCTCTCTTCCTTTCTCTCTTGTTCTCTCTCTTTATTGCTTTCTTTCTCTCTCTCTTTCTCTCTCGTTCTGTCTCTCTCTCTCTCTCTCTCTCTCTCTCTTTTTCAAAAACTATGTAATAAATACAATTTTTTTAATTTCTTAACAAATTATTGTACTGGACCTAAAATTGGACTCTTATAATCACTAACAAAACTCGATATTGTTGTAATAATCAGTGTTGGACAAACTGCGTGGAAAATGTAGTAAGTTAAGCTTTCAGTTACTTCCCAACATGGCAGAAGTGCTTTACTGCATCCAGGATAATAATTTTGATTTATAATTTATATTTTTGATTATAAAATTTTATTTTATGTCGAACCAACTTCAGGCTCTGGTGCAAGAGTATGCAGTAGCACTTACTGATTGATTTGTGATGTCACCGTCTAGATCAATAGGTGTCAGAGGTGAGAGATGTCAGGTATGAAATGATGCCGTGTTTTTATTGGTCACACATCTCGGCGAATCCTGGTGGCGTCACTTACTGATCCAGGATGAGTGAATGTAACTGTAAGGACGCGACTATGGAAAGTGGTAGTGCAGTTATTAAGGTGTTGGACTGCTAAATTATTGGATCGATTAAGCAGGGCCCCCTTAACCCTCAATTACTTGTTGTATAAAAGAGAAAGAGACGTCGGCCAAAAACTATTTGTATCCGCTTTGCTTGGTGGAAACATTGTCTAATACCCGTCTTACTCTCAACCTAGTACGGCTTTTCCATCGGGACTAGAATGAGACTCTTTTAGGACCAGCTAGCATTTGCACTGGCAGGTGATCATGTGAACATGTGACCAGAAATTGCACGTTTTACCCGATATACCATACAATTGCCCTTTGCCCCACTCCCTCTTCATATTTAGGTTAGTTTATTTCCCCTTATCGACCTGGTGACCATCGTGAGAAGAGGGTCGGCCTATTCTGCACCACTGCAGCCTGCAGCCTGTAGTGGAAGCTCCGCCCACTGATGTGGTTTTGTGCCCGAGATTATTTTTCAAAGGAAAAGCACAGTTTGGTTTCCGTGTGGACTCCACCGCCTACCCCAGTGGACAAGCGGTATCTTTGTACTGGCCATCATTCTGGAACTGACCTCGACTTCTGGGATCATTTCAATCAATATAAACAAACAAATATAATTTTCTGGCTGCAAATCTGATCTAGACTGAGTCAGGACATTGTTAGCTTTCAGTGTAAGACATTTGATTTTCTAATGTTTGAACACAGGATAAAAATAAAAGCTTTACTTTTCAGATGAAAAAACACCCTGTGGAGCTCAGACAGCTGAAAGAGGTTTGAATTGAAATGGTGGTTAAGGTATTGGAAGATCAGAGTTTGGTTCCCAGCATCACTAAGTTACCACAGTTAGACCCCTGAGCCAGGCCTTTAACCCCGAATTGCTTACAGAAAAAGAATTAGTGACGTATCGTTCATAAACGATTCGTTAGTTTTGAATGAATCCTTAATATGACTCGTGAACGAGTCGTCACAGAGAGCGATTTGTTCATTTTCGTATCGTCCATGAAGGATCCACTTCATATTTTCTGTATGGGAATTATTAGTTTATCTTCCGAGTCTTCGGGCTTGAGTCATTCGTTCAGTTACCATGTGACCACTTCCTGTCTCGGTATTATTAATTAGAGATTTTTGTTAGGCTGCATTTACACTGCACGACTCAAGCGATCGATTTTTTTTTTTTCCTCCAGTCTGGTACCGAGCGGATTTGACTCATGACAGTGAAGGCAGAAAAAAAGTGCAGTGTAAATCCAGTTACAGACAGCATTTTAAAAGTCTGTGTTCCGATTGGTTTAAGTTGTAATATTGAGCTTTTCTCAATGTTAACGTTTTATATACAATTCGGACAATTTGCCAAAGCAGTTGTTGTCTGATTTAGCGAAACCTCCGAAAAAGCTGTCGATAAGTTCGCCATCGGGTGTGTTCTCGCACGCTGAGCCGAATTTAAGGTTTATTGATTTTATAGAACATGACCTGCCACAGAGCGGATTATGCGTGTAGGTGTGTTTTTGTCTGAACTGCAGACTTCAGGATTACGTGTCGTCTGTTCTTATTTATTTAGCACACGACACACGGTTCAGCCGAGCAATAACACAGAAAGGTCGAAGGTCAGGAATGGAGAGAGTCGGGTCAATAGCAGTGTCCTAATTGCTTTTGAATTATTCTATCGCTGAGTTGACATTTTCTCTTGCGTGTAACATCAATACTCGTGTTTAATAATCACACAGTTTTACGCTCAACTCAGCGGTTTTATTTGGAACACACATCATGAAGCGATTGAAATTCCAAGGACGAATCAGACAACTTCAATGATTTAAATGACTATTTATTTAACACACACGGCCAACGTTAGCGAACATGAGTAAATTTCACTTCTTTAGTGAAAAAAAAATTAAAACTTCATGATTTCTATTTTAATTCGTGAAAATAATTCAAATCTATAAAACCTCCTATTGAAATGTTTTTGTTAGGCAATTGATTTACAATAAAAATGGCGACCTACCTACCTAAAGTACCCACTTTCAGACCGTTAAAAAAGTATGTTCTATATAGTTTGGTTACTGGTAGCATGTATAAAATTCGGACGTTCTACAACCGCCATTTTGACTTTGACACATGACTTACGATGTCACAGCAGCGTGAAATTAAAGTTAGGATAGATGTATTTTAAACTTCTAACCTGAATAGTGTCGCCCGGCCATTTTTCGCAACTTCCGCAGAGTTCCGAGTCGCGGGATGACGGAATAGTAAAGTGTCCATTGTATGTATACTTCAATATCCTTTTAAAGTCATCCTAGAATTTTTAGTGTAGAGTCATTCGCATACTAAGTACTCAGATATACTATTCCGCTTCGCTTACTATGTAGTATGGAAGGCTGTGATTTTGGACAGGGTTCTTGTTTCAGATTTCCCATGGCCACCCACAGAGCCAATTCCATCCCCACCTGTTTCCTGTCTCACTTCCTGCTTCCCAGCTGTCAATGCTCACAGACCTAAAGCCCCTCGTCACGGTGTGTTTTGTTGACGTCGTAACGTAAATTCGATTAGTTGTGTACAATTATCAATTATTTATTTAAAAAGTTTCTTCGATTAATACGTCTGTAAACCTGGTATAATTTTAAATATCCAGATATTTATATGACTTTGCCCCATCAGGCCACCAGAGGGCAACCACAGCGATTTGCTAAATATACCACTTCAGTTATTCCTTTGTTTTGTGTTTGTCATGTTACTTTGTCATGTCTTGTGATTGGTGGTTCTCTATCTTCTTTCCTATTGGTTTTCGGTGTTTTGAATTTAGTTGCTAATGCTAAGCTGTTTTGTCGCCTTGTAGCTAAGGACTAGTTTTTAGTGGTATTCTCCATTTGCATTCTTTTGCTCGCTAAAACATTTCTGCACTGACTGAACGTCCATTTCTCCCAAAATACCTGTAGAATCCAACCAATCAGGCGTGACTTTTTTTTTTTTTGCTTGCTGTACGCATCAGACGTCCAGTGTGGGGGTTGTGCCTGCACCCAGAACTATTTATCCATTTGTCTGTTCATTTTTAACTTATAAAAATCTGGAACATTTATCCGTATATAAAAAGCAGTGCTTGAATTCCAGATTGTGAATCTGGTGTTCATGTCCGGAGTCATGAAGGAACGAATGATGCAAGCTCTTTGAAGCGTTTATGTCAGTAAAGCCGCTGGATGTGTGTTATCGGGGATAACATGAGTCGGGCGCTTGAGGTGAGAGATGTCAGGTATGAAATGATGCCGTGGGTGAAATTTCAGACTATTTCTTGACAGTGTATTATTTTTTTTCTTTACTGACATGTTTCGCTGAGATCCTTCAGGTTGTTATCACTGAGTCTAAAAGTTCTCTAATTTTGGAGTACTGAAGCTGTGGTTAAGTGATTATTGCTAACGCCAACGGCCAAAAAAGAGACATTTCACTATTTATGAAGTCTATAGTTTAGAGTATAGTGCAGTACAGTTTGGTATTTTATAGCAAGGTACAGTATAGTGTAGTGTGCCCGTTTAGTATTTTTTTATAGTTGAATACAGTATAATTGTAGTACTGTTTAGTTTTTTTATAGTAGAGTACAGTATAGTACTGTTTTACTATAAAATACTTAACAGTACTACACTATAAAATACCAGCATATAGTGCAGTGCAGTTTTGTATTTCATAGTAGAGTACAGTATAGTGTAGTACTGTTTAGTATTTTTATAGTAAAAAAACAGTATAATATAGTACTGTTTAATATTTTATAGCAGAGTACGGTATAGTGTAGTACTGTTTAGTTAGTATTTTTTTTAAGGTAGAGTACAGTATAATATAGTACTGTTTTAGTATTCAATAATAGAGTACAGTATAGTAGTACTGTTTTACCATAAATACTTAACAGTACTACACTATAAAATACAAGCGTATAGTGTAGTACAGTTTAGTATTTTTACTTTATAGTAGAGTACAGTATCGTGTAGTACTGTTTACTATAAAATACTGAAAAGTACTACACTATAAACTACTAGAATATAGTTTAGTACAGTTTAGTATTTTTATAGTAAACTACAGTATAGTTTAGTACTGTTTAGTATTTTATAGTAAAGTTTGGTATATTGTAGTACAGTTTAATGTAGTTTAGTACAGTGTAGTGCAGGGCATTATAAAAAGTGTAGTACAACAATGTATTGTGCTTGTATATTATAGAGTAGTATTCTTAATCTTTTTATTTTTTATCTTAGTAGATAAAAACATAATACAAAACAGTGTGGTACAGTACAGCTAATGTAGGACCAGACAGTGAGTATAGTGTAGTATAGTTGGTTACAGTTTAATATCTTAAAGTATATTAAATAGACTAGTCATAAGAGTATGGTGTAGTACAGTATAGCGCAGTACACTAGTTATAATAGTGTAGTACACCTAGGTATGTATATTATAGTATAGTACAGAACAGTAAAGATTGATAGGTGTGTATACAATACAGAATAGTATAGCATAGTGTAGTACAGTGTAGTGCAATACAGTCATTTTTTTTCGTCAGATTGCAGCTGCCTGACTTGATTTCCGCCTCCCCGCTGCGCTTCTCCTCCGGCTTCTGGTAGCTGCACACATCCGATTCAAAAACATTAATACTCACCACCTAAAAAGCCCAAAAACGAAACGGTGCACTTTTACCTCCAAGTGCTTATCACCCCACACAATGCACCGCGCTACAGACCCACAACACTGCGCCGCTGAACAGACCCACAAACACTGCGCCGCGCTACAGACCCACAAACACTGCGCCGCGCTACAGACCCACAAACACTGCGCCGCTCTACAGACCCACAAACACTGCGCCGCTCTACAGACCCACAAACACTGCGCCGCTCTAAAGCACTGCGCCGCTACACAACCCACAAACGGCTCGCCGCGTACGGACCCACAACACTGCGCCGCTCTACGGACCCACAAACACTGCGCGCTCTACGGACCCAAACACTGCGCTTACGGACTACAAACCCACAAACGCTTACACCCACGCGCCGCTCTACGACCCGTAGCAAACACTTGCGCCGCTCTACAGACCCACAAACACTGCGCCGCTCTACAGACCCACAAACACTGCGCCGCTCTACAGACCCACAAACACTGCGCCGCTCTACAGACCCACAAACACTGCGCCGCTCTAACACAACCTGCGCCGCTCTACCCCACAAACACTGCGCCGCTCTACGGACCCACAAACACTGGACCCACAAACACTGCGCCGCTCTAACGGACCCACAAACACTGCGCCGCTCTACGGACCCACAAACACTGCGCCGCGCTAACGGACCCACAACCCTGCGCGCGCTCTAACACCCACAACACTGCGCCGCTCTACGGACCCGCCCACAAACACTGCGCCGCTCTAACGGGACCCACAAACACTGCGCCGCGCCCACAAACGCTACGGCGCGCTTCACCCACAAACACTGCGCGCCTACGCCGCTACAGACCCACAAACACTGCGCCGCTCTACAGACCCACAAACACTGCGCCGCTCTACAGACCCACAAACACTGCGCCGCTCTACAGACCCACAAACACTGCGCCGCTCTACAGACCCACAAAAACTGCGCGACTGCCTCAAATACCAAACTAGCACTTAAAAAAAATTTTTTGGTTAATATTTTGGTGATCGGTTGATTGAGACTGTTATAAAATTAAAACATGGAGGAGTAACTTGAATTAGTATAAACACACACACACACACACACACACACTTCTGGCTTCTGACGGGTGTGAGTGATAAGACAGCTGAAAGAGGGACAGGAATCAGTTCTCTGTCTTCAAGTGGCTGATAAGAGTTTATGAAGTAGCTGTCACTCCAAAGTGCCCCCTGAGGGCCCGGCCACACACACACACACACCCACACACACAACCCTACACTCTTACACACACTGAGATAATTGGCTCGCCGACTGTGGCTAAGAAACTCTAAAGCTTATGCGCAAAGTGTAATTGCTCTTCAGGAAAGAGTGGAGAGAGTTTTTAGGTTGGAAACTCTTTTTATTTCCAGTAGGGTTTAGTTTAACTGCATGTATGTGCTGTATTACATCAGCAGCTCACACACACACACACACATACACATATGCTTAGGAAGCACCATCTACTTCACAGTCAGCTGATGAAATCACTGCAGCAAAAACCATCTTTATTTGTTTATTTATTTTGATGTGGATGGAATATAAAGATAAAGAGTATTTATTAATTAAATTCCTTAGGATGCATCTATATACAATAAAAGAGACAAATTGTTTAAAAACAGAACAGGAAACTGACCAATCACAGAAAGAGAGGGGGGTGGAGACAGGACAAGAACATATTATTGACATTATGCCATAACACAAAGGTCCCCACAATGTCAAACCTGTTTAATTCATTTAAGTTACCATCAGAAGTTGGCCAGGTGGTCCTTTCCACCTTCTGGAACGTCTTTTTACTAAATAGTGTCATGTGACTGTGTGGGTCATGTGACTGTGTGAATTTGTGTCCACTGGGGTTCCAATAGCATTAGTGAGATCAGACTTGAGGAGCTCTCGGGTTTGGAATCAGAATCAGCATTGTGCACAGGGACATTGTCATGCTGGGACAGGGTTTGAGGCTCTCAGCGAGGAAATATTGGAAATATTGGACTGGGGCTGGTCCGATGATCAATATCATATCAAATCGGGATAAACTTTAAAAGCTCTGGTCGATCTGGATTAAAACCGTTATCGTTTTACCTGATAGCTAATAAACTTAATAGATAGATAGGTAGATAGATAGATTATAGTATTATCTATTGTATATTTTGGAAAATGTGTGTATTGTGTACACACTGTATGTACATCAGTGACAGAGATGCTGTTTTCAAAATAAAAGTACCATTTCATCACACCAAACCGACAGCTTGTTTTTTCCGATGTGTTTATTTTAGTAATTTTTTTAAGGCCAGATGTGTAATCTGTTTTTGTTAACTATTCTTTAAGACATAATAATTGAACTCTTATTTTGAAGCTGGCAGCATGAAACAATTTATATTTATATAATTTGTTCCATTATATAATGCCCCCATTATATAATGGGGGCAGTGGTGGCTCAAATGATTAAGGTGCTGTGCTGAGTTGTTAAGCTGAAGACCAGAAACACCTGGGCTCAAGCCCCACCTCCGGCAAGCCAACCACTGTTGGGTCCTTGAGCAAGACCCTTAACCCCTCCTGCTCCAGGGGCGCTGTATCATAGCTGACCCTGCGCTCTGACCCCCAACTTACTAAGATGGGATATGCGAAAAATGCATTTCATTGGCTCTGTACATGTACCTTGCACAGTGACAATGAATTTGAATGTTATATTATTATTATATATCGAAATATATAGTTATAAATGAAGGTGGAAGAAAATTGTTAAAAATACATTTTTGCTGTATTGCCCAACACTACCTACAAGTCAGGACTGCATTACCCTGCTCTTCCACCGGAGGGCACTGTTCGAGTGTCATTGTTTTAGTCCATGTGTTTGTCATATGATTTCCCTGTCCATGTGTCTTCATTGGTTTGAGTTGGTCATTGTGTTCAGGTGAGTCTTGTTTAGTTGGATTTGGATAGGAGATATTTTGGGGAGTAAAGAGGCCGAGGTGTGTGTAATAAAACGTCTGACCCGGTCGGTCAAGCTGCTGTGAGATGAGTTTGGACCCGAGGACCTGAGAATTTATAAAAAAAAGAAAGATATGTTAAAGAAAGATATATTATATTTATGTCCCCATAGTCTCACAATTCCATACAAACCCAGAGACAGGAACCTGCTTTGCCGGCGATTGTTCAATCAGGACGACGCATCCGACCTGTTATGGCATTCTATACAGTTCCACCTTAATTAGCTTGTATTTCGGCAGCCGCAGCCCAGTTCCGACCCTAATAGCGATGAGTGAGCCCAGCTAACGCTGCTCCAGAATTCATGCAATTTGCAAAAATAAACAAGCGAAGAATAGAACTCATCAATCAGACTTTTGGAACCCGTCAGAAAGCCAAGTTGTATTTGTTAGTCTTGTAGAGATTCTTGTCAATGCTCTGGGTTACGTCTCAAAATCCGTCCAAACGGAAGAAAAAAGTAGCCTGATATTTTCCCTTGTCCAATCAGAGTCAACCGCTGGATTCCCACAAAAGTGGAAAGTTCAATATTTTTGAAGAGAATGGCACACATACACATACACACACACACACACATGATGCAGACAATGAGGTCTGGGGTCAGAGTGTTTCTGTAGCACAGAGTTATGTTGCCCACACATGGTGTTTCAGCCATCGGTTGAAAAGATGATGCAATTCAGTGGCCAACTTGTCATCATGCAGGAATTTGCTATAGTCGGTGAATCACCAGCTACTTGCTTGTACTTTTTGATGTCTCTGCATTTTGAGACAGAGTTGTTTTCTAGTCATGACATTAGTGGTCTTAATAACAGTAATGGCGTACCGACCGCTTCCTTTACCCTTCAGATGGTGTTCATGCTAATGAAATATCTGACTTTTGAATTTGTCGTATCTGTAAAATGGTAGGACAAAAGTACCCGGATCATCTACTACCTCAGCACAGACTTCGAAGTACACATACAACGAACACATTACTATCCTATCAGTCCATCAAAGGGACGACTTGACCGATTCAAAAATGGCGGAAAGCGGTGATGAAACATTTTCCAGTGTAAAAGTCATTCAGGAAAATATTTCGAGTTGTGCTTTGTTTTTAAACATCATCCAAGTGAACAAGTGACTTGAAGGTTTACCTATGTGTCATGTGACAGCATATGTCATGTGACAGTGTCCATAGGATGGAGGTAGTCTGTCCAAATTTCATATATAGTAACCATCAATCATACTGTATTTAAGTTACTTTTTATTAACGGCCTTGTAAGTATGTTCTAACTCAAATGTAAAGTAGTACCAACTCAAATATTATGCGATTTCAGATAAAACGACAAATAAAAGAAAGAATACTAACTCAAATAGTACACAATTTTAGATAAACTGGCAAATAAATGAAAGGCAAGAGAGGCAAGAAAAGTCATGTATTTGAAATATTTCGATTTTTTCAGTAATAAAGTTTTAAAATTAGGCTATAAATAGTGTATTATAAACACGTGACTAGAACCGAAAACCAGCGTGATTTAGTGTTAGGGTAAAAACACAGAGGAAGGAGCAGGAGGTAATTAAGGGCAATCTGGAGGGAGGGTTTAGGTCGATATGCTTTCAGGATATAGGTGAAATCCCTTAGCGAGCTTTCTGTTGATTTCCGTTTACACTGACGAGACTTTCGGGCCTCTCTGGGTTTTTTTTTTTGTTGTTGTTTTTTTTTCCCTCCGTCATTCTGCTCATTGCGTATTCTTGGGAGGCCGTGTTCAGCCGTGACAGATCAGCTCAGTCTGCTTAATCGTTTGCCTTCCATTAAAATTCCCTCTCTAAAAAAAAAAAAAAAAAAAAAAAAATAAGCAAGGTCAGCAGCTTAAAAAGTAAAGCAAAGTCACCACAGTGTCATTCGCATCGTTAGCTCGGCTATGCTAATGAGGCTAATTAGACTATTAGCATGAGTGCGATGCACTAGCATCCGGGAGCTAATTAAAAAGGGGGGGGATTTGGCTAGTAGCGTATCATGATTATTTATAAAGATTATTTATTTTTGGCCTGTGATGTAACATCTTTAGTTTATGCATATTAATGAGTGTCAGTTTAATGCAGTCTAATTATTAATATGCTAAATTTGTAATAATTGTAGCCTTGACTACATAAACTATCCATACTGGTATTAAATGTTAGTGTTAATTAGTATGGCTAATTACTTTTTAAATAGCATGTAATTTTTAGTTAAATATTGCATTAGCTTAGCATTAACATAATCATTAATATAATTTTCTTTAATATACATATAATATAATATATATTTGTATAGTTTATGCTAAGCTCATTAATATTCATTGCATCATTACTATCCATAGTGTTTCTGTACATTGTGCCAGAAACATATAATTAATATTCATGACCTCATTAATATTCATACTGCTTTGTGTATACAATTTTAATGCTTATTTAGTTTCTACTCATTAGTTCATTAATATTCATCATTTTTTGAATGCGGTTCGATGTTCAGCTCGTTGATATTCATTAGTTTGTTAATATGCAACGCTCTGTTGTGTAGTGTAGTGTGATGCCTATTTTATTAATACTTCTGCTCGGTGAAATTTATCCTTGTTTTCCGTTGATACACATTCATTAATTCACAAAAGGAATGACTGAAGTGATGGAGGGATTAAAAAAAAAAAAAAAGCTCGGAGCAGGTGACAAGGCGGCTCGATCGATAGCTACATTAGCGCGCCTGCATCACAGCGACTGACTGTTCTACTCTTTATCTCCCAGAAAGCAATTAGAGCAGCAAAGGTTCTGTGTCCACTCGACTTTGTCTCCACACGTGCTAAGAATCATTAACCCTATTGACAGAAGAAAATCACTTCCTGCTTCTAGTACAAAGTGAGATGTTCAGTAATCACATGTGGCGGCTGGTGTTTGAAAATGTTGGAGGGCACAAACAACTGTCGGTAATGCAGGACTGTAAATAGCCAAGGGTGGTGATGTATCATTATTGCTAGCTAAAATTAATAAAAAAATAAATACATTTTAAAGTCATCCAGGTGCTGGTTCTAGACCCTGATTCCTTTTTGGAAGGTCTCTAGTCTCTGGTTTGTTATTTCAGCCCCCATACAACTAACTATTTTTTAGGAGTAGCAACATCTTGCTCCAGTGTTAAAATCACATCTCATTTAGGTCCAGGGTTGCCAGATTGGATTGAAGACCACAGCGGGAAACCCACCCAATAAATAAACATCCACTCGTGGTACCAAAAAGCAGCCCAAATTTGGTGCACATTTTTTGGGTCAAAAGAAGCTTCATTATGCAGGAACCTGATCTGGGAACAACGCTCGGGGCGGGTCTATGCTAAAACTGCAGTGTCAATCAACAGTCGCAGCAAGACCAGTCTTGGTCCATGTGACTGGAAAACAACAATTTTTGGACCAAGTGCGGTGGCTCTGGGGTCTTCGGTGTGTTGTGTTTTTTTTTTTTTTCTGGTATTCAATTTAAATGATTTAATGAAGTCGGAAGACCAGTCTGTATCATTATAGGGTGGTTGTTTTCACACACCTGCCAACACACATTTAACTTTAAACTACGTGCAAAAGTGCACGTCAAATCCAATGACACCTTTACGAGCATGTTAGGGTAAACTTTATAAAAATGGAAGATAATGATGACATCATAAGGCAGTGCCCCATTTCTACTGGTTTCTTTGGATACTTACAACCAATTATGATAGAAAGGCATCTTCCACAGTTCTCCAAAAATGCAAAAACAGTGGAACTTTTAATTGCTGACTGGTGTCACGTTTAGTTCTAGTGTGAGTTCTTTTTTGTGGATTTTCTTGTTTAGCCAATTTCAGTTTGGATCATACAGGAGCTTCAGCACCATCAACCATCACACGTTAACATATCCTGCACCGACTACTTAGAGGTCACCTACAGTACCTGCCGTTCCTTTTTGAAAGTAACTTTTGTCTCAGGATTGCAGAACCATCCTACTTCTGTTGCTCGTGGTGTTAAAGGAATTCAGAAGTCTGAAAAGTTCTTAAAGGAACGACTTCTGGAACAGTAAAAACTTTTTTTTTTTCTCTGTCACTTTCAAAAGAACAAAGGGGTTTTTCCTCCCTGGCTTTGCTTTCCTCAGAGAGATAACAAGAAATCCAAGATCTGCATTTTTAGGAGAAAAGGGACTTTAAGGGCTATTTAAGGGTTTGCATATTTGATAGTTTTTCAAGTTTCTACTTAAAACTAGGGTAAGAACCATATTTATTTATAATTTCAGCTTTCTTGGCATCCACTACAGGGCAGGGCAGGGCAGGAACAACAATTAGAGTGGTTACACTATCTAAGGTTCATTGTTTCCTGCACAGTTTAACAATCAGTAGTAACAGTGTGTATTATGTTGAGTGTTTGGTTCATTGGGAGCAGCTTGGCTTGTAAAGTGAAAGTGGTAGCTCAGTGGTTAAGGTGGGAGATTAGGCTTCGATCCCTAAGACCAACAAGTTGCCACTGTTCGGGCATTGACTAAGGCTCTTAGCCAACGATTGCTCAGCTGTATAAAATGAGATAAATGTAAGTCGCTCTGGATAAGGATGTCTGCCAAATGCTGTACATGTAAAGTCTCATAGCAGCAGAGAGAAAAGCCTTTTCGTATCGATCCTACAGACACTTAGGAGGTAACAGACTGTCAATAAAGGAGCGTCGTTTCTCCAGCAACGACGATAACTAGGCTACTATTCCTTCTTTCACCTCCTCCTGTACAGTGTCCTGGGGCATCCTCAGCTTTCTTGATTAACCTGTCCCATCTCTTTTTGTCTGCAGTAAAGATGCTGCGGCACCAGCAGACCACTTTATAGAAGATGGCTGCAGCCATCACCGAGTCAAAAAAGGTCCTCAGTTGTTCTCCCTGCAATTTAAGAAACCTTGGTCTTCCCAGCAGAACGAGTCTTTCTTATAAATTGCACCATCCTGCAGTGTAACGAGAATAGATTAGGCTATTCCCAAAGGTAGTCGGATAATCGGCTGAATTTTGTCAAAATTTTAGTTGTTCTTTGTGAGGTTCTCGTGCAGATAAAATAGAGCTATGAACCAATTGTGTGTTTTTTGCCCCACAAAAAAACCCCCAAAAATTAAACCATGCCAAAACTAAGTGTATGGACTATCAATAGAAATGGTATCAATGGTGGGCCATAAAATCCAAGTTAGACACTGGCAGATGGGACAGGGACGTGTTTTTCCCACGAAAATAACAAAATTCCTGAGTTTACTTCCTCCAACAAGTTTCAGTAAAATATGCACACAGAAAAAAATTCCCAAATATTTCATGGCTAATAGAAAAACCAGGTTTAATCACAACCATGTTATGTAAAGTTATTATTTGTTGTAACATGTGCTATTTATACTGTCTTTGATATCATAATGTTCTTGCATGACGGTACGTAACGTTACATTTTAAGGTACGTTATTTTTCGTTTATAAGCAAAACTATTACAGACCAGCTCTGTGATGCAAGCAACATCAGTTTTAAACTAAAAAACTACATTTCCTGACTAAAGCCACAGCTCCAGATTGGCCAGTCCCTGGGTAGCGGGCGTGGCCACAACTCCTGAGTCGAGTCAATAAGTCAGTAGGAGTTAGAGTTGCAGATGTATGAGTCGGGATGGCGAACGATAGAACAGAAGGATGTAGCAACAAGACCGGCCAGGTGGTGGCCGAGTGAGACCGCAACCCTTTAGCAGGCCCTGCCGAAACTGCCTCCACAGCAAACCAAGGCAAGTAGCCGTTCCATCCACAAGTTAGATGGGTTGTAATACTTAATTCCGCTGTAGATAATCCTAAAGTGATCTTAATGGGTATAGTTCTTTATATCAAATTATAATCAATAACTAAATTCCCATTGAGCTAAATTGTTGTAGGACACTAAGAACCCTTTAGGAAATTAGATCTACAGTATTGAGTTTCAGAAAGAACCTTAAGAAACTATAAAACTTCAGAAAACAATGAAAATGGATGAGCTGGATACCGCAGCCTAGTCTGGTGGTGAGGGTTCCTTCCAGGAAATTAAGAACCTTATAAGAGATGATTTGTTTTTCAAATTCTTGTTAAAAGAGTCTGAGATGCATCCGTTTGAGAGAAGCATTCTGTACAGAGAACCGAGACCCCGCCCCTCACCTTAATCTGATTTGTCAGTAAATTGGAATAAAAACCTGACAGCATGCCTTCTTTGTGGGTTGTAGTATTTTCAGAAGAGCGTATTGCGGCACTTCACTCGGCCTGCCGTGCATAAATAATATAAAAACTCATGAATGTCGTCGCATTCATTACGTTTGCTTGGTGCTGGAGATCACAGTATGTACCGCCCCGGGACTTTTTATTGCGGCTCACACTTCTATTAACAGTAATGTCAAATGGAGGAGGTGCATCTCTCTCTCTCTCTCTCTCTCTCTCACTTTCCCTTTGTTTCTCCTTCTGTGCGCAGAACACCAGTTTATAGTCCTTGAATCGGAATCAGATGATTCATTAGGGTGAATCAATTAAATGATTCTTTGTGTATGTAACTTGGTCCATGATGCAAAAAGTTTTCTCGGGTTCTTAGTTTCCAATGTTCTGGGAAATAATTGTACAATTTAGCCCCGTGTCGGTTCCTTACGCAAGCCTGGTTTAAACAATAAGTTTGCTTTTGTTGGTTAGCGACAGTTACTGTGTCAGATTATCTGATTGGCTGGATAAAATGTTGTCGGGTTGTGGGTACCAAACATGCCAGACCATGCGTTGCTTTCCGACCATGCTAATTCCATTACTCACCAGCAGGGTTGCCAGAATGAAAATACAGCGTAAACCCACCCATTTAAAAAAAAAACATATACCAGCCCAAAATGTGTAGCGTTTAAACTAAAAGAAAAAAATCTAAACTCAAGCTCAAATTTATTAACCAACCCAATAAAATTTTATTCTGTCTGACGTGAACGTAATCTTCTTTAGTCGGTTGTGGAAGTCCCTTGATGACATACAAAGGAAAGCGTAATGTTACTAAAGCTCCACAAGTTTTCTTCCATTTTGGGAAGTTGGCCAGGCAGTACAGTCATCTCTCTTTGGTTTTGTCATGTTTGGAAGCTGTACACCAAAGAGATTCTACGCTCTTAATGGTCAAAATCGGTTGTTTTGCGCTATGACACACTACACAGAATAAAATCCACAAATTGAATCCTGTGTTTCTTTGAGGACAATATGTTATCCCGCCCACTAACGGGTGCCATGATGAACAGATAATTCACGTCACCTGTCAGTGGCTATAATGTTCTGCCTGGCGTTCCAATTTAAAAAATCAATGCATCAATATTTTTAATTATATATAAAGAAATCCAGATCGAGACACGCTATACAACAGACGCAGTACACAGTGACTAGAGACTAGAGAATAAAGTGTCCTAGCAACATAAAGTGCAAACAGTGCAAATAAACAATACAAACACTCCAGACAGGAGAAATAGACAATACAAACAACACTGCGGACAGGGCAAGTAGACAAAACACCCCCTAATAATACAGCAAATAAGAGAGTATCAGAGCCGATTAGTGGTTAAGATGTTTGCTCACTTACCAGAAGATTGGTAGGCTTTCCTTAGCCTTCAAAGAAAGTAAGGACAAGGTTCTCCGCCAGGTGGACAACAACGAATTGGATGATTCCTGCAGAGGAGCCATCAATGGTCAGCGGAGGATGGTTGATCTGTGCTCTTCTGAAGGCGACAGCTATCTCCACCTGGTGGGAACCTCACCTGGGCACCAAGAAATTTGGCGCTCTTGACGATCCCTGCAGAGGAGCCGCGGATTTTCAGAGGAGAACGGTCGATCTTTGCTCGTCTAAAGTCGACCGCTATCTCCTTAGCTCAACAGATTGCTGGCTGAACATCAGGCAGTTAAAATTAAAAAAAGAATAAATCACTCCAGAACATTATTTTAGAATGTGTTTATTATCAATGATTTGCTGTTCCTCCAAATTTAGAGAGTTGAACCCTCGTCCTCTGGAGCCTTCTATGCTGTGGCTTTTAATTTGCCTCTGTTCATCATCTGCTCTCAGTGCCGGTCGCTCCACAGTGGCTTTTGGCTCAGTTGGGCTGTATGGAAAGCGCTGCAGTTTGCAAACACTACGCTTTATTAGGCAGGCTAATTGCACATAGCCGTGACCGCTAGCAGAATAAATTGCTGTATCGTTAGCTGGAAGCGGCTTAATCGAATGATTGTTAATCTGATGATTAGAGGCTGTGATTTAACGCCGTACGTTCACTGGACTCACAAAAATCCCTGAACGTTTGTAGAGTCGATGCGGCGGTGCTTTAATGTGGCTTGAAGGAGTAGTGGAGTTTTGTTCAAAATGCTCCGTGCATGTGTGTGTGTGTATTTAAGGGAATATTAAAGGGAATATTTAATATTGCTCCATATCAAAGAGAAACTATTGTGTACTCAGCCGGTGTAATTTTCCTTGTCAGAGACGAAGAAAATCACAGAGACGTGGAGGAGACTTTAATATAGTTTGATGCATTTTTAAGCTGTACTGCATCCTGAAATCGTGTGTGTGTGTTTAAAAAATAAAATATAAATGTACATCTTAGAAATGAATACCTTTCTTAAAAAAAAGGATTTAAAATAATCAATCAATCCATCAATAAATATATCGTATATAGTTCAAGCAAATATATAACATCAAATGTTCATTTTATGAAATAAATAAATAAAAAAAACCCCTAAAATGAAATTAAAATGTAAAATACTTTTTTGGGTTTGACATACGAGTCTGTTTGAGTGAAGATTTTTATCAGATTTATCCTGGATTATTTTATATGCATAAGACAAATAATAAATGTGAATTAATATCGGTACAAACACACCGCTCCACTCGTCTCCTTCTGCCTTTTGATGAAAGTTTTAGAGAGATGATTGATCTCTATTTTAGGTTCATGTAGAATACATGACACACACACACACACACACACACACACACAGACTTAAATATTTCTGCAGTACACAAATGTAGAACTAGCATGAAATTCATACAGCTGTATTGGAGATGGGGTGCCAATACTTATGCTTTGCCTAATCAGTTATCTCCTTACTCGATTAAAGTTGAATTTTTTTTCAGTAATTTAATCCATGCAACACAGCAACATCAGGCCTTTCGTGAGCTCACGTATGCTTACACACACACACACACACACACACACACACACAAACACGTGCAATCATACAATCTTGATTCATTCCGTGCGACACCTGCCAGAACTGATGAACGTCTTTCTGGCTCATTTCATCCGTCTCATCATCACACACTACAGCGTAGCTTTTCATTAACCTTCACTGATCCTTAAACACTTCAGTAGCCCCACGCACACACACACACACACACACACACACACACACACACACACACACACATCCGTGTACATCTAATTTGTATGTAAATAATTTACTCACTTATTTTTTTTTCTTTAATGGCTTTAAATCTATTGCCATGATTTTATTTAAACACCATAAATTTAGACTTTTATTTCAGGACATTATTGAACACACACAGATTTTAGATCTTTGCGTCACACAACATAAATGTCATTTAACATCACATCATTTAACATCATCCGAGCTTAAACATTAACCAATTATACTTTTGCGCTGCTGTGACATCATAGGTCACCTGTCAATATCAAAATGGCATCTAAATTTCATTTATACTAAACGGAACTATACTCAGGAAGTGCGTCCTAAATGTAGTACATACTTTAAGTAGTGTGTGATTTCGGATGAAGCCTCAGTTTTAGTTACTGATAACACATCCAATATGGCCGTTACTGCTGAACCGAATCAATTCTATGTTCTTACAGACGAATGATTCATTTCCTGTTTGTTCTTTGTAACTTTGTTGTTGACCTGACGAATCATTTCCATTTGTTTTATTAACAAAAGATCTCGGAAGTGAATTTATTATGGGATATTCCAGATAACAGACGCTTTAATAGTCAAACGATAAGAAAAAAATCTGTCAGCAAGGGGTGGGGCAGAGTTATGTAATCGTTCCCAACACTGCATTCGGTAAACTAACCTTGTGTGTGTGTGTGTAGGTTCAGTCGTCAATGTGTTGAACTGCAAATTAGGGCCCAATTTCCAGGACCACCAACCGCTGGTCCCCCTGAGCAAGGCTCTTGAACTGCTTAATTGTATAAATGATAGGGCATCTGCTTAATGTGTGTGTGTGTGTGTGTGTGTGTGTGTTCAGTTAAAGCAGCAGGATGTTTATTAGTATTCATAAGTCAATCTCTGCTTTGAGGATTTGAAATTTCTAAACAAAAGCCGTGTCACTGACGGCAATTACAGATTCGGATCTCACTCGTCGTTCCCTAACAGCAGCAGCGCCGACGTTTTTATCATGTTAGCAGGAACCACCCGTCCTCGAGCATGTGCCGCTTTTAGTTCTCCACCACGAAAGCGTAGAGCTTTAAATGTGCACCCAGCGACCCCCAGAGCCAGACGTTTTATCCAACACTAGCAGGTGTGTGAAGGGTTCCCAGCCGTGTTTCCTCGATGTAAATATATTCTCCGCCTTTTGGTATTTTCCTCAGCTAATGTAAGTGTAAATAATTCAGGGCGTTTCTTCAGGAGCGCCGCGTTCTGCCTCGCGGTCTGGGCGCTTCTACGGAGCGGCCCTCGTAATTGAAACGGCTCAATTATTCATGCTGGTTGAGGTACGAGACCTAGCGAAGCCACGGCGCGGCTCCCAGTGGCCTCATTACTTTCAATAACACCGCCGCAAATGCAGACTTCAAAAACGGAATAAGGCTCCAGCTCATTTGCATTGGAACTTAAGGAATCAGAAGAAGCGGAACGGCGTAATCAGCTGCACGGGGTCACGGTGTGAAACTGCGAGGAGAGGCGGCGGATTTGGGTTTAAACTGACGGATCAAATAAAAAAAAAGACAGAACGTTTACTGTATAATTTGTGAGGTTATTCATTAAATATTACAGACTTTTGGATTTATTCATATATATATTTATTTATTTTATCCAAATTAGACATGTTAGAGGTGCCAAATATTACATTTATCACGGTGTGATGTTTAGCGACGCACGTCCGTATGTTAGTCTCACTCTTCCTCTTATGATCACCTCCAAGTTTCGGTGCCGGTTTTTCCACTAGATTGGGTCATGTGACTATGTGGGTCATGTGACTGTGCGGATCAATCAGTTTTACTAGTATTAGTGAGATTAAATACTAATGTTAGGGTGAGGAGGTCTGGGGTTCGGTTGGGGTTCTCACAGTCAGGACGTGAATTGGGTTCTTCTAATCCAATTAGAACACAGCATGAAAATCAGGGGGGTTTGTGCACAGGGACGTTGTCCTGCTGGAACAGGGTTCGAGTCTCGCAGTTCCGGTGAAAGAAGAATGGAACGCTTTGTGGACTTTTAGGCAACGGTTTGCGAAAAAGACACGTAAATACGTAAAGCCATATAAAGTTGTAATTTATTATAGCTACAATATCATGTAAACGTTCGCATTAGTTAGTTTTGCAAGTAGCACAAAGTGAACAAAAGCACCAAGTTTAAACTCTGAGTAGGATGAGTCAAGATGCCATCACTTTATGTATACACTCAGCATATAGAACACACAGTATATATTTACATTTTATATATATATAATTCTATTTTTATTTTATTACATTTTTATTATATTATACTTTATTATACTATATTATTTTTCACTATATGTTGTACTGCGTATAATCATGTATGTTTTGTTGTATCACATACAAGACGCCCGTAAAATGAAACACATTTTGTCATTTAGCTCCACCCACTTTTAAACGTCACGCCTGCTGAATGCAGACCGCTACTGAACGTTTGTTTAGATCTGTAGAACGTTCTCAAAACGCTCAGACTTTTAATTTGAATTAAACGTTCTTCGATTTTCAACAGTACAGGAGCAAAAAAAAAAAAAAACCCACAATGAAGATTGATAGAAATGATGGATACGATTTACGTTTTCGGTTGATTGAATTTATATTCTATTAAAAAAAGATTTAAAAACTAGTTTGATTTTATGCTTATAGTTTTAGCAGTTTGAAGTTTTCCAGCACTGGTTTTTAAATTCGAACGTATTTCAGAGAAACCGAGCAAAAAAGTGTGAAGCTCATTAGAAGTTAACATATTGCGCCTTTTCCACGCTGCAGTTATTGCAAATTCGCAATTAGCAAAACTGTTAAATCGCATCGAGTCTCACGAGTCACGCTAACGATTCTTTATTAAGGTATTTTGGGTCCCGTTGTTTGTTCTTTAGCGAGCCACGTCGAACGTGAAATGCATTTTATTTACGCCCGCTACACCTGACAAAGGATTTCGGCAATTAAAATATGAGGACGTGTCATGCTTTCCTGTGCGAACCGCTGATAACGAAAACATGTGTTTTACAAGCTTTTTGCCGAAAATTCAAATAACACGAAGATGAAAGTCGGCTGCATTTCTTAGCTGGAGCTTTGGAGGCCACGTTGGCAATGAAAGAAGCTCCACGTTTGTGCGCTGTTTAGATAAATCTATTACCTATTATTATATTCCAGCAGTTAATCAATTACTAATTAGCCAAAATCAGATTTATTTTCTTTGCTTATCCTAGCCTAGCGAGGTTGGGCACAAAGGTTTAGGGGACTTTCTAAAAGACCCAACAGTGGCAGATTGGCAGTGGTGGGGCTAAAACCATGATCAACAGCCTGGCGTCTTAACCATTTAAGCTACCATCAATCGAGTCATTTCCTCTTTAATGAATCCAGAATGACTTTCATTTATGTTTATTCATTTTTTTATTTTCCAACTGACCAGCTGAAGGTTAAAGGCCATTCTGAAGGGCCCAACCATTTCAGCTTGGCAGTGCTGGTAAGTTCTTCTGAACAACAGTCCAACATCTCAGCTGTTAATTTGATTTTATTTCCCAGTAGTCGTTTTTCACATTTACTTCCTCATTCACACATTTACATACATTAGGAACGACCTTTTCATGTTATCCGTCATTAAACATGTCACGTGTGTGTGTGTATGTGTGGTATCTATAGACACATGAGATTTCATTTAAGTGCCTTGGTGTTTGCCTTCTTTAATGAAGGTCGAGGCTCCGGATGATTCGCATTTCACAACGCATCCTCATGAGATTCCGTTAATAATTAAGAGATCTTCACGTTCTATAGAGGTTGAACTGTACGCACACATGGCTAACAAGGAAATTAGCGACGGATAAGACAAAAATGTAAAAAAAAATCGATGGCGTGAATCTTCTTGCGTGTGTACGTCTTTGACGTGTCTTGCCTGTCTTACATTATGACAGTCCGACAAGCAACAATTTTTGTTTAGGTTATGGAAGAATCATAATCCACTGCTTAATTTTGCGTCGGTAGCTGCGTTTTTTTTTTTCGTTTTCTTTGATTAAAAGTTGATAACACAAGTTACCAATGTGCATTTTTACATTTCGAGTCCTTAAGATTATCTGGCGTGTACCGACGTCAGTGGTGGTTTGTAAAACAAAATGTACAGTGTATAATAATAATAAGACTTAAAAATAGTAATAATATTAGTAATAAGTATACATATATAGTAACGTAGCAGTTGCTAAAGGTAGTTAAGAAATGTGCTAATAGTTCGGAGTTATAATTGCGCAGTTTCAGATGTGTTTACAGATGTGGTGCGTTGAAATTCTGGAGGCACTGAACTGCTTTATTAAGCTTTATTTTTATTTGACACTTTTTTAATGTAGCTATGCAAACATTCCGATTTTTCTCTTTGAAACCGAATTCAGTTCACTTTTCACCTTCGTCTTAAACATTAATTACATGAATGGATTTCGTTAAATGTTATTGACAAAATTTCTAACGATCAAATATTGATCATTAACTCATCATTACCATCCATAGTTGATGCCACAGAGCTTCAGGTTTTCAGGCTCCACCCTGAGCTTAGATTTACTGGATGTTCAACCTCCAGAACTTCCAGATTTACCAGTTCAACCTAAAGAAAGTGAAAGTGATGCCTCCGGAGTTCCTTGCTGTGCAGCTTACAGACATGCCACAGCCATTTGTTTTGTATTGGAATGATGTGTTGTGAGAATCTGATCTTAGCCTCAGGCAGCACATATGCGAAAGGTCATGATTTGAAGAATCCTCAATTTTCTAAAATGAGCAATATGTGGTTCTGTAAATGTTGTTTTTTACATAACCACAAAAATACGAAGCCACTGATTGGTTGCATTGCATGTCGGTCGGATGCTCTTTGAGTCAATAAAAACGAGAATTAAGCGGAAAGTGTAGAAGACAATAAGAAGAGAGAAAAGCCATGTTGAACACTTTACAACAGAGACACTGAGGAAAAGACAGTTGCCGAGCTGAAGTTGAGGTTTTCTTTAGGAGTGATGAGGTTTGACAGAACTAGGAAAGAGCAAATCAGAGGGACGGCACATGTTGAACTTTTTAGGGACAATGTCGGAAAGGCCACATTAAAATGGTTCAGACATGTGCAGTAAAAATATTGGTAGGATGACGTTGAACATGGACCTGCAGGCAGGAGGTAAAAAGGAAGGCTAAAGAATGGGTATATGGATGTAATAAATGAGGACATGCCATCAGTGGGTTTGACGAAACCTTTTGCAGAGGATAGGACTGGGTGGATGCAGATGATTTGCTGTAGTGACCCCTAAAGGGACCAGCCAAAAGCAGATGAAATTTAAACCTTCAGCCATCAGTCTAAAGGTCAGGCTATGGGAGACCAACCCTAACCATGCTTGTCTGGGAAAATAAATCCTATCCCCCCAAAAAGTGTGTATTTGAAGAGTGTGATGACGCTTTAAGACTGTTAGACTTTAGATCCATCATGATCCTTTTCAGGGTTAAACGTTTTATCCACTCGAGAACTTTGAAGCATCCAAAAAACATTCGTCTCATTCTGCTGGCTAAGGCATGTCGAGCAATTACAGCCTCATTGATCCGTTCCGTTTGGAGAATCACTGGTGCACATCAATCTAAAACACCCAGGGAGACGACAGTGTCTTCCATCAAGTCCATAAACAAAACGTTAACTGCATCTTGGTGACTTTGGTAGAGATTAAATAGTCGGAAAATCCCGGAAGGAAATCTCACGGGATACCCAGAATTTTTCATGTGTGAATTTTACAGCTAGGCTTTGACCGGGAGAGTAATTACAGTAGGACAGAGAGGACCTCCAGGCAGGATTGTACTTTGCACCAGGAAGCTGCTTTTCCAAAGTATCCAAAGATTCTTCACATTGATTTTGTTCTATGGATCAAAGCTGACTATACATCAAAGCTTCAAGCATGTCGAAGCAAATTTTGCCCTGAGGACAGCAATGTGTTGTAGAGATATCAACTTTGTGTGTGTGTTTTAGAGTCATGTCCAGTCTTTTTTCTCTGCCTGTCCCTTCAACACAAAAAGAGATTTAGATGAGCCACTGGAAATCCTTCCCTTTTCAGTCTGACACTTGTAACAAATCAAGGCTAGTTGTGAAAATTCTGGATTCAGTTCCCAGGACCACCAAGCTGCCATTGCCGGGCTCCTGAGAAAGGCCCTTAACCCTTACCTGTCCATTTGGATAAAAACAAGTGATAAAATGAGACTTTTTTTTCTATTATCTTAGGATTGTGAATTTGTCAAAATGTGAGACGTTACACTTTTTTTACAATAAGATAGTCTGAGGCAACGTTGGCAGAAAAACAACTTTGAGAGGATATCACAAAGAAACCTTCAGAAAAAACCCGACTCATAGGGGAACCCATCCTCATTTGGGTAACAGCGAAGTGTGGGTTTATAGAGTCCTTATTATATACGTCTATATTCGAACATCCGATCCGATCCAACCCAATGACAAAACCTGAGCACAAGACTGAGCACTGCAAGTGGTGGCTCTAATGGTTATTAATGGCTCTATATAGTTTTTGATTAAAAGACCAGGAAGACTTGGGTTTAAGCGCCATCACCGTCTGCCTGCCACTGTTGGGCCCTTTAAAAAGACCCTTAACCCTTCCTGCTTCTGGGACACTATCATATCTGACCCTGCACTCTGACCCCAACTTACTAAGCTGGGATATGCAATGTGACAGATAATGTCATTTACAAATTTGGAGTCACCAGCCGTCCATCATCCGCACCAATGAGCACCTTCAACTGAAAACATTCCAACCAGAAGTAAAGCAATTAAAGATAACTAAATATTTACAAAGTATTTTACAAAAAGAAGAGTAAACAAATATGAAAACTTAGCCTTTAACTTTGCCCTGGAATTGGAGACTCCTTCCATAAATCTGTTCTGGAAATAAAAATACCTATTTGCAAGCTTTTTAAAATTTATTTACACGGGTACCAAATACACAGTCCCAGTCCTCGTGAATCAGCTGTTACCATGGATACAGATATACAGCGTTTGTTTACCTATGCTAACCCAGCCGCATTACGTCTTCCGGACTGATTGTGTACTCCACCGTCAGCCAGATGAGAATGTGTTACTCCTCTAGTCTGCTTCTTATCAAGGTTTCTTCCTAACATCATCTCAGGAAGTTAAGGAAACAACCAGCAGTGACATCAGAAACAGCACACCCAGTTTTATTTGTATGTCTGTTGTATTAAAGCAGACGTACAAAATAAAATGGGGTTAATTATCACACTAATCTGTATCACCGTTCAACCACGAGCCGAGGCAGCTTAGAAAAGTACCTTAAGACGTGTAGAACTCGATGCTTTATTTGACTTTGGCGGGTTATAGAGCAGCATTTGTGGCCCCACTGAGTGATTTCTGCTTTTGTTTTATTGTTGCATCATTTTGGAGATAAAGTTCAGACAGATATTTTATTTATCGATAATCAGTGCTTTTTTATAGTTAGTTATTTTTTAATTTTGTGTATGACTATATATAAAAAAACAAAAGAAATAGTGCGCGACTGTGCTGGGTGATGCGCTGCTATGGCCGAGCTGCATTATTGGAAGATTATTGCTTTTATAATTTGTTTGTGGGTGGAGTTAAATATACCTCTGCTGTAACTTACAGGTAATTTGTAGTAGTATTTTTTTTTTCATTTGCCCTAGAGGAAAAACTTTCAAGCTTAAACTCTTGGTTTGACTAAAACGAAACCTTCAGCTTATCATATCCGTCATTCCAGCTTGTTATAGATCCATTTTGGTATAATAACGGAAAATACCCCCCGCCCCCCACAGTCCTCATCCATGAATCATTCATAGCCAAGGGGGCATATGGGCTGTGAAAATCTGTGCTGTTAGTGGGAGTGATGATGATGATTATTTCAGATCATTATAATGATGATGAGGAAGAAGCAGTGTGTTTACAAAGGAGAGTAAGTGTGTAATAGGGGTGTGTTTTTTTGATATTTTTAGTCCATTACATAATTTTCCATTTGCTTGTTTTTTTTTTTTTTTTATTCATCTACGCTTTATAACCAAAGGTTTATGAAACCCCCCTACCTGCACTCCAACAAATTTATGTTCTGGGGACATTTTTTAAATGTTCCGTTGTGGTGGTTCCAAAAGTGTCCAGCTTAATGTTGGTAGAATGTTAATTTTTACGGATATTTTATGGTGTTGCCCAAAAACTGTTTTGTCATGTGGACGATTGTTCCTCAAACGTTTTCTCTCACTATCACAAGACTGAATATTAACTATTAAAGTTATGAGGACGTATTACCACTTGTAATCGTTGGTTCTAATTATTGTCCTGGGGATCGGGTGGGGGTGCTGGGGCTTATAGTGAAGTTCTTACCCCTGACGCTCCAACAGCTTGACTCAGGGAATCATGACCAATTTGTTGTTGTTGTAGAGAAAATAACACCTGACATGTCCACATTATCATATTTCTTTTGTACATCTAAGGGTTAAAAGCCTCGCTCAAGGGTCCAGCAGTGGCAGCTTGGTGGTGATTAAAATTAAACCCGGAACCTCTGACGTGTCACTGGTCTATCATTAGTGTACCGCCATCATATATTCTGGGATGTCCAGACGCACACCATTGCATCTTCTGCTCAAGGAGTCAGCCGAGTCGCTGAGTAAAAAAATTCCGCACTGAATCATACAGTGTGTGACAGGAAAACAGCTTGAAAACATTTCGCTTTAGTCCTTTAATATATAATAATTTAATATATAATAAATGTAAAATATATGAGTAGAGTATATCAAATTAAATAAAAACCTTTAATTATTAACTCAGTTTAAAGAATTTGCTATTTATGATGTCCGAGCACTTGGATTGTTTTGGTTAGCGTATTAGCACATGCCAGGGAGAGATGAAGAGGAATAAAGCCGTGTGCTTATGCTATTATTATCTCAGAATGTTCGTCTTTATTATTCATTATAAGGGTCTCTCTCTCTCTTCTCTCTCTCTCTTCTCTCTCGCTCTCTCTCATTTTCTCTTTCTCCCTCCCCTCTCTCATCTCTCTCATTTCTCTCTCTCTCTCTCTCTCTCTCTCTCTCCTCTATTTCTCTTTTCTCTCTCTCTCTCTCTCTCTCTCTCTCTCTCTCGTCTCTCTTCTTCCTCTCATCTCCTCTCTCTCCTCCTCCTCCTCTCTCTCCGTTCTCTCTCTCTCTCGTCCTCCTCTCCCTCTCTCCTCCTCTCCTCTGCTCTCTCTCATTTCTCTCTCTCTCTTTCTACCTCTCTCTCTCTCTCTCTCTCTCATATCTCTCTCTCTCTCTCATTCCTCTCTCCCTTTCTCGCTCCCTCTCTCTCTCTTCTTCTCTTCTCTCTCCTCCTCTCTCTCTCTCCGCTCTCCTCTCTCCCCTCTCTCTCTCCTCTCTCTCTCTCTCTCTCCTCTCTCTCATTTCTCTCCTCTCTCTTCTCTCTCTCTCTCTCTCTCTCTCTCTTTCTCTTCTCTCTCTCTCTTTCTCTCTCTCTCTCTCATCTCTCTATTTCTATTCTCTCTCTCTCTCTCTCTCTATTCTTCTCTCTCTCTCTCTCTCTTTCTCTCTCTCTCTCTCTCTCTCTCTCTCTTCTCTCTCTCTCTCTCTCTCTCTCTCTCTCTCTCTCTCTCTCTCTCTCTCTCTCTCTCTCTCTCTCATTTCTCTCTCTCTCTCTCTCTCTCTCTCTCTCTCTCTCTCTCTCATATTTCTCATATCTCTCTCTCTCTCTCTCTCATCTCTATCATATGTCTCTTCTCTCTCTCTCTCTCTATCCCTTCTCTCTTTCTCTCTCTCTCTCCTCTCTTTCTCCTCTCTCTCTCTCTTTCTCTCTCTCTCTCTCTCTCTCTAATTTCTCTATCTCTCTTTTTATCTATCTGTCTTTCTCTGGCTCAAGAGATTTGATAGTCATGTCTATATAAAGAGCGTTCCCGTTCTCTCGTTAAGTCAGGAACGCTAACACTCACCCGCCTCCCATCTGGCCTGAGATAAATATATCGCTCGTGTGCATGAATTTTTCAGGAGCTTCTTCAGCACTGACACGCTGCCCGACTGGCTGTGTTGTTCTACAAGCGCGTTGGAGCCCCTACATTTACAGTACATTCATTCACAAGAGCTCCAGAACTGCCTCCTGCCCCACATCCTCTTTGGTTTTGTTTGTTTTCTATTTGACACAAACCAAATGTAAATCCAAGAAAAAAAACTCTGACGGAATCTTGTGGATTTTAGGCAGGTTGGCCGTTCACTCCCACCCTAATATTTTTTTGTACCCCGAGACTTCTGTCAAACGCTTGCTATTGCCCTTTTTGATGCTTTTCCTAGTTTGCTTTTCCGCCTTAAAATGGGTAGAGTTTCACTCTGAGATGGGTTTACAGGCCAGAAATGGACAGAGGCTACAACAAAAACAGATCTATGCATGCAAATACGTCGTGGTACATCTTCACAGCCCTGACCCCTGACCCTTCGGGCTTGATGGGGGCAGTAGAGCATGCTGGGTATACATGCTAGAGTAGGATTAATTGGTGTTACAAGTATTCTCACTCGAGCTACTTTGTAATGGCGGAAATGTACGGTGTATTTTACGCCGCTACATTTGATGGCGTTCCTTCGCTAATGATGTAAGTGTAGTTTTAGTAATTGGTGTCCTTCATGTTCCGTATAATGAGATGTCGAGTCAGTGTAGAGGAATTCCAGCTCCAACCTGAGGAAACATCTAACAGTAAGTTTCATGATCATGACTATTAGAGAGGGAATCAGGAAATATGGACACTGGAGGACTTCTGGACATCAGATCCAACGTAACGAATAGATCCCAACTGGAGGAATCTCATCATTCCAGACTTTATCAGTAAAGCCTTTACTGGTTCTCGAGTCATTCTTTTTAAAAAATCATTGTACTCTTGTCACATTTTTAGCTACTCTGGTTTTTCTACTTTATTAAAAATGTATTTTTCCATCTTAGAAGGTTGGAGGTCAGATAACAGCGTCAGCTATGATACAGCGCCCCCTGGAGCAGGAAGGGTTAAGGGTTTTGCTCAAGGACCCAACAGTGGCGGACTGGTCGTGGAGGTGGAGCCTGAACGCATGTCTTCCTGGTCTTCCAATCAGCAACTCAGCACCTGAACCATTTGAGCCCCCACTGCCCCCACAGGTAACTATTATTAGGGTGAGGGTAATTGAGGTTCATTTTTCTTTAATGACTGTTAATAAGATTGAGATGATTTTACTTTTTACATAGATGCTAAATAGAGCTTAAACTGGAATACCAATCGGACCAGTGAGCTCCTCAGAAGCTCTTGGTTACACAACGTCCTCATACCGTATTTGACGGTAGAATAGATTTATCACCTATAATCACAGTCTCCAGTGTTCATAACGATTCATAACCACCCAAATAACATTAGGTTCCCTCTTGAGTCCTTCCTTAAAAATTTTTTTTCCTTATTGTAATAAATACTGGTTTACAGCACTGGGTTTGGAGTAGTTGCACCTGGTCTGGAGTTGCAGCCGGGTCTGGAGTGCAGCACGGGTGGTTGGAGTTGCAGCACCTGGTTTGGAGTTGCAGCACTGGGTCTGGAGTTGCAGCACTGGGTCTGGAGTGGCAGCACTGGGTCTGCAGGAGGGGCAGCACTGGAGTGGCAGCAAGGGGTTGGCTGGGTTGCAGGCAACTGGAGTGGCAGCACTGGGTCTGGAAAAAAACACCATGTGGCAGCACTGGGTCTGTGGCATGGGTCCACTGGGTCTGGGTACAGCCCTGGCAGTTGCCAGCACTGGGTCTGGAGTGGCAAGGGTCTGGACTGGTCTTGGAGTCTGGGTCTGAGTTGCAGCACTGGGTCTGGAGTTGCAGCAACCCCATGGGTCTGGAGTTGGCAGCACTGGGATCTGGAGTTTGCAGCACTGGGTTCAAAACTGGGTCTGGAGTTGCAGCACTGGGTTGGAGCACTGGGTCTGGAGTGTAGCAGCTGGGTCTGGACTGGGTCTGGAGTTTGCAGGGACAGGCTGTAGTACTGGTTTGTATCTGGAGTTTGTAGCAGCCATTGGGTAACCACCATTTTGTGTTTGAGGTTTATCTTGTGGTCAGATGTCTGGATTGGTAAAACCAACATAGCTTTTGGGTTTCATGATTGCCAATCTGGGTTTTAAAGGAAACCTTGGCAGAACAAGAGTCTGATCCGGCTTTATTGCGTCTGTCCAATCTGGTAACTGTAACCACAATTATTTGGGGTCGTGTCCTATTTTAACGGTGGGTGGAGACGTAGGGCTGACGGTAACGTATCTTAAAAGCCCGAACTAGGGCTGGATTCGACGTAAAAGTTCGTCAGTTAAACCCAAATAATTGCGGATTCGCAGGACGTCTTGGTGTGCCAATTAATATAGTATTTTTGATATTATGCATATTTGGTGGTCCAGTCCATGTTCAACGTTGTCACCGGTTGGGGGGGGTTTGGGTTATTCTAAAGGTGGGTGGGAGATAGGGCTTGGGCATTATCAAATGTGGGCGGATTAATTGTTTGTTATTTGAAAACGATTACGTGGGAAAGTTAATAATGTAAGAGATTTGGATAATATTATAGAACGGTATAATAAAGGTTAACCTGTTCAGTCTGCAGGTTGCATTAATGGGATGTTGAATTAAGACGTCTCATTGGTTGCAAAGGCCGGGTTAATTGCGCGATTTGAACAAAACCTTGAATATTGTTGACAGCTTTAGGAAAAGCTGGTTCCCCAGTCCACTAATGTTCACGGTAAGGTTAATTGCGGCATATGCAAATTAGGAATAAAAGATGCAGCGGTAATTTGAAGTTTTAGTGCAAATAATTTTATTAACAAAGAATTGAATCACCTTGTTGTCAAGTCATGTGGCAACTTTACACAGGGATTTTTTTCGTCAATCGATGTTTGACAACACACTATTTACACAGATGTTTTTCGTCATTTTTGAATAATGTGCAGATTTTTTGTTGAGACGTGGTGCTTTTAGTCTTCCTGAAGTATTTTATCATGATAAAACTTCCTGATTTGTACTTCAGTGTAAATTCCTGAACTTTAGCGTCTCTCTCTCTCTCTCTCTCTGTCTGTCTCTCTCTCGTTCTTTCTCTCTCTCTGTCACTCTCTCTCTCTGTCTCTCTCTGAAAGCCTTTTTTTAAGCTTAACGATGAAGGAATGCGAACACAGTCTCCTGGTGTTTATCTGCTGCGGCGTGTGTTCAAACTGCTCGTGCTTTTTATTCATCGCAGCACTCAGCGTGTTAGCAGACGCGCATTTCAGACGGCCTGAAATGGACTGCAAATAAATCAGGAATGCAGCAGCAATTTAGCTTATAAAAAAAGGCAAAAACACCTGCTCAGTTCATCACCTGCGAAACCACGTCAAGCCTCATTTACACCAAAGTATTCGATAGTGTAGAGTTACTCTGGTGTGGTGTGTAGTGTAGCCCTGATGTGTGTGTTAATTGTGTAGTGTAGCGCTGGAGTGTGCGAAATTGTGTAGTGTAGCTCTTGGTGTGTGTGAATTGTGCAGTGTAGCTCCGGTGTAGCTACACTACACAGTTTACTTACCAGAGCTACACTACACAATTCACATATCGGAGCTACACTACACAATCCGCACACACCATCACTCAATTCACACATCAGAGCTAAACCTCACTCCAGGTAAAATCAAACGTCTGCCACTTCAGAGAAATAAATTTGGAGAGAATACAGTGGAAAAGCAAACACCCACACACACACACACACACACACACACACACACACACACACACACACACACTGAGCTTTTCTCTTGAATCCCTGCGACATGATTTTATTCGTTTGAGGCAGAAAAGCTTTCTAAAGAAAAAAACTAGCATGATAGAACCCCAAGCTGCTAAGATACATTTTTCCATCAGTCCCAGCATGGAATATGTCTTAATCCCTCACACCGGGGGGTCAGTTCTAAATCAAAAAATGCTGTTTTTTTTTTGTTGCTTTATCTGCATTTTAATAAAGGAAAAAATGCACAACGCTTTGGCTGCGAACCCACCTACCTACCACGTTTAATTTACTACACCCAGTATTTGACTCAGTGACTGCTGCATAAGTATTAATTGCGTTAGATTCAGTACTTAATGCATTTAATCCAGTACCCACTGCTTTGTGATTTATTGCCGTTTGTATTTGTTTTAGTACCCACTGCATCAGTACATATTTCATTCAGGATGCACTGTGATTCAGAACCTATTGCATTTGGTCTAGGAAACTATTGCATGTGATTAGTACCTATTGCATTTGATCCAGTACCCACTGAATGTCATTCAGTACCAACTGCATGTGATCCAGTACCTCTTGCATGTGATTTAGTACCTTTTTGCATGTGATTCAGTGCCCATTGCATGTGATTCAGTACCTATTGCATGTGATTCAGTGCCCATTGCATGTGATTCAGTACCTATTGCATGTGATCCAGTGCCCATTGCATGTGATTTAGTACCTTTGCAGTAGCAGACCTTTGCAGTGATTCAGTGCCCATTGCATGTGATTCAGTACCTATTGCATGTGATCCAGTGCCCATTGCATGTGATTCAGTACCTATTGCATGTGATCCAGTGCCCATTGCATGTGATCCAGTTCCCATTGCATGCTGTATCCAGTGCCAGTTTGCATGTGACCAGTTCCCATTGCATGATGATCATGTGATCCCATTGCATGTGATTCAGTACCCATTGCATGTGATTCAGTACCTATTGCATGTGATCCAGTGCCCATTGCATTTGATTTACAGACCTATTGCATGTGATCAGTACCTATTGCATGCCCAGTGCATGCTGATTGCAGATATGTGGTATCCAGTGCCATTGCATGTGATCCAGTACCCATTGCATGTGATCCAGTTCCCATTGCATGTGATCCAGTACCTATTGCATGTGATCCAGTTCCCATTGCATGTGATTCAGTACCTATTGCATGTGATCCAGTTCCCATTGCATGTGATCCAGTGCCCATTGCATTGCAATTGCATGTGATTTAGTACCTATTGCATGTGATCCAGTGCCCATTGCATTTGATTTAGTACCCACTGCAAAATAGATTTTTTAGCTTTTACTTAATATTAATATTATTGTTATTACATAACACAAAAATGCTGTGTGTCCAAACTGCTGATTTTTCTTTATTTTTTAACTCATTCTCACAAACGAAGACGTTAATACACCTCAGAGTGACGCTGGAGGAATAAATTATAAATCTGATTTGCATGAAAGTTTTATCTTCCATCCTGATGAGATTTGGAGCCACACACAAACACACACACACACACACACACACAGACACACACAGAAACTGTTCAAGCATCTACTTTAGTGGTTGTCATCTTGAGACAGCAAGAGGGAGAAAAGATAAAAGAGTAAGAGATCAAGAGAAAGAAAGAGCTGGAGAGAGAGAGAGAGAGAGGGAGTGGGGGAGCAAAAGTAACAGAAATAGTAAAACAGTTGAGAAACCAAGAGAAACTAAAGAAAAAGAAAGAGCTAGAGAGAGAGACGAGAGAGAAAAAGAGAGAGATCGGAGAGAGAGAGAAAAAGCCTGAGTGAGAAAAATAGTTAAGAAACCAAGAGAAAGCAATGACAAGACGAGTGACTGTCTGGAGACAGACGAGTGAAAGAGAGAGAGAGAGAGAGAGAGAGAGAGAGAGAGAGAGAGAAATAGTTGAGAAACCAAGAGAAAGCAAATAAAAGCAAACAAATAGATAAATAAATAGAGTCTAAGAAAAAGAAAAGAAAGAATATGAAAGAAAAAAGTGATTGAGAGAGGAGAAAGATCGCAAAAGTAAAAAAGACAGGAACAAGTCAAGAAAAAGAAAGAGAGAGAAAGAATTCTTTGTCTACTGAGATTTTCCTGTAGAAAAGAACAAATGAAAAGAAATAAAGGCAGCGTCCTCGTCCTCCACGTCCTACTGCAAAGTCTCTCTCTTTATCTCTCCTTCCATTGTCTCCACTCTTTTTCTTCCTGCTCTCTCTGAATAGCAAACACATATAACACGCACACAGAACCTTCCGGAAAGAAAACAATCCTCTCGCTTCGAATTCTGTTCTTGTGCTGAAAGCTGAAATCCCACCAGCCTCTGAAAGGGATTTTTATTAAACAGGAAATAAAATCTTGTATGTTTTTATCATCCGTTTACAGCTACATTTAACATGGTGATGGATCTCTGTTACAATACTGATTTTTTGAAGTTTATTGACATTAACAGGATTTACTGTGACGATAACACTCCTAACACACTTCCTCTCGTTGTGCCGAGCTTTTTGATAGGTCACATGCCACACATGTGCTGAGGTTTTTGTACAGGTGTCGACATGCAATAGCGTAGCTATAATACCGTCAGGCAATTTCCCTCATGTTTCTGATGCTTTTGATGCGTCACATGTTTATGTTTGTGTTATTTTGTATTTTGGTGTAAAAAATGACATCTGTCATCAAGTGACATCATTATAATAATTTTCCCTTCTGTTCTCTTTTCTTCGTTCATGTTGCGTAACTTTGTGACTATTTTTAGGGTTGAAATGCACGTGGCGTCACGTGATCTTGTTTGAAGTTATTGTAATACCAGTCCTGCTGTGATTGATGCAATTTTATGACTCTGCCCATTTTTTGATAATAGACAGACAGATAGATAGATAGATACAACGGCAGCAACGATGCAATAGATCGACGTGCCAATTAACCCCAGCGAGTGAGTTGGCATTTAAAGGCACATCGACGTATGTCGGATACACCCGGTTAAAAACGTTTCATGTTACTTAAATGAGTTCCAGAATATCTCTCCACCAGGGGAAAGCATGAGAAAAAAATAAACAGACAATAATTACATCCGTGTGTTTGGATGAAAAACTAGAACAAAAACATGGAATTCTAAGAAGGAAGAAAGACTCAATTAGTCTTCAGTCAGAAAAGTGCCAATTGAACAGGTTCACAGTTTCACACCCGTGTGCTATAGCAGCCTAAAAATAACTAAAAGGAGAAAAAAAACAAGATATACGTTTACCTTACATTTTCGGGATTTGGAAGAAACCCTTACAGTATATTACTTTAACTGTGTCTCATTTTTTTTTAAATCAAGCTAAGCAGTCAGGGTTAAGGGCCTTGCTCAGGGGCCCAAAAGTTGAACCACAGATACCACTAGGTCCATGTGATTTTATGGGACGTAGCAAAAAAGTTAAGAAGGTGAGGATAAATGGATTTAAGGTGTGTGGGGCTTTTATTAAGCCAAACCTTAACATGACTACCAAAAAGCTGGTAGGTGCTAGCCAACGTATATACCTAATCTACAGCAGGGGCTCCAGATATGTGGAGCAGTCTGATGAACAATGCCAGAGACATATATTTGAAAAATAGTACCTTGAGTCTATGTTTTACTCCATTATATCTGTATTTGATAATAAAGGTTGCCTTTCTATCTAAAATCCCCCCTTAGTTATTCAGTTAGAATAATTATTTGTTTGATTTACCAACTACATAATGCTACAATCAACATAACATTTCATGGTGATGAGCAGGTAGTACTGCACGCCAACCATCGAAAAAAATCAAAAAGACAACAAAATGGACGAACGGTTAGAAAACAGAAACTTCGACTGCAGGAATATTAAACAAAAGTGGACTAGTGATTGTTTTTTTTTTCAATGCAAATAAACTGCTCTTTGTCTCATCTGTATAATAAAAAGAATAAACTAATTACTTTTCACTTTAATTTTAGGTGATCTTGAAATCGTTCTTTACTGGTACTACAGAAAGTCTACTGCCTTTAAGGGTGGTAGGGTACCTGCACTATACAGGATCACAGAAGGCCTTCAGAAAGCTGTGTGTCAGAAAGCTTTACTCATCCCGGAATTTGGCAGACGCTCAAATCAATAGCAAGCTACATTTATTGAATTTTTATCCGACTGTTAAGAATCGGTTGATTTGCACAGGGGCCTCCTGAAGAGGATGGCTGGTGGTGCTGAGAAATGAAACTTCCCATCAGTGTCAGAACAGCCAAGTCAGTGTCTCTTGCTGACAGACTGGCTGTTCTGACACTGATGGGAAGTTTAGTCCACTACTTTGTTACCAAAACAGAGAAAAGTCTTGTGGCAGACCTAACTTGCATACTGAGGGACAGTGGGACCAGTCAAGCGTTGATCAGCAGTCCAATGCCTTAACCATTGAGCTACCATTTCCAGCTACAGGTTTTCTCCTGCCTCTCTGCACAGGGTCACCAGATATTGCAGTACAAATCATGAGTGGTCCCGCCGTCCCTCAGGATACAAGGTAGAACTGCCTGTCTTGCTCTGACCTGCAATGTTCTTTCACCAAGGTGGTGGAATGAATCAGTGACTGTATTCAAAAGACAGGTTCATTTTTAAGCCTTACCAAACTGCCACTGCTCGGCCCCTTTGAAAGGTCCTTAACCATTACATTTACACGTGGACAAAAAGTTTGAACAACAGGAATTACTCAGCATTCATGTAAAATGACGAGGCTGTCGGACATAAATACAGATTCATAGCATTGACTACATCCAGACACTTTTCCAGAAAACCAAACACAAAAAACTAGCAAAACAAAAAAAAAAACACATTTATGGCAAAGAAATAGAACCCGCCTCTGAAAATTCACAAACAGAGATTCGGGAGAAAGCGCAATTCTTCACAGCGCCTTTTGAAATGTTTCTGTGAATAGGAAACAGGTGTCAGTAATCAGGAAGCCGCGGAGCACAGCGTTCACACTACGCTAACAAGGCCGGGAATTCTCCTGATAATCAAACCCCTTTTCACAAAACAAGAATGGTGCGATCACGCTGAATTTTTTTAATTAGAGTGATTATTGGCTTGTGTAAACTTTTTAAATCATACTATTACTATGTTAACACACACACACACACACACACACACGCACATACAAAAAGCTATTCGCTGTTCAAACACTCCAACACAGGGTCACACTGACTTCCTGTTTAGAAAGGAAATTCAAAAGGGAATAAACTTGTTTTAGGACATTTTCTTGAGATCTGAGATCTTCTGGCGCTAACTTATTTAAACTAAGTTTGTTCGGAAACTAGTGTCAAAGAGGATTTGAAGTCGAAGTTGATTTGGGTTTTAGCAAAGCCACGCCTAGAAAAAGCGGATCAAAAACCCATACCACTTTTCCACCAGGCCTGGTACCGGAGTGGGAGTCTAATAGTCTATCCAGGCTACTATTTTTGGTGGGCCACTGTCAGGAGATCCTGGATTCAAACTGTTCCTGGTAAACATGGGAACCTATGATGTCATTGGGCAGCGCTTCCACTACAGAGCATAACCACAAATAAAATTAACCACAATCAAATAAGCTACTCCAGCAGTCGTCGCAAAAGAAACCAACACACTTAAAAAGATTCTGGTTCTGAACGACTGCCTCCCTGGACTAAGCTCCAACTCTGGTACCAGCCCGGCACCAGTTCTGGTGAAAAGTGGTACCAATAAACTGGATTTAAGGTTCAGGTTGCAACTGAATTAAAAAGTCACCTTGTTAGCATAAATAAATAACTTAAAATGCTAACAGCTCTGTAGTCGTTACAGCGCAAAGTTCATCAAGTCAATCTTAATCGTGTTTAAAAAAACATTGGCATCTTATTGCCATCTTTATTATCACAACGCCGCTGTGAAATATTTCGTAGATCTGCAATTAACTCACAGTCAGACAGAGAGAATGATACTAGCTACTAGCCAGTGTCATTAACTAGGATGATGTAGAGGAGGAACAACAACGCCGCGGTCGGGATTCAGGTGTGTATATGTATATGTGTGTGTGTGTGTGTGTGTGTGTGTGTGTGTGTGTTTGAATCAGCATTGATTCCTAAGGACATTCAGCTAAGTGTGCACTGCGCATGATGTATCCATCAACTCCTCCTTTTGAGCGCTGATTACTTTTGGCGACGAGCGCTACTGGCTAAAAGAGTCGGCTGATTATTTCAGGACATAACACTGGGCATCTGTGCACATCTGGATGCCCATAAAGATTCATTTTCTTTAGGCTTACTGTGGTAAAGCTTGTACTCTAACGGAATTAATGCAGTGTGACTATCAGCGCCCTGAAGCCGATTACACCTTCTATCCCCCTTTAGAATAATACTGGGCTTGCTTTGAGAGCAGCAGGTGCTGTTTATGTCTTGATCCATGTGTGTCAGTTTTTTGTTGCTTCAGAACCAGGGACTATTCTGTAACTCCGCTTTGGTTGTGGTGGGAATTGAACCCTGATCTTCCACTTCCCCCACTTATTTAGATATTTTTAGTGTAACCAGTGTTCCTTGACTTCCTTTGTCCCATCCCCACCCTACGCACCGCTGATCAGGTGTCTTCAGTCAGTCAGAAGCTGGAATATACCAATTCAGACAGATTGGGGAAAGTGAATTGACATTTTAGGCAGTTACATACAAACCCTATTTTTATTATTAAAACCTTTACAACCGGTCAATTTTGACCCAAGGATGACAGGAAGTTTGAGAAAGGGACAGAAATGCGGATGTCAGTTGTGATTATGTGACTAGAGTGCATCTCCATGGGTTAAAGAGAAAAGTTGGATTGCAGGATGTCCCCAGACCTAATATTGCTTGTAATGTATCTTGGGAGTTTTTTTACTGATTAAGCTATTAATAGGCAATGGTTACTATAGGTGTACCGCATTGAAGTCATGGAAAAGAGATTCTTCTGAATATGGAGGAATGAGGACATAGCACAAGACTGTTAAGAACAGAAATGTAACCGATTTTTTTATTTATTTATTTTTTTTTGAGAATGTTTAATTTTAAGACTTTGCTTTCCCCACTGAGGATTACATCAGGTTAGACAGCGTGCAATACTTTGGGGTCATTAGCATTTATGCGTTAGTTGAACGTTCAGGCTAACCGAAGGCTCTAATATATGTATTATTGTGCAACAACCATTTGCCTGTTTACTAATTACGTCTGTGTATGACCACCGTTCAGACCATTTTTGTGTTTGATCTCTGCCTGCTGTTCCACTACGTATTCTGATCATGCTGATTAAACTGTTCTGTTGTTTCAGGTCTTTTTGATTATTCATTTTTTGTTTATTGATATGAATGGTGACTCGGTGCCTATCAAGAAAATGGTAGGTGTTCCTCAAGGTTCTGTTTTGGGCCCACTGCTTTTCTTTATATATATATATATATATATATATATATATATATATATATATATATATATATATATATATATATATATGTGTTGTGTGTGTGTGAAATTTGGGTACAGTTATTCGTAAAATGTTATCTGTCATTGTCATTCTAATAACATCATTTATATTATACTCAAATATACCGGCCATTTCAGCACTGGACTATGTATTAGACATTTTATATGGAGTAGAACTAAGTATGCTGAAACCTTGAAGAAACATTTAGAATTTTTTTCTACTGTTCTATGACATCACTTTGCTTTAACTTTTACAATTGTTCCTCTTTTCATTTTTTATCTAGTGAATTTCTTTACGGTACATTTCGCAGTCAGATTGCCTGCCTGCTTTGCTACCCTGCACCCAACACACACACAGTAGAAAGACACAATTAATTCAGGCCCTTTTCTCTGTAGAACAACTCAACACAAATCACTGAACACCTCAATGGGTTCTGTATTCCTGGTGACCTTTAGAAATCCTCTAGGTATTAAAAAAACCCATCAGGTTCGAAAGCAGGTGAGAGACTTTTGTATTAGTTGTAATTTTTAATTCATTGCTTCAGTGTGGAATTACTGGAATTACATATTATTTTTCTGAATATAATTGTGTTATCTATGTTCTGTTGTATGTCCTCAGTGTGTTTGTGTGCGGTTTGCTAACCTGCTCACTCACTTCAGAGAAATGCACACAAAATGAATTTCAATCCAAGAAGCCATTTCCGCCCAAGTGAAATTTTTATCCCTTTATTATGGGTTACGCTTCAGCAGATACCTCAGCGTTTACCATTAAAGCACCATTAAGACGCATTTGAAAAGGTTCCTCCTGGTCATATGGAATTTACAGAAACTATTTGGCTCCCACTAACGTGATAGAAAAGTAGTTATGGTGCAGGTCTGGCAACCCTGTAGACCAATAACGCAAAATCGCACCGCGGGTAAAATTTTCTATTGCTGAAATCATTGTGGATCGTTGAGCACCCACTTTCTGGATGATCCAATCAGGTCTGTAGACTGAAGGTTCTCAACCTTTTGGAACTGAAGCTCCTGCACAAGATTCCCCTATTGATGTGGCACAACCCGTCTCATTCTCATATTACAGGAGACAAGCTATAATGATGAAAATCTGTCTATAGAAATTCTTTCTGTTTTAGATAGATAGATAGATAGATAGATAGATAGATAGATAGATAGATAGATAGATAGATAGATAATTGTGTTTTTGACAGACAGACAATTTTGTTTTTGACAGACAGACAGACAGACAGACAGACAGATAGAATGTTTTGTTTTTGATAGATAGATAGATAGATAGATAGATAGAAAGCTAGATAGGGTTCCTTAATGTCACACAGGAGGATCATATTACCTCAAATAACAATTCTTTAAAAAGTCCATCACTGATAGTGTGTGTGTGTGTGTGTGTGTGTGTTTACATGGTTTTAACATTAAACACTTTAGCTGCTGGAAGGGAAAAAAGCTGCTGTTGAATAAACCAGATGTTCTATTCGAGATGAAATTGAGACTCAAAACGTTTTCACGCAGAACATCAGGGCCGAGAAACAGAAGCTTTACATTTCTTCACACGTTCCTGTGGTTAGTGTGAAGAACCCATAGAAACGCTCCCTCTGGTTTATTCCGGTACATAAATACTGCCGGGTTTATAATCGAATTTAATGGTTAGCATAAAAATGTTGTGTAAGTTGTATTTAATCTTTTGTTACTTTTCATATAGAGTGGAACTCGGTTGCCTTTTATTTTTTTATCTTGGCTACTAAAGCAAATGAAAAAAGCCTGAAGTGAAACTGAGGCATGAGGTGAATATGAATAATCCATACTGAGGCTGTGGCGAGCAGGAGCGATTGGATAGAAGTCTATTCTACTGTTAAACACCCTGGGGGCAAAATATCCCGTCACATGACCTAGACTGTCGAATTGTGGCCCTGAATCAGGTTTTGGTGCGCTAATTGAGTAACAAGTAAACATTAAAGATGCAGTAGGTCATTTAGGGTAATGCTAATTGTAGCATGATAGCACACCTTCATCCCACCCACCGTGCAAAACGCTGTTCAAAGCCATGCCCCCCGATCACATGAACATGCACTGGTCGGGTTTACTTGTCTGACTAGTGTTAGATGGATAGATACAATTTTATAGATAGAATGTTTTTGATGGCCAGACATAGATACATAGATAGATAGATAGAATGTTATGTTTTTGATAGATAGATAGATAGATAGATAGATAGATAGATAGATAGATAGATAGATGGTTAAATAGATAGATAGATAGATAGATAGATAGATAGATAGATAGATAGATAGATAGATAGATAGATAGATAGAATGTTTTTGATAGATAGATAGATAGATAGATAGATAGATAGATAGATAGATAGATAGATAGATAGATAGATAGATAGATGGTTGAATAGACAGACAGACAGGTAGATAGATAGATGGTTGAATAGACAGATAGATAGATAGATAGATAGATTGACAGATAGACAGATAGACAGACAGATAGATAGACAGACATTAATGCAATGGTCCCCAACCTTTTTTTTTTTTGCTGGCAGTCTGTAGCCTTTTCTGCTGTCCCATCATTTGCGTGTTCCTTTCTGAAAAAAATTGTTTTTAAAAATAAGACAGAAGGAAAAAGGAAAGAGAGAGAGAGAGAGAGAGAGAGAGAGAGAGAGAGAGAGAGAGACAGATGTCTGTGTAATACCTTAGCTGTGATGTGATTTTCTGAAGAAAAAGCTGAACCCAAATGTTATTACTGATCACAGTTGGGTATCGTTTCTTTTCTTTTTTTTTTTTTTTTTAAATTGTTAAATCGATAGAGAGAGAAAAACATTCTAAGGAACAACTATTTATTAAAAAAAGAAAACAATATACTAATTGTTTAAAGTGTAAATAAATCAATACTTTCACCCGCCCACACTGCCAGCTGAGGTCTGCAAGCTGTTCTAGTACGTACCGGCAATGACTTTTGGTAGCCAATCCTATTACCCAACAGCTGAAGACCAACCACCAGCAAGAGACGAATCAATCCCGAGTGTGAACTCGACTCCGAGTCGTTCTTTTCTGATTCATCCGGAATCCCAGCCGGCGTTTGACTGTCATGTAAAACCGTGAACTTTAACTGAATTGTTGAAAATGATGAAATAAACGAAAACCAATGCGTGCAACGTGTTTCTATCCATCAGAACCATCAGCCGAGCGTAAAGTTCATGAAGCTGCTGTGAAATAATCGAGTCAATAAACACAGCAGCTGATTACAACCACCCAACTGAACACGGAATCGTTAAAGGACTCATCTAGGAGAGAAAGAAATTAAAAAGAAAAGAGAAAGAAAAAAGGTTTCGTTTTGTTTCGTTCGGTCGTTTGTTTGTATTAGTTCATTTATTCTTTCTTTCTTTCTTTCATTCATTCATTCATTCATTTATCCTCATTTGGGTGATAAACAGATAGCAGAAGTGACGCAGTCACACTGTGTGTGTAGTCAGAAGTCTTCAGAAAACAGCGGGAGCGTCTCATGGCAGAGTGGAAGTGTCCTCAGTCATGGTGATGTAAAGGGACGGACAGGTCCAGATGTGAAGGGGGGGGGCTGGAATTCTGGTGGCTCAGTAATTTCCACTTTATTCTTGAAATATTACGTCCTTTTTCTCGTAATTTTGGTTTATTCTCAAAGTATTAGATCTTTATTCTCGTAATTTCTCCACTCTTTCTCCTCGATTGCTCCTCGCTCTATTTTCTCTCTATAGAATAATTAATGCTGTGTTAAAGCGCCACTGTAAATATTTTACTATTTATATTTTTAATAGATAGAAAGAAAGTCGGAGGAATGAAAAGTGTCTGTCGTGTTTCGTTCACTTCCTGCAGTCGTATGTTTTATTCATCTATTCATTCATTCATTCATTCATTCATTCATTTAGACATCTTTTTGATTTCGGCCACGCTTACTTCTCTTCTGGAAACAGCTACAGATGTGCATTACTCTTATAACACACACACACACACACACACACACACACACAGGGTCTGATCTCATTCTTTTCTGAGGTTTAGAGAAGTGTGTGGTTACTTCATTGAGTGTGACTTATGCAGTACGAATCTACACATTTGAACGATCCGATGATCAGATTCCTTTCTTACACACACACACACACACACACACACACACACTGGAGGACTGGATTTTGTTGTCTGCACTTTTTTTTTTTTTAAAGAAAAATCAAGTGAGTGTGTAAATGTAAAAGGGTTTCTAAATCAAAGCAGCATTGTACAGGGTGTATAGTGTGTGTGTGTGTGTGTGTGTGTGTGTGTGTGTGTAATGTGGAAAAAGTTTGTGAAATTGAAGTGCTGTTGAGTGAAACTGGGAACTTCAGCTGAACTGTTCCTCATTAGAACAACAACATAGTGGAACGCCTGCCGATAGCCGTCTGCTAATGAGCGCGCACCCTTCACATCAGGCAAGGACACTGTGTGTGTGTGTGTGTGTGTGTGTGTGTGTGTGTGTGTGTGTGTGTGTGTGTGTGTGTGTGTGTGTGTGTGTGTGTGTGTATGTGTGTGTGGCCCATCATGATCACATATCAACTAAACCTAGTTATTATATTAAGCAATAACGGCTTGTATTAAAATGTACACAGTTCTCTTTCTAATCAGCTTGTCAAGTGCTTATGAAGTATAATGTAGCCCTACGAACACTTCCCTTGAGTAGATTACTATCCCTCTAAAGGCTGCTCATAAAGCGATTACGAAGGTGTAATGTAGCCCTATGAACACTGCCCGTAAATAGATTCTTATCCCTCTAAAAGCTGCTCGTAAAGCGATTACGAAGGAGTAATGTAGCCCTATGAACACTGCCCTTGAGTAGATTATTATCCCTCTAAAAGCTGCTTGTGAAGCGCTTACGAAGGTGTAATGTAGCCCTATAAACACTTCCCTTAAATAGATAATTATCCCTCTAAAAGCTGCTCGTGAAGTGCTTACGAAGGTGTAATGTAGCCCTATGAACACTGCCCTTAAGTAGATTATTATTCCTCTAAAACCTGCTCGTGAAGCGCTTATGAAGATGTAATGTAGCCCTATGAACACTGCCCTTAAGTAGATTATCCAATTTAAATCATCCTGTCAAGTGCTTATAAAGGTGTAATGTAGCCTTATGCAAACTGTCCTTAAGTAGCTTATTATATTATATAATAAAATTATATTATCAAAATTTCCCTGTTAAGTGTTTATAGAGCCATAATGTAGCGTAATAAACACTGCTCTTAGGTAATATGTTATTTCTATTTCAAATGAAGGAAGGATGGACAGACCTTTAATACGGAGTAATGCATTTTGATGGGAAGTGTCATAGAGGGTAAAATAAAAAGCTTAACTAACCCACGGTCTGGTTAGGAAGGTCCGTCGCGCTGAATCGTTAAGCTAGAACTGTAAATAATAATAAAAAATCATCGTCATTGATTGAAAACAGCTGGATTTGTGACTGTGAACTTCTAAATCTAAAGCAATAGCAGATCGTGTAGCACTTTATAAACTGATAACAAAGCCTAAAAATCAATTCTGTCTTTAATATAAAGCCGGCCGAGTGAGTCGAGTGGAGAGGAGATATCACGCCTGCCTTCAGCGAGAGGCGAGAGGTGAATTTTTAACTCGCAGCCAGTAACATAGAGCTGATTGACACACACCTACGTAGTCGGGATCCGAACCGTTAAGACGGGAAGAGAGAAAATCGTGCACTGCTATTTACACGGCCTCAAATCAAAGAACTTCACAAGCTACAGGATGCGGGGAGGGACTTCCAGAGGTACGATTAAGGGTTAAAAATCATAAACGTGAAACGTCTCCGCCGGCAAGCGAGATAACTGAAAACTTGACCTTGCTTGGCATCTAAAGACGATCTTATGAATTCTTGATACGTTCTAAAGATTGCTAGCTATATCGCACTAAAGAAATGGCAGATAAAAGGACAAATGGAAACACCATCTCTTCCAATATGTCTACTTTACCCAGTAGAAAGCCAGAATCAGAACCCCTCCGTTCTGAAGATGTTGGAAACCCATGGCGAATGAATAGCACTCGATTATAATAAAAATAAAATAGCTCGGACGGCTAGATCGAAACGAACACACCTGTGCAAGCTAAGTGATATTTTTAGCGAAGAGAAAAGAATTTATTTTTTCTCCAGAAACTTTCCTGAAAGCATCAATTTAGAGAATTGAGGCTGTTGGACCTGGGATTGGCTTTCGGATAAGTGGTCGCATTGCTACGTGTTTAAGCCGCGGATGGACCATACCACTCGAAAAAAATTGCGAAAATGACACCGGCCATGACATGCTTTTTTAAGCGTGCTAGATGCTGGGTGATAATCCGAAAAAAAGAGACAAATGGAAATCTATTAGGGACTCGCGGAAGTCTCACATAATTAACTGGGGTAATTGAGTAAAATAGCACTCGTTTAGGGCAGCATCTTATGTACGACAGACCGGATACAAATTGGGTTTTATCAGTATATACTGTAAATAAGGTCGGGAAGATGTTTCGAAGAACTTCTGAGTGGGGTTGTGATTATTATGGTGGAGGGAGTTGTACTGACGTAGGGTCAGAGCACATGATACAGCGCCACCTGGAGCATAGGGTGGGTTAAGGGCCTTGCTTTAGTGGCAGCTTGGCAGCGATGAAGCTTGAACCCTGATGTTCTCAGCACCTTAACTGCCCTGCTTTACTGGTGGTTGGGCTGCTTGTTATGGTTGTGGTGATAGTGGTAGTGTTGGTAGGTGCTGGTAGTTCTGATGATTGCCATAATAGTGGTGGCTTTGACAATGGTGGTGGTATTAGTAAGGATGATAGTGGTAGCTGGATGTGGTAATGTTGATCGTACTAGTGATGGTGTTGTGATGATGATGGTGTTGTTGCTGATGATTCTGGTTGTGATGGTGGAACTAGTGGTGGCTACCGTACAGCTCAGGCGGTTGAGGGCCTTGCTAAGGGGGCCGAACAGTGGCAGCATTTTCATTTACATCATGTGGTCCTGACAATTAAACCCAAGTGATCAGAAATCCACCACCTTGACCACTGAGCTACCACTAGCGAGCTTGGTGGTAGTAAGACTTGAAGTTCCAATCAATGACCCTCTGGTGGTATTGATCATGGTAGTATTTATGGTATGGTGGGGATGTGGGTGGATAGCAGCAGTCAGCGAATATAGATGTCACAGTTTGGGGGAAAAAAACAACCTTCTGTAATCAAAAAGTCGCAAAAAAACCTCCCACATAAAAAATGCGCCTTCTCGGCTGTCGCATTTTTTTTTTTTTTACATTTTTTACATTTTTTTTTACAAATGGTGATAATGTGTGGGTGAATAAAGCGTGCGAATATTAATGTAAGCCCTTGTCATTACTTCCACATCCATCAAAGCAGCGCTCAGTGATGAACAGATCTTCTGGTAGCTCCTTCACCAACGGCTGCTAACGTGTGAATGTGAAATTCCTTTTGGAATTGGATTCGGATTGATGTCCCTGATTCTTTGCTTCGCTTTTCCGGCGATCTGATCCGAGTCACTGAGGTGCGACTAGAACGCTTGAATACTAAGAAATGGCGCCCAAGGGAAATTAATGGCATATTACAGCCCAGGGACGGAGTGAAGCCACGGTAATAATGAAACTATGAGAACTCAATACACCCTCTGGTCAAAACAAAGCCAGAGACTGTGCGCTCCCACACACACACACACACACACACACACACACACACACACAAACGTATACTTCTACACCGCAGGCACATACATACACACAGATTCCTCTAACCCTACTCTAAAATCTGTTTGATCGCTAGTTTGACATGCTTACCCGATTACTGGACATTGCGATCATTCGCCTACGAACTAAAGACGAATTTTCCTGTTCCGTCCAATCACAGACACAGCAACAGTTCCGTTCCACCTTTACATGTTTACACAAATATCTGTACTTTCTACTGACATTTTTTGATTGGTCCATAAAATTGTCTGCAACAGAAAGGATTCCTGGCGCTCAGATCAGATCAGATCAGACTCTAATGTTGAGGTTTGGAGGTCTGGGGTTCAGTCGGGGTTCCAGTTCATCCCAAAGGTGTTAAAGGGGTGGAGTCAGAATCAGGACTCTGTACAGGACATGAGAGTTCTTCTCCTCCAAAACCTCCAGAACACAGCATGTCTTCATGGAGATCGGGGGATTTGTGCACAGGGACATTGTCCCGCTTGGACAGGGTTTGAGTCTCGCAGTTTCACTGAAGGACTAATAGAATAATGTAATAGATAGAAAAAAACCTACACAGTTGTGGGATTTCTAATGAGTGGCAATTGTTTGGGGAAGAAGTCTGCTACTAAATTTAACCCAGTCTAGAACCGTCGTGGATCTACAGACAAGAAAATCCACACACTTTCGATATTAATATTATTTATACACTCAGACGTACATCCAGGACAGCTATGCTGGAGAAGAATCTGATTATCTGATTAGCTGGTCTGATGGTAAAGTTATGGCTCAACACTTTCAGCTCCAGGATGAAATCATTTGCAGGTTTTTTTTTTTTTTAATTCCAGATGGCACTGAAATGACTAATGCCAACATCTGGACTTGAGTGTAAGTCGCTTGAATCCGAACCAGTCCATTAGAACCGACCGTCTGTGCAGGAATAATCAGTGATTAGCGTTCGGCTGAGAATCTATTTAAACAGCTTGAGACGTTAGAAAACTAAAGGAACATTTCTTTTTCTTCTTTTTTTTTGTGACTTCCATTTCTCTCTTTTATACAACTGAGCAAATCCGGATTAAGGGCCTTACTCAGGGGCCCAGATGTGGTAGCTTGGTGGTGCTGGGAATCGAACCCCGATCTACCAACTAGTCCACATTTTGCTTCATGGAACTGAAAAAATTAAGCACCACTTTTTCTCTCTTTTTTCTCTGTCTCTCTTCTGTCTTTGTGTCTCTTTCTTCGTCTCTTTCTTGCTTTTTATTTCTCTGTCCGTCATTTATAAATGAAGTCTTTGGTGTCTAATTATAGAAACAAACGTGATCATTTTATTTCCGTAACACTGAACGTAGCTAATGATGAAATCGCTTAAAATAAAAGATCAAAATATTCCAATTAATATATACCGAATCTGGCAAACGTGTAAGAGGAATAAATTCACGTCTATCACTCTTCATTCGTTATTTCTCTCTCAGTTCGATTAAAATGCTAAAACGGAGCCATCGGCTAATTTGCTAAATCAATAGCTTTTCGTCTTCCTGGCGTTTGTAGACGAGTCGAAAGCCGTAATAACAGCTGACAATTCGGCTGTTCCAATCGAGTTAATGTTGTAAAATGAGGAACGAAGCCGGAGACGTTTATAAGCGTGATTAAATAACGTGTCGTACTCAATTCGGCTTAGAGAGTTCCTCTCCTCACACACACTCTTATATACACACACACACACACACACACACACACACACACACTGAGTAAATGACTTATTTCGGTCTTATATTTCCCAGAGTTCTGCAGTGCAGTCATTTTCCAGCCAGTATTTTTCTCACGCTGATATTAATCACATTCAGGAACGTCATTAGACGAAATAAGCGTGTTGATTCGGTGGATATGATTCAGCTGATGTGTCATATAGAATGAAAGTGGACGTAAAAATAAGCAGAGACGTCACACACACACACACACACATAAATACCCGAGTAACACGGTATACCTGTGTGGAAATGAATCAATGGCGAACGGAAACATGATTATTGTCCAAAAAACGGTTCAGTGATTCATTTCATTCAGTTCAGTGATTCATTTCCCTTTGAATCACAGCAAACGAGTAAAGAAAACATAAGTTACTTCCTGTTTTCACTCGTCTTATTACCTTTCTCTTTTTTTTCTCTCTATCCATTTCTGTTTTGTTTTTGTTTTTTTCTCTTTCTTACTAACTTCCTTTTAATTTTCTTTCTTTTTTTCTCACTTTCTTATTGTTTTTTTCATTTCTTTCTTTCTGTCTGTTTTTCTTTTCTTCTTTCTTTCTTTTTTCTGTCTGTCTGTCTGTTTGTCGGTCTGTCTGTCTGTCTGTCTGTCTGTGTTAAGGCAAGTTGGAGCTAATCTCTGCAGGGCCTGTTGACCTTTGCCCCAGAGTCTGGTTGGTTTGTAGTGTCTTTAAATTAAAAACTTTTTAATTGCATTTTTTTAATAGATAAGGCAAAGATTCAACCTGGTGAGGAGACGAAGGACTTACAGGAATATCACAAGTTCCTGGCCAGCATGCTGGTAATCTCAACAGCTGTAAGTAATCACAAGGTTTTTTCTACCCTTTAACCCCGGGGCCACAAAACCCCGAACAAGTTCTGATATTTCTGCTTGGGCTTCCAGATGGTTTGTTTGAGTATGATCTTCTGCACACATTGCATCCTGTCTCTATAGTGATCAGGAAAAATGGCATTGGTGTTCAGATACACAAGGGGTTCAACATCAACCAGGAAGCATTTCAGAAATGTTAGCCTTTCAATATTAACCTCTTTTTTCGTCCCTTAAGAAGACATTTTCTCTGCATGGTGATGGAATCTATCTCTGAAACCTGTCTATACACACCAGGTTAAATCCTTTATTCCTCTTTTTTTAAACCATGACTGGTCTTGGGTTGGTGTCGGAGCTCAACCAAATGTGGCACTCGTTTAGAACAGGCAGGGAGCAGAACCCGCTATAAAGCCAACATGTAAATGGAATTGCTTGTTATCTCATGCAGAAGCTGGCAATTTTGCCCAACTGTAAGTATTATTCAGTTATCAGTTAAACCCAGCAGTTACAATTTGATTTTCCTTGTTAACCAGACAGTAGAAAGTGTGTTGGTCTCTTCTATGTCCACTGCTGGACCAACATATTCAGTTATTGACTATCTATTCAAGCTCTGATGCTTATAAAAATTCCTTCGGAATGTTTCCTTGTTAAAGGGCCATAAAGGCTTTGGGACCAGTTGGGAACCAGGATCTAAGCATTGGACCATATTTTTACTGTAAACTGGTCCCCAAATGTGCGCCGGCTCCAGCACCAGCCATGGTGGAAAAACGGTAGTATAGACCTGTGATGATAGAGGTATGGGGTATTTCCGGTGTTGCTGTAAATAGGACAAGAGTGTGAGCCACCAAACTGCCACTGTAGTGCCCTCGACTGCTTATAAAATGGGATAAATGGTAGATACTTTGTCTAGGAGTGCCAGAAAATGTCGATGAAGTGGATCAAGTCTGCTAACCAAATCCAGCACAAAGACAGATGATACTCCTACTGGTGTACATTGACAGCTTTTTGGCAGACATTTTCTTTTCCAAAGAGATCTGCATTCATCTCATTGATCTAACTCAGCAGTGGAGAATTAAGGTTCCTGCTCATGTCCAGCAAATTGTTACTCTTACTATCTCACTAACTCACAGTATGTAACGCCCACCACTGTGACACGTCACATCCCAACATGTCATAAGATCCACTTCACCACGGCCTACAAACATGGCCGCCATGGACTCTCGCTCCCAACAACCACCTGCACTCTTACCATCCTTCTGTGTTTACCTCCGATTTATTTACTGAGTTTGACTACTTGGTTCAGTCGGAGGGGTCGGTTCTCCTCTGAGCAGATAAAGCAGCAGGTTCTTTCATACTGCAGTAAAGATTACATGGTTTTTGGATAACAGTCTAGAAGACAAGGTCCTTAGTGGGAAACTGTCTTCTGATTCACCAACTGGACTGGATACAGACTGGATCTGGTGGTGATGCTGAGATCGGAATAACGAAAGAAACGAAAGTATGTTAGTGTAGATGTCATCCTACTTAAGATAGACGGATATATTGTGTGTTGTTGGTGGTGTTTCCGGGTTCCGGTTAATCCGATTAGTAGAGTTTAACAACCCTTTAACGGGTTTGCCAGGTTAAAGAGATGGGTCTTTTATTTAGTTTTAAACTGATGGTGTGTGTCTGCCTCCCGAACAGTGCAGGGTAAATGATTCCAGAGTTTTGGGCTCTAGATAAGGAAAGGATCTGCCACCTGCAGTTGATTTGTTATTTAAGGTTAATTTTCTCAGATTGCCAGAGTTTTAGGAGCGCAAAATGGGCTGCCATGTTCAGGGGACCAACTATAAGGTAATATGGTACTGTATGTGGAAATATAAAATCTGGCAACCCACTTAAGTAAAAGCACATTATGGAGATTTTGTAGTTCTGTAAAGATGGGTTGCCATGTTGGGATATAACGAATGAACACATGTTAGAGACACTTTGTAAAAGGAAGAAGAATCTGGTTGCCATGTTGAGGGAATGCAGTCATTCACATTCCGTGTATATAATTGGGTTGCCATGTCTGGAGTTCCAAATTTTCTTTTAAACTAATAATCTGCCTTCGGCTTATACCACCGGGTGTCTGCTTTTGTAATATTGTGATAAATAAATGTACTCGTATATCTACATGCCGTGTTCTTCATCTTCAGATATAGTGTTGAATAAATGCTCTGTAGTGTTTATATAATGTAATATACTAAAATTGAAGTAAAGATAACATGCTCTTCACACAGTCTCTGGATAAAAACCCTAGCAATTGGGTTTTAGTGATTAAAAAATACTTGAACGCGCTCTCGCTTCTATAGTAGCGCCTTATTCAAGGTGACGTATAGTTCAGTAATTATATATGTAGCGAAAGCTTGCATATAATTAGCATATATACTATATAAGTAGCTACCCAGAATGCACTAGTTATATAAACCAGACGACACCTTACCTGCAAACTGCAATGAAGGAAATAACATAATTGGAATGTAAAAGAGAAACAGATAAGCGTCCCTACTTCAGGAATAAACCTGTGTGTGTGTGTGTGTGTGTGTGTGTGTGTGTGTGTATATAGATAGAATTACGTTTTTTTTAAACGGATGTGTCTCGCGGTTGCATCATCAGCTTCGTCTCTATTTGTGCCGCAGGTAAGTGAAGGAATCTTTGCTTTGCAGAACGATCCAGATGGCAGAGGTTCTGTAACTCCTGATTGGATGACAACCTCAGGCTCCTCCCACATTAATTACAGGGTAATAAACACCTCCACCTGTTCCCAGCTGTCTGGCAGCACATATTTAGCCTGTCTGTTGTTTCTGTGTGAAATAAGACACGTCAAACAGACTTAAATGGGATTTTAGCGCTGAACCAAAAGCAGATGATGTCACAAAGGGGAATTTAATCATTTGCTGTATTGATTTTGTTTCTATTTTTTAATTAGTGAATTAATGATTTGGCTTGATGTATAGAATGAGTTGCCAGATTAGGTAAAATTATTAAAAAATATAGGTTGCCATGTTGAAGGATATGGTTATGGGTTTTACACGCTGGGTTGCCATGTCTAGACAAAGTGTGTCCGGATTATGAAAAAAGAAAAGAATTAGAAAGGTATATCGGAATTAATAATTGCATTTATATGCAACATAAATAAGTGGGTTGCCATGTTTAGAGTTTTAAAAGCCAGTGTTGCTGTTTGTAAAGGTGGGTTGCCATGTTGAGAAATTTGTTTCCTTGTAAGGCTAAAATATTTCTTAAATCTTTCATATAGAAAGAAAATCTGGAAGAAGGTTGTAGTTCATGTTCATTGTTCATGCCTTTGATTACGTTTTGTTTAGTCCTTGTCATGTGATTCACCTGTCCATGTGTCGCGTTTCCATTGGTTAGTTTTGTTTATCTATAGCCCTTGTGTCTTAGTCGTGGATTTCGGTTTGTCCCTGTACCACTGTCTTGGGTCTTGTTGTCCAGTGTTAGCATATTCGCTAGTTTCATTTCAAGCTAGTTAGCTTTAGGTCAAGTCAAGTTAATTTTTATTTTTTTATGCTAGTGTTTAAGCTAAGCTAATGCTAGTTTAAAAAAGGTTTGTGTGACGTTATATTATGTTATATATAAAACACTATAAAAGCACTCATTGGAGTATTGGTATCAACGATGATATTTGGTATCACCCGTCTTTACTGTTTCGCAAAGATAAATTTCTTTATATATTGTAATAATTGTTTAGTATAACTATAAAGTATACAATGTTAGCATGCTAATCGGCCGGAATGCGAGAGTGATTATCTGATGCTGTGGGATTTGATCCATGCTACATGTGCTGATTTGTTCGCTGGGATCTGGACTCTTAATTGCCACCACAGTCTGTTGTCTGTGTAGGTGTTACGGAATGTGTTTTAAGGCAAATCACTTCAACGCTTCCTTCCTGTTCAGGGCACTAATCTTTGCCAAGCACAGCTGGTAAAATGTCATGTTTTTTTTTTGTTTTTTTTTAATCTCTTGCAAATTTTACTCTTTTGAAATATCTCATCACCTCCCACTGCGATTCTGCTGCATTTGCCCCCCCTGCAGCTCCAGACCCTGTTTCCTCCTGCAGTGATGTGTGTACTGAAGCTTTCTTTACTGAGACTAACACTTAAGCCACACCCCTTTTTATTGGACTGATGATAAAGCCACATTGTTTTCACAGATACCAAATCTAAACCAATGCCTTCTTCCCAAAAAGAATAACACTTAATTCACGCCTTTTTTACTAAGACTGACACTTAAACCACGCCTTCTTTAATGAGTCTGACACTTAATCCACGCCCTCTTTACTGAGATAGACACTTAAGCCACGCCTTCTTTACTGAAATTGACACTAAAGCCACACCTTCATTACTAAGACTGACTCTAAAGCCACGCCTTCATTACTGAGACTGACACTTGTCACACCTACGTTACTAAGATTGACAATAAAGCCACGCCTTCTTTACTGAGATTTACACTAAAGCCACGCCTTCCTAGATCATTGGCACTGGATAACTTTTTCTGAAAAAAAGTTACACACTAGGGTCACACTCGCATCACTAAAAATAACACACAGTCTATTCCAGAGTACAGCTGTGGTTCCTGACTAAGTGCTTGTCAATCTTAAGGTCGTGTGCTGGATTTCTCCAGTAATCAGAAAAAGCCTGTGTCCTTCGCCCTGGTGCAGCTTAATGACTGTCTGAGTCCTGTGTGTTAGCAATCACCTGAAAACACACACGTACACAGTAGGTGACCCAGGGTTCCAATTTCTATCCTCACAGACAAGCCTGATGATCTCTGCAGAGTAGCTGACAAGCTGGCCACACACACACACATCTCATTTAGGTAGGTTTTGAGTGTGTGGTACAGATAAAAACCCAATTCCACTAAACTTCGGACGTTGTGTAAACAGCCAACAAAAACAGATACCAATGACTTGCAAATTGTTGGTTTGTTGAACCATATTTAATGAAAAACACCAAAAAGACTAGATATGCAGTCTTCAAACTGATCAAGTTTATTGCCTTTTGACAATATTTACTCATTCAAAATTTTATGCCTACAATACGTTCGAAAAACCTGGTGGTTTCGGATTAACAAAAAACAAAATGTCCCACAGTTGTTCTGTTGGATTTGGGTCAACTTCCCGCATACCCTTTACCATGCAAGGCCTGACAACCATACGGAATCTAGGAGGTACTGCACCAGCGTAGGGTTTGACTTAATGGCACTTGTCTATCCTGTAGATGTGGGTCCATTTCTTTATAAGAAATGCCTTCCTAGACCATCACTGACACACTACCAAACCGGTGGTAATGCATGAGGTTACAGGCAGAACAGCTTCTACAGAGTTTTTTTACCTGCTCATAGCTGTGCCAGCGGCAGACCTGTTAAATTTGGTGTTCTATGGCAAATGCCAATTAGGCCCCATAGTAATGTGCAGTGAGCACAGGGCCCACTAGAGGATGTGGGGCCCTTTTGTAGGGCTCTCACAGTGCTTATCCTGTTCCTTCTTGGCCTTAGTAGCAGATACCAGCCCTGCTGATGGTTTAAGGACCTTCCACAGGCCTGTCCAGGTCTCTTACAGTAGCTGTCTGTCTCCTGGAATCTCCTCCATGGTCTTGAGCAGAGGTGGGCAATCCTGCTCCTGGAGGGACAGGGTGTCCTGCAGAGCTTAGCTTCAACTTGCCTTAACACACCTACCTGTAAGTTTCAAGACTACCTAGCAAGTTTACCTAGCTCTTGATTAGTTGGTTTGGGTGTGTTTGATTAGGGTTGAGGTAAAACTTTGCAGGACACTGGCCCCCCAAGACTAAAATTACCCAACCCTGGTCTTGAGATGAGACTGTGCTTGGAGACAAAGGAAACCTTCTGGCAATGAGACATATTGATGCGCCATTCTGGCAAAGTTGGACAGCCTGTGCAACGTCTGTAGGGTCCAGATATCGCTTCATGCTATCAGTGATGACACGCAAATGATCCAAATGCAAAACTAGTAAAAATCAGTTAAAAAACATAAAGAGGGAAAAAAGAGACATTGTGTTTGATATGTCAAAAATTAAACCGACTATCTGATTGCCGGTCAAGGAGCCAAATAGCCCCCAATTGTTACCCCATGTACACTCACAGTTGGATAAAAATCCTATGCATTGTATGTCCGGCTTTAACCTTTACTTTCACAAGAGATTTTTTATTGTTTGACTTTTTTTTTTTGTAAAAAATGTCTTTTTACAGTTTAGTGTAAGTGTCTTTTCGGTTTTCTGCTCCGAGTGTTATATTCTGTCCTTGTGTGTGTAAGTGGATTATCTCTCATAGTTTTACTCTACTGACCGTCAAAGATAAGCAGCTGCTCCTCCACTTTTTTTTTTCCCTGACTGATATCTGGAAATGAGAGGCGGTTCGAATTAACCCTCTATTCACTTAGAGAACTTGGCACTAAATAAAGACCATCTGCCACACAAACACACACGGACACACACACACTTGTATTTATGTATTTATATATATTTACGTTTACATTTCTGGCATTAAGTAGATTTCCTTTATCCAGAATGACTTACAATTAAAATCATTTAATAATAATAATAATAATAATTGATAATAATTGATAATAACAGATTTACATGTGTTTTGTTATATATTATTTATTGTATTTTTTAATTCAGCTTTGTCGGTGCAGGGCGTAGTAGGTGGTGCTGTCGCTGTTCAATTCCGCTCGTGATTTCGGATCGGATCCTATCCACCTTTACACAATGTCTCTCAGAGGATTTACATTTCTGGGGTTTGGCAGACATTTATCTCTTTTATACAACTGAGCAATTGGAGGTTAAGGGCCTTGCTCAGGGGCTTAGCAGTGGCAGCTTGGTGGAGCTGGGAATCAAACCCTGGTCTTCCAATTAGCAGTCAAACACCTTAACCCCTTTCGCTACCACTTCTATATTTACATTTACATCATTTAACAGATGTTATTATCCAGAGTGACTTACATTTATCTCTTCTATACAACTAAGCAATTGGGGGTTAAGGGCCTTGCATAGGACCCCAAAAGTGGCAGCTTGGTGGTGCTGGGTTTTAAACCCCGGTCCTCCAATTAGCATTCCTACAGCTTAACCACTGCGCTATCCCTTCCCCCTTCCCTATATTTGCTGTCCTGTTCACTCAGTGGAGGTAAAGATGGCCTTAAAATATATTATTAGTCTTACAGAGATGAGAATGACCTTTTGCTACCAGATCACACACACACACACTGATCCATCAAGTACAGAATAATAATCGGAGGATAAAATTAAGTATTTATTCAGCGTAGGTTTGTACAGGATGTACTGTAGTCCATTAGCATTTCTATTAAGTGTTGATTTATTCACCACTCTAACAACGAGCTGTTCTCTCTGCATCGTCTACTTTTAAGTCCTGATCTGATAATGGATTGTCGTTTGGAAGATCCACCGCACAAGGTTAAGGCCCGTCGCACGTTTATTTGCAACGCTTGAGCATGTCGCTTTAATTGATGCTGCTTCAGCAACAAAACTTCAGATTTTACTTGACTTTTCCTTTCGTTGGTCCCAAATCAACATAAAGAAAAGACGAGCCAGATGGAGCTGTGTATCCGTCACACACTCGATCCCAATCAAGTATAAAGACTTCCTAAGCAGCCTTTTTAGTGCATCTCAGAAACACTGTTGCAGACTATGAAGGTGTATATGGGCCTGGGCGGATTGGTGGCACCTAAGGGGGACCTTTTAAAAAAACAATTGAGAGTATGAAATCCTAATTAATGTTTTTTGTTTGCATATTTGTGTCATGTATAAAATGTATTTTTTTCCAAACTCCTTGCCTGCATTTTTAGTTGCGCTGCGCGTCTGCCGTAAATTTTTTTTTTGTAATGGCACTGCATGTCGTTCAAACGCTAAATTAAGTTAATTAAGAAAGTGTGAGAAATTTTTAAGGCTGAAGAATTGCACAGGAACGGATTTCCTAATACAAACATAAAAGTGTTGCTTAATAGAGGAAAGAAAGGGTGGAGAAGGTCCCGGGTTCGATCCTCAGGTCTGTGTTTGTGTATGTTTACTCCGGCTACTCTGTTTTTTCTCCCACAGTCCAAATACATGCAGTGGCAGCTTGGTGGAGCTGGGAATCAAACCCTGGTCTTTCAGTTAGCAGTCCAACACCTTAACCCCTTTCGCTACCATTTCTATATTTACGTTTAACAGATGTTCTGTCTGTCTATTTATCTATCTATAAAGGGAACTCATCCTCATCTGGGTGACACTTTACTGAAGAGGGTGTTTTATAAATTGGTAGTTAAAGTGGTAGCGCAGTGATTTAGGCAGTGGTCTGCTTTTTGGAAGATCGGGGTTCTATTCCCAGCATCACCAAGCTACCACTGCTGGGCCCCTGAGAAAGACCCTTAACCCCTAATTGCTCAGTTGTATAAATAAGATAAATGTAGGTGGCTCTGGATTAGAACATCTGCCAAATGTTATTAAACTAAAGTAAAGTATTCAATTGAGCAGTCAGCGATTGAAGGCCTTGTTCAGGGTTCCAGCAGTGGCGCCTCGGTAGTACTTGGTAGAGACCCTATAAGGGGTTTTATACTGTAACTATATACAAACCTAAGGAACTTTTTGGGTGAATTAGTGTGTATTAGTACTGTATGTTGGACCAACCTTGTGTTTAGGGTTTATACGCAGTCTTAAATGGAAAGAAAAATTGTTTCTTGTTTTCGGAAGGGTTTTCTAGGCTTCCAGAAATAAGACACCTAAAAATCAATCTCGTCTGTTATGAAGTCTGCAGCTGTGTGTAAACGTTGCAGCTGAATTTTTTTTTTTTTTTTAGTTGTATAACCTTAAGGTTGGATGAGTGTGTGATCTGAGCGGGTGTGTGAATTGTGTGAGCTACTATTATTGCTACTAGAACTTTTGTTTCTTATGTAGGAGGAGCCCCGGATTACTAACAACCAATAAAATGAGAGACATCAGGTCCAGGTTATTAAAAAAAAAAACATAAAAAAAGATTGAACCAAGAGAAAGGGTTAAAATGAATTATTTGTATCCTGAACATGTTTTTGTCGAGCAGCTTTTAGAAAAAGTTTGTTGTTTAAACCATCTTGATTGGGGTTTAGGTCAGGTGACTGTGGCCCAGGGGCCCAACGGTGGTGGACTGTTAGTGCTGAAAATTAAACCTACAATCTTCTAATTAGCAGCCACAAAAAAAAAAATAGAAAGAGAATAAATGGGATCTAAGAAATAAAGACTTTTATCAAATTCCTGGAAAAAGACCTCAGTTAGGTGAAGGCAGATTATAGATAATAAAACTGACCTGCTGGGTTTAAAAGCCTATCTATCTATCTATCTATCTATCTATCTATCTATCTATCTATCTATCTATCTATCTCTATCTATCTATCTATCTATCTATCTATCTATCTATCTATCTATCTATCTATCTATCATCTATCTATCTATCTATCTATCTATCTACAACTTCCGCCATTTTTCTACCTCAACCCACAAATACTTACACACTCGAACATTTTTTGTTAAGCACAGTCACTTTACAATACTATAGTCACTTACAATACTTGAGTCACTTTACTCACTTTGCAATGCTATTTGCACAATACTGCTGTAATTTGCACATTTCGTGTCTACCTCATCTACAGTATGGTTGGCGCTATTCCGTTATGTCCCGTCCTTTATTGTCTTTTTTGCACTGTCCTTGTAATGTTTGTATTGTTTATTGCACTGTCTGTGTCTGCACTGTCTGTGTCTGCACTGTCTGTGTCTGCACTGTCTGTGTCTGCACTGTCTGCACCGTCTGCACTGTCTGTGTCTGCACTGGGTT
>VCAZ01000018.1:580315-710315 GCA_005784505.1 Bagarius yarrelli
TACATTCAAAATTTTTTGGTAGATGCTTTTATCCAGAGAGACTTATATTTATCATATATTTGTTTTATCAAACTGAGCAATTGAAGGTTAAGAACCTTGCTTGGTGGTGCTCACAATCATCCTACCACCAGTTTAACACCTTAACCACTAAGCTATGTTAATGACACTTAACTTATCTCCCTACTATCCTTTCTAGTACACTACTGTTTTTGTTTGAATCTCAGCATGTCTATCAGCAAATCATCATGTGGGGGAGAGCATTGGCTAAATTTTTACCCCAGCACAACTAGGCTGCTGGAAAGCCATTTGTATCCTGACTACCCCAACCTGCTCCTGGCAGCTCTACCTCTGAACGGCAGCCGTGCAACTTTTTTCCTTTCAACTTTCTCCCACACTATCCCATTACTTCATCTCTCCCACCGGCTCCTGGAAGATACACGCATCGGATTTACAATTCTCATCCTTTTTTACAACGACAAACAAAATAACCTCGGCAGCATCTAAGCTTAAAGTTCTTATTAGTCCCTTCACTGAACCACACACCCTCAGATCCTTTGAGCATTTCACAACTGGGCACACCATCTGTCAGGGTACCAGGTAGTTAAGACTCTTCTCTTTTGTGGCACCTAGGTAGGGTAATAAACTTCCTGTATATGTCAGAACAGTTGAGTCACTGGCAGTCAACCTACTTTTTCCTAAAACTTTTAAACTAGCGCTCGCTTTATTTTTTATTTTAAAGAGGCCTAATTTTAGTCTGTGATGCAGTGAGCTAGTTTCGATGTAAAATAGACATTTTGTACGTCACTCTGGATATAAGGAACGTAATAAACGTTTAAACTGTTGTAAGCAAAACATGTCAATCTAAAATATTTTTTTTTTTGTAGGTAAATGTACTCCTTGTTAACTTTTATATATTTTGTGTTGTGGTATTTAACATCAGAGGAGGAGACCCCAGGGAAGACCAAGGACATGTTGGAGAGCGAAGTCTCCTGACTGGCCTGGGAGCGCCCCGGCGTTCCCCCATATGAGCTGGAGGAGGTGATTGGAAACAGGGGGAAGTCTGGGCGTCTCTTCTTCAACATGCCTCCCCACCGAAACCCTTCGCTCCGGATAAGCGGCAGAAAATGGATAGACAGATGTTGGACCCCTGAGCCCCAAATGCTTATCTGCATAAATGAAATAAATGTAAGTCACTCTGGAAAAAAGTGTCTGACAAATGTAAATACACTCGAACCATTAAAAACATTGATATAGAAAAAAGCATAACTACGATATTATTTAATTCAAGTGTCTGCACTCTGAAGGACATCGGAAGAGACAGACCTTAATCCCAGACATCACTTATTTCTAGCAATGAATTTTTTCTTTTATACTTTCTGTAAAAGTGTAGCCATTGATTGCTTAATTGAAGAACCTTCAGACTGATTATAACAGATAAATATACTAAGTTTGATGCTGTTTTATTAATATTTAAAAATGATGATGACATGCTGTTGATTTAGTATCGCTCGACTAATTAAAGTATATAAGGAAATTCCTTATATAAAAGATGATTAGCTGGATTAAGTGGCATTCTGTCAGATGTGCCGCTGATGACCGAGTGTTCGGTTTAATTAGTAATTGGTAAATCTAGCACTTCATTCATTTATTCATTCGTTCATTAATCTTCTACACCCGCTTATTCGCTAATTCGGGGTCACGGGGATCTGCTGGAGTCTATCCCAGCCGTCTCTGAAAGGGTGAAAGACAGGAGGGGGGACACCCTGGACAGGTCAAGTCTGAAAGTTGCTTTTAAATAACCCAAGAAACTTTTTTCTGATTCAGTAGCAGGAATATGGACATGGAATATGTGTGGATTAAAGTCATTTACTAAAGTAGTTTTTCTGGTGTTTAGGTTGTTGCTATGTTGATTTTAATGTCAATTGCTGGACTGGAGGTTGAGAAGATCCTGAGCAAAAATACCATTTAAGGTCAGTCACAAGTCTTTCACACTGTAATTACCGCTACTGGAACTAAACATATTTTTTTTTTTCATGTTTGAAAGCTTCATATTTTTTGACGTCTTCAGTGTTTTTATGTCATTGTTGCTTTTTAATCCAAGAGGAGCAGATGATGCGTGAAGGCCTGGCGTTACTTGTTAATTATCAGCCGTGAACTCCATCTGTGTTTAAATAAGTTGCAGCCCAACAAGCTGTGTTAGTGTTTGTTCTAATGAAAGCTCAAAAGTGTGTGTGTGTGTTTAGGTTTTTTCAGTTGTGCGCTGATTTTCCACTGGTGAGTGATTCTGTAGGTGAGTTTGAGTAGACTTGCCTTGGAGACCTCTTGAGGCTTTGGCTCCTAATTGGCCCTCGCTTGCTCTGGTTTCACCCTGGAAATACCTCCTAATTACCTCCTGTCAGCCTCTGTGGTGGTTAAACACCTTAGACTCGCTCTGGATTTGCCAGGTTTAAAAAATGTGGAAAAAGTGCACCAGAGGACGGTTTGGCATCCATCTTCCCTATAAGACACCTCTGTTCCGCAAAAAAACCCCACAAACAGATATAAAAATAAGTGAGTTTAATTTTTAAAAGTTAATTTTAAACTATTTCTGTACATGTTGCATTTTTGAACTTGAGCGGTGTCTCAAATGGTTAAGACGCTGAGTTGCCAGTTGTTTATCTAAAGTCCAGGAAGACCAGGGTTCGAGCCCCACCACCACCAGTAAGCCACTGTCGGGTTCTTAACCCTTCCTGCTCCAGGGGCACTGTATCATAGCTGACCCTGCGCTCTGACCCCAAACTTACCAAGGTATGCGGAAAAAGAATTGGACTGTGCTGGAAAAAGTAAATAAGTATAAGTAAACAAAAAATGATTTAAACATTGACATTTTTATTCTTTTCATAAATATTTTTTTTTTTTCTTCGGTTGACTTAATGTCCGCTGAGTAACGCCGCACTTACACTGTGTCAGACTGTATAAACATGTTAAGAACATTCGTATGTACTACATCCGTAAGTACTACATTTCAGTACGCACTTCCCGACTGTTCTATATATTATAATAAACTACAATGATTTTCTTTTCGTTTAGCATTTAAAGTTCTTTCTGCCACTTCCACATATAATGAGTCGTCTCTCCCGCGGCCTTATGGGTAGTATTTATTTACATCGATACATACTTAAAATTCCAGACGGGAATAATAGGTCACTTGGGAACATTGTGTGTACTGTAATTTGCATACTAAGGATTTGCATATACTACTCGCCTTGCATACTCATTTTCGCAGTAAGTATTAGGGAAGTATGCAATTTCGGACAGGGCCCGTGTCACACTGTAAGATCTCAGACGTCATAATGTCTGATTTTACAAACGCGTCAAAAATGGACGCGGATGGAAAGACTTTATGCCACGTTCCATAAACCGCTTTGTTAAAAAAACAATCTGCATCACTACTTTTTCTCATGACGTACCTTACATCATATATTTTCTTGCCGTTCTGTCCACTGAACTCGTTCTGATTGTTGCCACACTAATTGCGTCATCAAGCTCATCACGCTATTTTCTTTTCTTTTTTTCAGTATTGATTCTTGGTTTGACGGTCGTCGTTAAAATCGCACGGTGTACTGCTGGCTTTATTAATTACCTTTTACACTAATGAGTAAACATTACATATAAATCTTCTATTCTTGCTTTCCTTCGGGGCTTCATATGTAATATAATGTGTACGTTCCACCCTGTTATGTGAAATGAATTATATCGATCCTTTCTAATCATTTTTAAATTGGAGGTCTGCCATAAAGTCTGATTTCCTGAACCCGACACTGATTACGTCTCTTTCCGTCTTGTTGTTCAGTCTTGTTAGCTGAAATAAGCACGAGACACGTACCGTACGTGTTGGCGAGATATAACAGCACACTCCGTCTAGTCTAGTCACAGTCTAGTCATTAAATTGTTTTCAGTGATGCATGACCTAGATACGATTATCCCGCTATCCCGCTGTAGCTCTAAAAACATGTATAAATGTTTCCATGTCAACGTAAAAACGGGACTCAACATTTTAGTATAGTTCCTACGGAGACACCGAGACAACATGCAGTGCAGAGACAATAATTAGCGAAAAAGGAAGACATTATAACAGTGTAATATGTACTGAAACGAATAGGGAACAGATACACATGGGATTAGCTTAACAATATTTACTGTTTTTGTGTAGGTAAGTTTGAGATGGTATCTGATACCACTTTATTACCAGGTCGGGTCCTGAAGCCCAATCGGAAACTGGGAATCAGAAATCAGAATCAGTTTTTCGCTGAAAAAATGTCTTGGGTTAATGCCCAGATCCTGGCTCAGAACCAGCCCCAAAGCCTTTCTGGGTTCCACTTTTCCTTCTGTTACACCTTTACTTTTAAAAACCAATGGAGTAACGACAACAGCTCGATTAACAAGAACAATTAAAATGTGTTAGTTCACAGAAAAGATTAACACTCTTCTTTCTGTCGGATCCACAAGGAAAATCCCAGTCTAACTAAAAATTAGCCTGGAAAAAATAGTACATAAGGGGATAGTGGGGGAATGGCAACCGCACAGTTTAACCGAAATATTACAGGGATGTAAAAAAAAAGAAAGCTAGCAATAGATAGCAAGCAATTCCTGTCACATTTGGGTGATTATAGTGGGTTCTGCTTCCTGCAAGTGCTGGCCTCGGGAACCACAATTAGGATTTGAATGCAGTTTTCATTAAAGTTGTTTATTCTTACCATTTGCTTGAGTAAAGTCTGGGCTGGTATATAACAAGCTGGGATTCAGCTATCTAGAAAAACCTCAACGCTCCTTTGTGCATAAGGTTTTTATTCGAAACCAGGCAGAAAGTTAAAGCACAAAGAATCCAGGTATTCGACTACAGAAACAGTAAACATAGAAGAAAAAGCTCTGAACAAACTCCGAATGATATACTGGCAAGACCTTGCAGAGACCCAGCACATAAATGAGACCTTATATAAGCTGTAAACAGGAAGTGTGTGTGTGTGTGTGTGTGTGTGTGTCGGAGAGGCTTGTGTTGGTGTAAAGGTGTTGAAGGTGTGCAGGCACAGTGGTTTATATTTAATAACAGCAGCGGTCATCATGAATGGCATCTGAAATATAATCCGGGCAAAATTGAACTGCCGATCATCCCCGGGTGAGTCATCACTGTGTCAGGACCTTCTGCTGCCTTCCTGGACGAGTGTGCAACTCTGATGTAACCGTGGACAATCAACTGACCGTTTCCTGGCACATTGTTGTCGATTTCTCTTTTAGAATATCAGATAGTTTTGTACAGGCCATTCAGCTACTGGACTACTGGAGTACTGTAGTTCCTGGTAGCTCTGCCTCTAAGCAGCATCTAACATCTGCAATTAATCCAGAATGCAGCTGGGTGACTTAACCGTCCTCCCACTTTACAGTAGTCGTTAGATGCTGGTGTGTTAATGCTGTAGAAGCTATCTTGAAAAATTTAACCTTTTTTGGTTTAACCATCACCAGTGCAATGGTCATTGGTGTAACCTCTACTGGTGAAGGTGTCACTGTAACCCTTACTTGTGTAACTGACTTGGGTTTACTAGTATAACTGCTGCTGGTAAAACCTCTACCAGGGTGACCCTAACTGGTGTGACTCTGACTGATGAAACTGCCTCTGGTTTAACAGCCACTAGTGTAACCCTAACTGGCGTAGCTGTCACCAGTGTAACCCGTACTGCAGTAAAAGTAACCATCACTGGTGTAATTGTCTATAGTGTAACCCTTGCTGGTCTAGGTGTCACTGGTGTAACCCCTTATTGTTGGTACACTAGTGTAACCCTCACTGGCGTAGGTTTCACCAGGGTAACCTGTAATGCTGTAACGGTAGCAATCACTGGTGTAACCCTCACTGGTGTAATTGCCTAAGGTGTAACCCCTTATTGTTACTGTCACCAGTGTAACCTTACTTGCGTAACAGCAACCATCACTAGTGTAACCCTCGCTGGTGTACGAGTCACCAGTGTAACACTTACTGCTGTAACAGTAACCATCACTAGTTTAACCCTCACTGGTGTCATAATTTCTTTACTTCCTCAGGGAAACAACTCTAACGTAGGTGGGCGTGGTTTCAGCACCACCATTGGACACGCCCCCAGCGCTTAGGAGCACTGGAGATAACAGCATTCGGCAAATGTAAACGTTACAATAAAGAAGCCATTTTCTCGATTAGGCCAATTCTGACTTTTTACTAATAAAAGCAGAGGAGCTGTAAATTCTTTACTTCGCATTATGTTCCGTTTTTTTTTCACAGCATGTGTGTGTGATTACTGGATTACTACGACTTACGGCTGTTGATCTAAGATAATACTGCGGGAAGGGGAATTTTCTTTGCATGGGCTGACAATATTAAAGAAATTCCGGTTAAGATTTCTATTTTTTCCTAAAGGGATGAAATAAATGTTGCAGGAAACATGATTACAGATGAATGTGTGATACTGGAAGTGATAATTACAGTCTACACACTCAATAATTCACTCAGCGATTATGCTAGCTCTTTCTAGCTCATGGTTACAAGCATACAAACTGAGTCACAGAGTTACAGAGGTTATAAACGCTACTGTGTATAATGCAGTGGCAGGCGGTGCATCCGGTACCTGGTTCTTCAGTGTGGATTTACCCGATGGATGCACCTCTTAATACCCCCACTATCACATCCCAATTATAGAAACACATCAATACTAAACAAACACACACTATAACGCGGTGTGGAATTACAGACAGACAGACAAGAAACCCGTTAACACACAACTCCAAACCTCTACACTACAACCACAACTGTACCACCTACAACATCTGGAACAGTTCAGAATCAATATTTATCTTAATATTAATATAACATCACAAAAACATTACAGACATCAATCAAATCTATCAGACAGTTAAAGGCTGTAAGTCAGTGTTACCGCACGGCGGCGCTGGTCTGGAAGTGGGGAATAAACTCTTTCCCGCGCTGAGACAAGCTAGTTATCTTCAGGGTACCGAACTCTTCAAACCACCTACAAACTACAGCTACAGACGTGTTTTGCTAGTCCAACTTGACTAACATTTTTGTGCTGATCAACCAATTAGATGGTAGTGGAGCATTGCCGGGGGCGATTGGGAGGTCAATAGTAATCTCGCCCAGGATGGCGAAAAGGCCCTGGTGACCCTTACTAGTGTAACCCTCACTGCTGTACAGCTGTGGATCAGAGATGATACTGACAATATGATAAAATATAGAAATTCCAGTGAAGGTTTAATTTTTTTCTAATGAGATAAAAAGGGAAAGTGTGATATTAGAGGTGCTAATTACAGTCTACACAGTCAATATTTCACTCGGTGTTTATGCTAGCTCTTTATTGCTGATCATTATAAGCACGCAGACTAGCTATTGAGTCAAGTTACTTAAGTTACAATACAGGGGTTATAAAGGCTACTGTGCCCTTTATTATTATATGATATGGAAATGTTGAAAATGATCCACACGTCACTATACAGCTGTGTGATCTATAGCGAAACCTTTTAGCATTAGTGTCATAAATATGGTGTGGATAAGGGCTCCAGGGTCAAAGGTCATGAAATGTTTACTGCCAACGTGAGTAATGTTGGTGCAGTCCCCAGACGCGTAACCATCCCTGGTTTACCTTTACTAGTGTAACTATCACTGGTGTTGCCTTTACTAGTAACTATCAGTGGTGGTACATCACTAGTGTAACCAACACTGGTGTAACCCTTGCTAGTGTAACATCATTGGTGTTACCTTCACTAGTGTAACTATCACTGGTGTTGCCTTTACTAGTGTAACTATCAGTGGTGGTACCTTCACTAGTGTAACTATCACTGGTGTTGCCTTTACTAGTGTAACTATCAGTGGTGGTACCTTCACTAGTGTAACCAACACTGGTGTAACCCTTACTAGTGTCACTGGTGTAACCTTTACTAGTGTAACTATCACTGGTGTTGCCTTTACTAGTGTAACTATCAGTGGTGGTACATCACTAGTGTAACCAACACTGGTGTAACCCTTACTAGTGTCACTGGTGTTACCTTCACTAGTGTAACTATCACTGGTGTGTTACCTTTACTAATGTAAATATCACTGTTGTAACCCTTACTTTTGTAATCATGAGACACCCTCTCACCAACAAACCCCATCCCCCCCACCCCCCACCGTCTTCATCCTTTACAGTCCTGACATCTCTCCATCATTTATCATTTTTCAGGCTGCAGCTATGAAACAAGACTCCAAACAGCTTATTCGTGTGTGTGTGTGTGTGTGTGTGTGTGTGTGTGTGTGTGAGTGTGTGTTGCATGTAGATTGTGACAGTACAGCAGCATAGCAATCAGTCGCTGATCTGCATGCACTAAAACCTCAGCTGCACAGCAGCGTGTGTGTGTGTGTGTGTGTGTGTGTGTGTGTGCGCACACTAATAAAGCCGGCTAAGAAAGAAACATCTCGGAGGCACAGTATGATTCCTCTAAACTGCACTTTTTCACTCACACACTGACACACTGCCGTCAGAACCCCTGGTTTGTCTGTCTGTCTGTCTGTCTGTCAAATGTTTAGACACTGAGGGTCTTTGGGTAATTAGAGGTTCTTCGCATAACTTGAGACTTTTTTTTTAAGGCTTTTCTGAAAATCACATCAGAGCTAACTTTAGTATCATTTTTTACAAAAAAATTCCTTTTATGCTATTTAAAAAGAGAGAAAGAGTGAGAGAGAGAGAGAGAGAGAGAGAGAGAGAGAGAGAGAGACTATTAACAAGCTTCAAGGGGTGGAAAAAAGAAAGTTGGGAAGAAAAGAGTTCCAGCCAGAATGTAATAAGGGTTTGTTTGTCCCTCAGGTAACACAGTTATAGATTGTAAGTGAAACTGTAAATCGCTTTGATTTTTTTCTTCTTCGAAAGAGTTTCGGAACCATTTTTTTCTCTTGAAGCTGATGAGAGAAAAATAAATATGATCCTATATAAGGAGTAAACGAGAACCGACAAAGAAAAACAGATCGAAAAAATTATTGACGGACCTTTAGAAAGGAAAAACAACCGATTTTTTTTAAAAAAAAACCACAGTTAACCAGAGAGAAAGACAGTTTGCAAGACAGACATGCCTACACACCAAGACGAATCCAAGCATATGCACACAAAGACAAATCCAACCAGACACAGTTGATCAGACAGACAGATTTAAGTTAGACAGACAGAAATCTAAACACCTAGACTGACGTCTAGACAGAAGTTTAACAACAAAAAACAGATATAGAAAAACAGACACATATTAAAAACAGACAGGCAGTTAAACAGACAGACAAAGGGGCATACATACAGATTACAGACAGACAGTTAGACAGACAGACAATGAGAAAGAGGGATGGCAGCCAGATGGACAGCTAGACAGACAGATAGGCAAACATACAGATTAAAAGTGGACAGATAGACAGTTAGAAGACGGATAGAGAGACATACAGATTACAGACAGATGGACAGCTAGACAGACAGATAGGCAAACATACAGATTAAAAGTGGACAGATAGACAGACATACAGACTACAGATGGACCTTAGACAGACAGGTAGGGCAGACTTACAGATAGACGGATAGTTAGACAGACAGATGTACAGATTACAGATGGACAAACAAAAAGACAATTAATGACAATTTTGGATACTTACAGAATAAGTGATGCAATACGATGAATGGATGGATTGGTTGATTGATTAATTGATTGATTGACTGACTGAGTCACTGCCTGATTGGTTGGTTAATTGATTGATTGATTGGTCATTGATTGGTTGATTGGTGGGCTAATTGATTGATTAGTTTGTTGGTTAATTGATTGATTGATTGGTAATTAATCGGTTATTGGATTAGTTGATGGGTCGATTGATTGGTTGGTTGATTGACTGACTGGTTGGTTGGTTATTTGATTGATTAATTGGTTGGTGGATTGGTTGATTGATGGGCTGATTGATTGTTAATTGAATTGTTATTGATTGGTTATTGGATTGGTTGATTGATGGGCTGATTGTTTGATTGGTAATTGAATTGTTATTGATTGGTTATTGTATTGGTTGATTGATGTGCTGATTGATTTGTTAATTGGTTGATTTGTTAATTGATTGGTTGATTGGTCGATTGATGGGCTGATTGATCAGTTGATTGATTGATTGATTGGGTTGTTTATCGTCTGTATAAATGAGTGTGCGATGAAGTGGACATTGATGGATGTGTCTGGAATCATTAACTGTTGTGACTTCACAGCGTTGAATTATAACATCGTCAGTAAAATCATCTAACCGGAAGTTTAATTCCGGAAATTCCGGTACAATAGTTAGAGTCTAATCTTTAACACCAAACCGGAAGCTAATTAACGGTTTATTTACCACATCCGGGGAAAATGAACACCTGCTTTAATAACGGACCGCCTACGACTACTGACGTCTTAGCGAATGACCGCGTGCACGCGCAATTAACTTTCCTTCATCCCAGAATTCTCTTTACCCATCCCTTTTTTTCCCGTGGTCGCGCACGTGCACGCGCTTCATCACTTCGGGGTACGGCAAGAGATGCGCGTGCATGCGCGCGCACGCGACGCACGGTTTCGGTATCTGTGCTCGGGCAGATCCGCGCGGAGAGGAAAAGAAAAGAGGAAAAAATACTTTCATTAAATTATAAAAGAAATAATAAAGGAGGGACGACTCTACCGCCGCGCCAGGATCCTGCGCTCGGCGCGTGCGTGTACTTATCACCCGCTATCTAGAATAAAAATAATAATAATCCGTATTTCAATTATTATTATAATTATTAAATGCTTGTCTAGAAAACCGGGATTTCGGACAGGACAGGATGGAGCGCGCGGGATGACTTGACGGAGAACAGAGGGCGACGGCACGCGCGTGTTTCTGCGAATGCGTTTCTGCGCAGTTTTTCCCGCGTGCACGGAGTTTATCCTGCTGTAGACTTACCGCAGAATCGCTCGAGCACCACCCGCTCTGTAGTCTCGCGCTGCAAACGGACCATTTATTTTTGGATTTGGCTTCTAAAAATCACACCACACACACACACACACACACACACACACACACACACACACACACACACAGCGCTGTCTCGTGTCATTATCAGTGAAGCCGTTTTTTTATGCCTCTCACTCTGATAAGGATCGATTAAGGATTTTGGATTAAGGAGCGCGCGCTGTGTGTGTATTTTGTTTGCATTCCTCTCCCGCCGTGTGTGTGTGTGTGTGTGTGTGTCGGGTTTGAGTGTGAAGTGAAGACACAGAGCTCCGGTGCGAATTTCTGCGGTAAAGGAACTCCTGCGGGATTTTTTTGGGGCAAAATAATCATTTTAAATCAACATCAGGGAGGAGGAGGAGGAGGAGGAAGAGAGACAGATGTGAAGTTGAGCGGCGGAGAGACCGGGCTGAGGAGGTGAGACACGTTTCTGTCTGTCGTTCACATACTGACTGCATCTAACTCACCCACTGAAAGTGTTTAATTTGTCTGTGGAACAGTGTAACTTTGAGGTGTCCAAAGATATTTAAAAAGGGTCTGTCTGTCTGTCTGTCTGTCTGTCCTGGATTGTAAACATATTTGGCAAATAATTGAAGTCTCATTCTTTTCTTGCATTTTGTGTCTAACGAAATACCTACATCGCCCTGTCTGTCTGTCTCTCTCTCTCTCTCGCTCGCTCTCTCTCTTGTCTCCCTGTTTGTCTCTGTCCGTCTTTCTTTCTCTCATTTTTTCCTCGCTTTCTCTCTCTCTCTCTCTCGGTCTGCTCATCTCTCTCTCTCTCTCTCTCTCTCTCTCTCTCTCTCTCATTTGCCGTGTTTTTCTATTTCTTCTCATTCTTTCTGTCTCTCTCCCTTGTTGTCCCCACCCACTCTTTCTCTGCTTTCGCTCTACTTTTCTCTTTCCATGTGTCTCACTTTTTTTTGCCCCCTGCTTTTTCCATCAGTCTCTCTCTTCTTGCCTCGCTCCTCTTTTTTGTCCTTTCTCTCCGTCTGTCAATCCACTTTTGCTCTCCGTTTTTTTCCTCTTTCTGTCTCTCGCTCTCTGTCCATCTTTCTCTCTCTCTCTCTGTCTCCGTCTCTCTTTCTCTGTCTCTTTGTCCCTCTCTGTCTCTTCTACTCTCTGCCCCCCCATCTCCCTGTCTTTGTGTCTCTCTCTTCCCTGTATTTCTTCCTCTCTTTTTTCCGCCTCTCTCTCTCTCTCTCTCTCTCTCTCTCTCTCTGACACTCACACAGTATATCATGTTGATATGAATGGCAGGGTCGCTGTCAGAGATAGATGTTGTGTAAGTTCTCAGTGGGTTGATTACTCTTACGCTTTATCCGAGCGGCGTATCACTGGGAGCTCCGGTGCTTCCTAACGTTCATCAAGTACACTTCACTCTGACCTTGGAAATCTAATCCCCAACACTCGGAATCGGGGTCTCAGAAGCACCTGGAATCTGATCTGGAGAGAAAATGGCGTGAAGCGGTGTGAGTCTGGGGAATAAACATGGCGCTGGTGTTGCTTTTAATAAAGTAGTTATTTTTGGGCCTAGCAGATATTATAAAATATAAAGGGACATAAAAACGATGGTCAGGATTGAAAGTGGGTGGAGTTTGCCTCAGCGTTGGAGTTTAGGCTTTAATGTTTTTTTGAATAGCCAAATCACCAAGCTATCGACAGATTGTGATTGGTTGTACAAGCCTGTGAACTTCCTGTTTCACTAGTCAAATTTGAAAACAAACGACATTAAGACTGTCACAATTATTAAATAATCGTATGATCGCAATTATTTGACCTAAACGCAATCATTGAATCCAACCGCAATTATTGCACACTTTTATTATCCACTAGGGGCAGCTGTAATACCTGTAGCCCCCTACTTTCTACCAGAGTAAGTGAGCAGAGAAGCGCGATGTGAAAGTCAGAACGTCTGGGTTTTCTGACACTCCAAACGCCGCTTTAATAACGCAACATCACAAGCGCAACTCATGTTAACATCCCATAATGCAACTGCAGAGAACAGGAATGAATTAATAAAATACTTGGGGTTGCTTTTTTTTAATGCTTAACTGTTTTTCACAAAAAATTATTTGTCAAAGCCTTAAAACACACAATTATTCGTTAAAGCCGCAAAACAGACAATAAATCATCATAATCGCAATTATTTCTTTGACAATTAATCATCACCCAGATTTGGTAATGGTTACAGCCCTACTCAATACTCTATTATAGTGACCTCAAAGATAATTATATAATTAAGTTGTGAACACACCCCTGTGCGACAAGCACGATTTTTTTGTTGTTCGTGTTGTTTTTTCTTATTCCTGCTGGAAGACATTGTTCATGGTCTCATTAATGAGACACATTACAGCATTGATCCGGCTGCTGTACAAGAAACCATCATTTGCCTCATGATGAATCCACCTGCACCGGCGTCGATATCAGAGATTCTTGGTAGTCACGTTAGAAGGTTGCCTTAAAGTTTATCTGGATTAGCTAATTTGATGCAGGTCAGCACTGGATGTTTTTAAGCAGGACGTTGCCAGTACAGAAAAAAATCACACATTGGTACCTTTATGATGCAACTAGACCCAAAAGTCCCAAATCTGCTCTACCAGACTTTAAGGTAGACATCAGCCATAAGTTTAAAACCTGCAGCTGGAGCAAACTACATTGATTATCTTGTTCTAGTGTCATCTCTCAAAGGGGCAGGATGTATCAAGCTGTAGGTGAGCAGTCTGTTCTCTAAGTTGATTTGTTGATGTGAAGCAGGAAAAATGGGTAAGCGTAACAGTCTGGGTAACTTTGACAAATTGTGATGGCTAGACGACTGGGAGCGTTGGCGCGTCCTCCAAAAGAGCAGGGCTTGTATGGTTTTCCTGGTATGCCATGTTAGTGCTCAAAGGAAATGCTTAAAGAAGGCTTCCTGGTGACCATATTCCTTAACAGCATAGGTAGGATATTGTTCCTTGCTGTCAGGAAAGGTTTGACCTCAAGATCTCAGCCTGATCTTAGGCATTTGTGGGTGGACAAACCCCTAATCAAAGTCATGTGGGTATTTTTAATTGGATGGCTGATTGATAACTCGGAGCCTTTTAAAGAACATACAACATATCCTTATAGAGAGATAAAAAACAAGTCTGGGGCAAAGATCAGGATATCATTTTAGTCACAAATTACCCCATACTGTGAGGCGTGTAATCCAGTATTTTAATCCCTCTGGGGACGCCAACCATTCCAGCTCAATTACCCCACAGCTATTTTTTCCTACAAGGGCAAAAATGACTTAAAGTACGTCTTTCTTTATGGTGGTCCAAATAAAAAGCATATAGCATTTAAAACTATAGTTGGGCTGCAACAAGCGATTATTTTAATAGTCGATTAATCGTTGAGTATCATAACGATTAATTGATAAATCATGAATAGAAACTACTCTCTTCAAAATGTATTAATTAGGCTGCAATTAACTGACTGATTATTTAGTAGTTTTTGTTCAATTATTAAAATTGTTCAATTATTAAAATTTCAATACAGTTTACGCATTTTTAGGGCAGAAAAATTAGGTCATAACTGTAACCAGTGTTGGGCATAATGCTTCAGAAAAGTAGTTATATTTAATACCCAGAAACATGCCATTTTTTAATGTTTTATTGCTGGCAGCATGGTGGCTTATTATGATGGTTATCACTGTTGCCTCACAGCAAGAAGGTGCCGGCTTTCTGTGTGGAGTTTGCATGTTGGGTACACCGGTTTCCTAATAGGAATATTTTCTGTAATTTCAGTATTGCGTAAATTAAGGGGGTAGGTGATGGCACCAATTAGTGGTGGTTCAAGAGGTTAAGGTTTAGGTCTGTTGTCTAGCTTCCACTGTTGGGCTGGGGGCTTTGGTGGCTCAAATGGGAGCATTGGTGACTCAAATGGGGACAGTGGAGGCTCAAATGCTGAGTTGTTGATTGGAAGGTCTGAGTTTGAGCCTCACCGCTGCCAGCCAGCCACTGTTGGGTCCTTGAGTAAGACCCTTAAGGCTTCCTGCTCACAGCTGACCCTGCGCTCTGACCACCAACTTACTAAGATGGGATATGCGAGGAAAAAAGTTTATGTGACAAAGACATTTACATTTTAAGCTTATCCCTCTTCTCGCCCCAGGACCCTGTGCTGTGACCCCAGCTTCTTAAGTTGGGATGGGCAAAGAAGCACATTTTTGGTGTTTTATATATTTGGGGAAAAAATTGAATAAATAAAATGAAGCCTTTCTCTGTACAGACTACACAATGTCAGTGTTTACGCTACTCGGCTAAAATAACGTCTTGGCCCTGCAGTCGCTGTTATCGACTGCGTTTTGCATTACCTCATGCATTACTATCTGCTTTGCTCTGCGCACTATTGATTTCTTTCATCCTCCGCCGTTCAGCAACAGCGCAGCACGAGTCACGGGAGCGATGTCAGGCGGCCGACATGCCGATATCAATATCAGCGGTGTGAAATCACAGTGTACCACTTTATCAGTCTTTCCCACCACGCCATCTTCTACAAGACGGTCATTTCCCGCCCACGCGGGACGATTGGCTAGAAGGCGCTCTAGCTTCAAATTGTCCCAATATCGATTTGATTATTTTGTCTTACAAATGTGTGTGTGAAAGGGAGAGAGAGCTAAAAGTGATGCTCGCTTGATCATTCAACCTTTCGTACTTTGAGAAAAGTCGCTTTCTAATGCTAGCGTGATAAAAGAAAACGTCGAAACCAAAATAGACGTAATCCTAAACATTTTAAAATTCCACTCGACAGTCAGACAACCAACACTCCTAGCGCGACTCGGAATCGATTGCGGTTTGCTAGTTTTTGTCGCATTTGCTTTTACATCACCTGAGAGAAGAAATTTAGCGCTCCGGTAGCTCGAAGCAGACATTCCAGCCCAGTGCCACCTGAAAAAACTTGATTGTTTCGTTCATCTGGTGTGTAAAGGGCACGCTGCTGATTTTTTATTAAATAATTTATTTTTTCTCTTCCATGTTTTTTTTTTTTTTTTTTTTTTTACGAAGGCAACTCGAACCCGTGTAACTGGCTCGCAAAGCTAATCAAAGGAGACAGAATAGGGACAGAAAAACAGAACAGCTTTCAGATGATGAATTGAAGAAAAAGAGGACAAACTGAGATAAAGAGAGAGAGAATGTCCGAAGGGGCCAATATTATTTCACTCTCCATCACGCTGCACCTCGGGGTTTAGCCTGTATTGTGATTTTTCTTTTCTTCCGCTGCTTAAAATGTCAAATTTTTCACCATTAATTTTTAAAAAAAAGCTATTAATTATTGTTTAGCATCAGGTGGTGCGACCATGTGATACTTTTTTCTGGATTATTCAACATGGCGATCATGTGACAGGAAATTGGGAACAAAAGTAATGGTTCGGTTGGTGTTAATCATCAGAAAGAATCTCTTAAAATGTCCCATAATACAATTCTACTTTTCATAGGACAAAAAATGTTGGAGCAGGAAGGTAACAGTGACTCAATTTACCACAGCAGCAGACGACATCTTGGTTGGCTGACGAGAGTTGATTCTGATTGGTTGTTGGTCTCCTATTGTTGTTGTCCATCATCTCCAGCAGGTTTAGATGAATCATCGTTGTCCTTCTGCTCATCTTGGTGGTACCGGATAGGGTTTGAGGACCTAATTACATATTTTGTCTTTGTGTTTGTGTGAAAAATTTATGCAAACACAATCTAATGCTCTCGACCTCAAACTGCCAGCTGATCCTTTCCTGGTGAGATGAGCTGTTTGTGTGTGGATGTGTGTGAGTAACGTCAGACCTAGGGGTGTTAGCTGTGTCGCTAAATGCAGGCAACAAACTGGTGCGCTACAAGTTGGTGACCCATGTGTTTCTGCCTACCAAATCATGACACACACAAACACAATCAGTCGCCGGCATCACTGCAGCATGGGTAACTGACTAGTTTATCTGGTCAGAGGAGAACTGACCCCTTGACCGAACCTGGTTTCTCCCGAGGTTTTTTCCTCCATTCTGTCACCGATGGAGTTTTGGTTCCTTGCCGGCCGTCACCTTTGGCTTACTTAGTTGGGGACTCTTAATTTGTAGATATTAATCAAATTGAGTGTTTAATGATGTATTTTCTGAGGTTATTCTGTAAAACTCCAGAAAAAAAATCCCGATTGTTAAAAGTGCTAAATAAATAAAGGTGACTTGACTTTACTTGACTTGAAACTCACACACACACACACACATACGCTTGCAACCTTCTTAATAAATTGGGTTGTTATTACAGGCTATGATGTAATTTGGGATTAGCATACTTGCACGCAACACGCACCAAGTTGTTTGAGGCAAGGTAAAGAAAGTGACTATCTTAGCCATGCCGCTAATTAAAAAATGATCCAATGTAATCTAATGATATGGGGGGAGTGGTAACACACATTGTTAAGGATCTGGGTTGTTGATCGGAGGATCAAGGTTGAAGTACCACCACTGTTGGGTCTTTGAGCAAGGCCCTTAATCCTCTTTGTTCCAGTGGCGCTCTGATTCCGACTTTCTGAACTGGGGTATGCAAAGGAACAAAATTCCCAGTGATGTTTGTATAGAATAAATATTACGGCTTACTTACTTATTAAATACCCCGGTGGTGTTTGTTCAGCTTCAGCTTGATCGTTTATTTCAGCGTTTAGTTTGAAAACAAGACGACTGTAGCTCAGAGAGTCCACTATTCCTGAAGGAAATATCGATTTTCACTTCTTGCACCAATTCCCCAACTCGAAAACCGGGATTTTTCTCAGTTTGAAATAAAGCGTTCTGGGTAATTTGGGGATAGAGCATAATTAATGACCTTAAATGACTTTCCAATCCCAAGTCACATCAAACCAAGTCGTCAGTCATGTAGAATTTATTAAAAACACTAATTAGCAAATACCAACGCTAATCTCATGGCACCAGCGAACACGATCGCAACACGACTGAAGGGGAAAACCTGCGAGTCCTCAAACTCTGTCTGCTTCTGAGATGGCGAGAACTAAAAACGCGGTCCCTGAACCGTCTGTGACGGACGCCAGCTGATTTGTAAGCGGTTCCGTGTTTGCTCCAGGCCTTTTTATTATACGCGACAGGTCGATAATAAACGCAGCCTCTCTGGCTGTTAAACCGCCTCCGCACTGTATATGAAATTTGGACAGCTGCGTACCATCACGCTCATCAATGTTTCACCCTGATCGATATCCCAGTGATTCATTTACTTCCTATGGTCAGGATTCGAAGGTTATGAATGAATTCTTTACACAAGCGATGATGGTTAGGACGAGGACAGGAAGTGACATGGCACTTATGTTATTTTATATGGCATGTGAGAAGCCTATTCTTCTTAATCGTATACTCTTCTGCCTTCAACAACTCTTTTATCACCTCCTCTTTCTTTATAAACACATTCATCACCTTCTTTATCTCTATAAACACCTCCTTCATTACATTCCCTCCATCAGCACCTCCTGAATCACTTTGTACTTAGAGACACATGGCTGGAGTTACCATGGTGACTTAGGACAAGGTCCCTTACCCTTTAGGTAGGCTTGACTGAATGCAGAGCAATTATCGCTGATGAGGATAATGAAGCAGGTGCCTTCAGCTGAGAGCCTTCAGATCTGAAGAAAGAAAATTGTGAAGATAATTGAACCTTTGAAGGGTTAGCATGTTAGCGGGGTAACGTTAGCATTCGGCATTGGTGGTAGTGGGAATAGAACACAATTAAACACAGTCCAATTTTAAACGTTGAGCTACATCAGGAAGGAGGGAAGGGAAAGGAAGGGAAGGAAAATGAACAACCAAAAAAGAGGAAAATGGAGAGCGGAAAAGAAAAGAAAGGAAAGTTAAAAGAAGGAAGGGAAAACAAAGAAAAGAAAGGAAGAAAAGAAAGGAAAAGAAAAGAAAATGAAGGAAAGAAAGGAAAAAAAACAAAGGAAGGAAATAAAAGGAAAATGAAGAAAAAAAAGGAAGGAAAAGAAAGAAGGAAATAAAGAAGAAAAGGAATTATAGACAGAAGAAAAAAGACTAAAGGACAATATTAATAAGCGCTGGAAGGTTATGGCTGCCCACCAGCTTTACGCTTCAGCCTCCACTTCCTCTGTGTACAGGAAGTTCAGCTACCAATTAATCAACTCTTAAACCAGTCACTGATCCTCCTGACTCTGACTCCGTCCCTTTATCTGTTTGTTAGTGCTGAATCGCTGATGACACATTTTCGCTTAAGAGTATGCAGCTACAAGTCATCAGTCAAAAATAACCAGTCAGCAACTGAATCGCAAATGATTGACGATTAACTGGCTTTCTGGAAGCTCCGCCTCTTTTCTCATTTTTAATTTCATGGCGTTAAAGAGAGTGAGAGCGGGAGATGCGGAGGGAGGTAGAGTAAGAGACTGAGACATAAAAACTAATAAATATAATTGACAGACATGGATGAATAAAAAGTGAGAGACAGTGAGACAGGTAGAAAAAGAGTAAAGAGACAAACAGTAAATGAAGACATGTTAAGTTGTGATATGACATGTAAGAGACATGAAGACAAGTCAGAAAGCAATACAGACGATGTACGGTAAAGCAAAGAGAGAGAGAGAGACAGACTACTAAAAGAGAAGTGTTTACTTTCATGTGATCGCACACAGAAAGACAGACAGGTAAAAGAGAAAAAAAAGTGATGAGACAGGCAGACCCAGAGAGACAGAGGAATGCAGAGAAAGACAGACAGGAAAAGAACAGAAACAAACAGAGACAGAGACAACAAAAAGACAGACAGTGAGCATTCGGTAAGACAAAGAGAAATACAAAGAGGGTCAGAGAGAGAGAGTAAATGAAGGACAGAGATAAGAGACAGAAAGGCAAAGAAAAAGGCTATGGTGGCAGGACAGGGGTAGACAAAAAAATACGCTGCAGATAGTTAGACAGGACAAGGCAAAGGAAGATACAGACAGTAAGAGAGTGAGACAGATAAAGAGAAAGGGTATAATGGCAGGACAGGGGTAGACGGTGAAAGACAGAATTACAATGGTATTATGTTGACAGGACAAAGATAGGCAGAAATACAACACAGATAGTTGGACAGGACAGGGCAAAGGAACATACAGACAGCAAGAGAGTGAGTCAGAAAAAAGAGAGAGAGCAAGTGTGTGAGAATGGCAGATAGTAAGAGACAGGACAGGGCAAAAAGAACGAGACTGCTATCTGATTTGTCGAAACGGTGGCCACATAAATGCGTCTCAGTGAAAGGGACAGGAATCTGATCTTTTGTCCCTCCGTGCAAATATTTCCGCTGACCTAAGATGGCTGCATTGTTGTTTTACTTTATTTAGGTTTGCTAATTCAGTCAAAAAAAGAGAAAAAAGTCTGCAGTGATGCTTACACACCAAAAGACTGTGATTATTACAGTGTGTGCAGCATTTCCGCTGTTTGCAGTGTTAAACTTTAAGACCCGGCGAGTTGCACGGATGACAGCTCGGAGTCGACACTGGCGGGAAGATCTACAGGGTGTCCCATGAGTTTTAATGAAAATCATTTTCCCAGATCCTGAGATCTCAGCCAGTTGATTTATATCTTCGGGAGCATTTGAAGGCCAGGTTGTGTCAGGAATCTCAAGGAATCACAAGAAATCTTTCCTATTTATGGAAACCTATTGGACACCCTGTAGTTCCTGCTCCTTTTACGGAACAACACCGACTATCCTGTTTCCTGGACCTTTAAATATCTTTGTTTGGCCCCCTAGAATTAATTTAATGCCGCCGTCAGGATATACCAGTCAACAAGCGTGCTAAACTGAGTGACGTACTTCCGTGTGTGTAGAAGACGACTGCCGACGTATGTGGTTTATCAGACGGATGAATTTAGACTAGTCCAATCTTGTCTAAAATGTGTCTCAGACCTCCTTTTGAAGTGGTTTAAGTGATCGTATTCATGTCCGTCTCCAATGCGTTTCGGAGGACTTTTACACCTGGCCTTTTTAAAATCGGATCATCATCCTATCAGAAAAAAGAAATGATGTCACCAGCCCCTCCCCCTTAAAAAAAGAGAGCAAGAGACAAAGAGGGAAAGAAAGTGTGAAAGAGAGGCAAAAAGAGATAAAATAAAAGACTCAAAGGCTATGGCGACAAGACAGTGTCAAACAGAGACAAACAAAAAAAGTCAGACAGGACAGGCAAAAAGAGTGAGACAGAAAGATAGAGACAAAGAGGGAGCGGCAGACAGTAAGATAATGAAGGACAGAAAGGCTGTAGTGACTAACAATGAGAGACAGAAATACAATACAGAGTCAGATAGGACAAGGCAAAGAGAGTGAGACAGGGAGAGAAAAAAAGAGAGAGACAGAGACTGAAGGACAAAAAAAGACTGTAGAGACAGGACTGGAAGATAGATACACAAAGACAAACAATAAAAAGAGAGATTGTCAGAATGACAGTACAATGAAAGTCAGACAAATAGACAGACTGAACAGGACAGAGAGAGAGACAGAGACAAGTAAGTGATTGTAAGACAGACATACACATACATACCTATGTATAGAAATATAAAGTAGACAGTGGCAGAGATAGCTAGATAGAGAGACAGACGGGTTGATGTGATAGGACAGGACAGAGAAGTTTACAGAAGCTTTCACGTCTGTCACAAGTGGCATTATGGGGAAAATCGGTGTGAAAAATAAGAATAAAAAACCAGCTGAGTATTCGTCCCCCACATGAGCCCGGTTTTGTCCAGCCGATGGAAAGAGACAGACAGACAGGATAAGAGTGCCACTATGAGAAATTCTTTCACATGGAGAAAAAAAAGATAAAGAGAAATAAGAAGGTAAAAGAAAGAAGAGATAGAAAGAGAAAGCAATAGCAGAAAAGAAAGATGGAAAGACAAGAGAAATGTGGACGAGCGAAAAATACATGAAAGATAGATAGACGTTTGAGGAAGAGCGGCAGGGAAGTAAAATCTAGAGATGGACCGAGTAGAAAAGAAAAAGACATAGATTCAAAAATGGGGTGAGTGCGAAAAGAAGGGAGGTAAAACACGAGGGAGAAAACCGAGACTAAGACACAAGGATTAACAGATGGCAGACAGAGAAAGGAGGAAAAGACAGATGGAGGGAAAGGAAGAAAAAGTGGTAAGGGAGAAGAAAAAGTAGTGATTCAAAGAAAAAGAAACATGGAACGAGAGATCGGATAAAGGAGAAGGATAACGAAAAGAGAGACGAGTAAAATAGATGATGGACAAAAAAGAAACGGATAGGGTTAATAATGATGAAGGGAATAATAAAGAATATGGATAAATAAAAGGAATAAGAGGAAACTGACAGACAGAAAGAAATAGAGACAGACAGGTAGAATGAGAAATGAAGGAAAACAGACAGATGATGAGAAAAGGCAGATAAAGATGGGAAGAGAGGGAGAAAAAGAAAAGAGAGATAACGGGGAAATGTGATTAAAAAATTGGGAGAACAAAATGAAATGCGAGAGAGAGAGAGAGAGAGAGAGAGAGAGAGAGAAGGAAAGAGACAGAGAAAGAAATAAAGCAGCCGAAAAACAAGAAAATGGATAAAGGATAAAGAACTGGTTAGAAAAAAGGAGAGAAAGAAAAAAGTGTGAGTAAGAAAAGAGAAATGGGACACACCGCCGTGTTTTGTTTCATTTGTTCACTTTTCCTTCCGGCTGGAATTTGAAACTGGGGTGACCTTCGTCTCCTGCTCTCTTCATTATGTCCTCAATCTTCCATCCTTTCCTTCTTTTTTTCACAACCTCTTAATCTTTTCTTTCATCTTCTCACCTGCTCAACCTCTTCTCACCTATTTATTGCCTCATCACCCCGTATCTTTCCTGATCACATTCTACATCTGCTCTTCATCACATCCTCACGCTCATTACATCCTTGACCTCCTTTATCAAATATTTAGCTGCTCTCCATTACCTCACCTGTCATCCTCTTCTCATCCTTTCTTCAGCACTTACTCATCCTTTCATCACCTCACCTTCTTATCCTGTCATCACCTCCTCTCACTTTTCCCAAACACCTTCACTCATTCTGTCTTTATCACCAACCTTTCTTTCCATCATCTCCTTATACCACCACATCCTCTCTTCATCTTCTTCATCATTTTCAGTAAATATGTGTTACGTCAAACAACAGATTAATTTCTCACTGTTTATTTTGAAGGCTAACAAGCAGATAAAAATGCCAATACAGGGGTAAAATGTTAGCCTGGTGTGTATCAAACACTGCAGGGGCTAAACGAGCGACCAGAACTGTTAATAATGTCATCAGTGTATAGGTGTGTTGTGGACCAGCAGACAAATCTGTCCTAATAGTGGGTGTGTGTGTGCCCACAAAAGGTGTGAAGGCTCTCCGTGTGGAGCCTCCATCTGTCAGACCGGAACTGCTAATTCACCTAATTGACCAATCCCGCCACTGCTAATTCATCAATCTGACTAATACTGCTTCTGCTTATTCGCCAGATTAATTAACCCTGCTTCTGATAATTCATCAATCTGACTGATCCTACTTTTAATAATTCATCAATCTGACTGATCCCGCTTCTGCTAATTCACAAATCTGTCTAATCCCGCTTCTGCTAATTCGCCCATTTTATTAATCCCACTTCTTCTAAATCTTCTATCTGACTAATCCTGCTTCTAATAATTCATTAATCTGACTAATCCTGCTTCTAATAATTCATCTGACTGATCCCGCTTTTAATAATTTATCAATCCTACTGATCCCGCTTCTGCTAACGTAACAATCTGACTAATCCAGCTTCTGCTAGTTCATCAGTCTGACTAATTTTGCGTCTGCTAATTTATCAGTCTGACTAATACATCTTTTAATAATTTATCAGTCTGACTAATCCTGATTCTTCTAATTTACCAATTTTACTGATCTAATGCTAATTAGCATAATTTGCTAATTCATAAATTTTACTGATCCCGCTTCTGCTAACTCATAAATTTTACTGATCCCGCTTCTGCTAATTCATAAATTTTACTGATCCCGCTTCTGCTAACTCATCAATCTTATCTATTCTGCCTTTGCAAATTTACCAGTCTGACCTATCCCACTTCTGCTAATTCGCCAGTTTCACTGATCCTGCTTTTGCTAATTCATTAACCTAACTAATCCCACTTTTGATAATTTATTAATCTGACTAATCCCACTTCTGCTAATTCACCAATCCTACTGAACCCGCTTCTGCTAATTTACCAATTGACTGACCTATCCTGCTTTTGCAAATTTACCAGTCTGACTAATCCTGCTTCTGCTAGTTCATCAATCTGACATATCCCGCTTTTGCGAATTTACCAACCGGACTAATTTGCTCATCTGACCAATGTCGCTTTTGATAAACCAATCAGACTAATCCCAGCTTCTCATAGTCTGACTAACCACACTTTTGCAATCTCACCAAATGGACTAATTCCGCTTTTGTTAATTACATAAACTGGCCAGTGTTGCAATTGTTTGATTATCATACCAACCAATTCCTGAGTTTTCCATTACACAAAGTAACTAATCCCACTTCTGTTTAGTCATTCAACTGACTAATCCAGCTTCTTTAACTAACTAAATTGAGCTAAATTGTCTGATGAAAAAATAGTGTAAAGTCTCTCTGGTTTGGACCACACTAAAGGTTAGTGCTAGTGTCTGTCCATTTTCATCCTGAAAAGCTGATGCTATCTTTCTTAGGTATCAGGAATTTGAAGTGGTACCGCATTGGGTAATGTGTTGGACTGCTAACCCGAAGATTATGGGTTTGATTCCCAGCACTGTGGGCCCCTACCCCCCAGTGCCCACCAAATGCAAGTTGCCATTGTTTGGACCCTTAATAAAACACCCTTAACCCTCAACTGTCCAGTTTTATAAACTTTTCCCAAATGACTGTTCTGAAATGCACATGTAAACCATTTTGAACCTTCTCGCCAGGTCTGTCGGGTCTTTTATTTAGTTCTTGATAAGGAAGTCTTAAAGGTCAGGAGATCAGCAGAGCATCAGTTAACAAAAATGAAGTGAAGTCTTGTGTTCATCCTGAGTATATTCTTGGCAGCTGTTATATTATTTGGTAAACTTGTCCGGCTGAATAGGAATTCTGTCTGCCTTAGCTGTACATTGTTTAGAGGTTACACTAGCCATGACATCATCTGTGATTCGTTTAAGAAAATCTGTTTTTCTCTCTGCCTCTGGTGGTGCCGTAGCAGAATAATCCACATGTTCTCAGAGGTGGATGAGATGAAAAATTCCAACTAGAGGATAAATAGCAAGTTTTAACCTCAGATCAGTTAAAGCAAAGATAAGATATTAGACGCGAGAAACCCAAAGCTTGCTTTGACAAAGGCTGTGAAGTGTTTTGTTCCCTTATATTGTATATAGGGAGCCATATACTTCCACATTACATCAGCTGAAGCAAAGACATATCAGTGAAATAAAAGACTGAAAACAAGTAGCAAGGTCAACTGGACCAATGAATAAGAATGAGAAGCTTTAATACCTAACCATCAAATCCATTTGGGGCTTTTCGTAAACATTATAATCCAGTCTCAGTCTGGGGCCCTAAAATATTTTCTTGGGAGGCAAAAGGGGGTCTCGGACAAAAAAAGGTTCAGAACCACTGATTGAAGGTACTTAATTGGACCTTAAGGACAACTGGTGTATCTTTTAAGAGATACTTAATGCAGCTAATTAATGCAGCTAAGGTTGTAAATAAACGTACAGAAGATTTACCCTTGATGGTACTTTGATTTGGCATTATTATTTAGTACATAAATAGAAGAATGGTGGGACAAATCAAGACTGTCTTGCCGTTTAACAAGTGTAGAAGCATATAAAATATTTAGTTAGTTTCTAGGTGGCTTAAATAGGCTTTCACTGGAGTCACATTTGTATGATAACAAGGCATTCTTTAATTAAAAGGAATAGGACGAAGGTGTTTATTAAGTTTACCCTGATTAATACCCGACCTTCAGTTGTAGTCGTGTCCACACAAAATCTGTTAGCAAAATGGCTGCGCTGTATCGATTGCATTGTTTGGACTTAATTTAATATCGATTACAGTAACTGTGCAAAACTAAGAAGGTGATTTGGTACCTTTTGTTGATTCACCCGTACGAATGGTCATGTGATACAGTAAAAGGTGATATCGTTATTTTATCAACATAAAAGCCATTATCAATCTTTGATAATATTCTCTTTACTACTCCTCTGATGCGCTAGATCAGGGGTAAACTCTGTCCTAGAGGGCGGGTGTCCTGCAGAGTTGCCTTAACACATCTACCTGTACGTTCCAAGTATACCTAGCAAGACCATGATTAATTGGTTCAGGGGTGTTTGACTATGGTTAGAGCAGGACACCCCGACCCTCCAGGACCAAGTTTGGACACCCCTGTTCTAGATCTACTAACGGAGGTGGGGGCCAAAATTGCAAAAGTACAGTGAGACAGTTTTAAATGAACTTCTTCTAACTGTTTGAACAACTCTTATTGAGTCAGGATGAATTTTTAGCTTTGTCATATGTCGTTTTTGATGCAGTGTACAGGAAGTAACAAAAATCAATTTTCCTGACTGGCAATTGGATGGTCGGATTTCTGCTATGTCGGAAATTTTGCTTGGTCCTTATAAGAAATATCGCCTAGTTACAAACTATTGCATGTTTTCTTCTCACTGTGGCTGTTTCACAAAGGAAATCTGGAATTATATTTAACTTAAAGAACTCGTAACAAACAGATCTTTTATCCCTAACTTTAATTCACGTAAGAGAGAAAACGAAAAAAGTAATTTATTTGCAATGACCGTATTGCCCATGTTTTTCTAGCTACCTGCACTTCTATATATACGCTGGTCCTGCTTTATTCTTTTTCAATCTTTTCCTTCAGAGAGAAGCAATTTCTAACATAGCCACACGGTTTCAGGTGTGGGGATTTACACGTGTTCACGTATAATTTTAGCATTCGAGTCGCAACTGGTAGTTATTATAAACGTAGCTGGAATCGCACTGTTGTATGTCCATCTAAAGCCAAACATGGCTGATTTTTTCACGAGATTCTTAAACCATCATTCCAGGTTTGCTTGTTGTTCAACCAGTGATCTAGAACTGTAAAAAAGTTGGATTCATTTTCTACAAACGGAAATGTGCACCTTAGCGATATGTTTCTCCAGTTAATGAAACTGCTTCTAATCTAAAACAACAAAAACAAGCGCTGTAGCTGGAGCCAGAGGTGCTCTCCGGCTGTTCTATTTCCCTTGCCATCTCTCACCATAAGTACACAATCCATCAACGCGCAGTATCTCTCAAAGTGTCGGCGCTTGATGAATAACTCTGTAATGTTTATCTAGTGTTGAGGCAGTTTTAATTCTTAAACGCATGAACGTTCCACCAACTGTTCATTTTTTGAGTTGTTAGCTACAAAGCACTTGGATCCTCCACAGATTCATCTACAAACTGCTTCCAAAACATATTCTTTAACTTAAAAATAGAAACATTGTTGTATTTTTAAAATTAAGTCTTAATTATAGAACAAATACTGTTTTAGAATTTGGTGGTCTTTCCAAACGACCTCCATGCCTTTAATGATTAATTCCTTGTATTTCTGAAAATGTTGAAACAACTGGAGTAAATTAAAGTAAATTTTTGAGTAAACTTTGGTGCAGGTAAAGTATAAATCTCGAGTCTTCTTTCTGTAATGAGTAACTACGATCTGTGTACTAGCGGTGGACTCATAAGTGGACTATTTTAACACTTTTCAGACTAACACGGCCACTTTTTAGCCATCACCGTTAGTAGATCTGGAGCAGGGGTGTCCAAACTCTGGTCCTGGAGGGTCGTGGTGTCCTGCAAAGTTTAGCAGATATCGGAGATAGATAGACTTTAAAGGCATACTAAATACAATGATACTTGGCTTATACTGACAGATCTACAGACTAATTTGAGTCTGGATAAGGGTTTCATAAGCAGTTGAGGGGTAAGGACCTCACTCAGGGGGGCAGTTTATTGTTACCATAATGATATAAGTTCAAATATTTTTTTTACTGTGCACTTTACTGTCAAAAGTCTCTCTCTCTCTCTCTCTCTCACACACACACACAGACACACACACATCTGTTGCTTCGTTGACGATCTCTCAAATGATCAGGGTTTAAGCTCAAGTGTTTGGACTGATGCGTAGAGATCATATCACAGCAGTGATGTTTTAATGATGTAATTCTCTCTCTCTTGAGGTTCTGTAGAACCTTTGGACCCCAGACAGCCATTTGTAGCAGAGATAAATGTAGGCCAACAGATTAGCCGTGTTGGCTAACAACATTCAGGGCTAAGCTTGGTGAATAAGTGGGCGATCTGCCAGACCTAAATGCTGTGTGTGTGTGTGTGTGTGTGTGTGCTTGCATGACTGTGCGATGTTTAAGAATGCTAATGACACATAGCACACATTTATTATTCACCGAGTTGGAACATGGCGTTTGATTGGACGCTCTGACAGCTATTATTTATCTCGCAGCTGCTGACTTTTCCCTGATGAAAATCATGATTGATGGCTGGAATTTTTTTTTACCTTTCCAGTGTGTGTGTGTGTGTGTGTGTGTGTGTGTGTGTGTGTGTGTGTGTGTGTGTGTGTGTGTGTGTGTGTGTGTGTGTGTTTTCAAAAATAATTGGCCCTTCTGGCCATAGTAGTAAGACAGCGAGACAGTTATTAACTTGGTGGCACAACACTGATTATTTCTGTACTCTAACAAGCTTCAGGCTACTGAAGATACATAAGGACGTGTAAAGAACACAAAACGAAGTCAAATTTGTCTCAGATGTCAAAGGTGTCTTTTTCTTATACTTGGCAACTTGTAGCTCATGTTTAATGGGAAACATTTAGTTAGTCCAAGCTGAAAGAAAGCGTAAAGAAAAGGGAGGAACTCGAAGATCTAGAATAAAATCTGGAAAAGTCTCGGAAGCAGCGGTACTACCAAGTTTCTTCTCTTTTTTTCTTATTTTACGTTATTTCATTTTCTCCATTTTCAACATTTAATTTCTTTATTTCATTTCTTCTTCTCTTAATTTTTTTTCTTTCTTTCTTTTTTAAATTTAATTTCCTCCTTTTTATACATTTAATTTTTTCATTTATTCATTGTATTTCTTCTATTTTTATTTATTTCTTTTTTACATTGATTTTTTGATTGCTTCATTTTATTTCTGTATTTATTTATTTCATTTCTTCATTAATTATTTTTCTTTTCATTCCTTTCTTCTTCTTCATTTCATTATTTCCTTTTTCTTTTGATTTTATTTCATTTTCTTTTTTTATTTCTTTATTTTATTTCTTCCTTTTTCTTCATTTCTTGATTTCATTTCTTCTCTTCATTTTATTTCTTTTTCATTTTTATTTCTTTTTCATTTTTTTCTTTTTCTACATGAAATCTTGTCATTTTATTCATTTTATTTCTTTGTTCATTCATTTCATTTCTTTATTATTCAGTTACTTCTCTTCATTTCCTCCTTTTCTTCATTTCATTTTCTCTCTTTTTTCTTCTTTTTCTTTCTTCTTTTCATTTCTGCATTAATGATTTTATCACTAGGTCATAATGTCTATTTCGTTGGCTGTAAATCTGTGATCTGCGTCTTTTATTCCCATCATAATGAAATGTCAACTTTTTGGAAAATACATTTTGAAAGACTGGAACTCCTGTTCTAATCTTAAGGAACCTGTATTGGGGTTCTATTTAGAAGCTTCAAACGATTGCTCATTATGTCCTTCTTGTCTCTCCAAAACCCGTCAAAAGTTCAAAACGGTTCGTCTTGTCGTACTTTCATTAGCATCGTATTCACATTTCAAATGAGATTGAATCGGCGCTGCTTTGCGTGCGATCGGCAGGATTCGGCGAATAGAACCGAGTTCCACTACGGGGAGGCGTGACAATAACGCCGCTCTGACTGAAACTGATTCCGACACCTGATTTGCTTTCAGATAGTAATCTCAGCCACTTCTCATAATTACGTTGTGATAATAGCGGATGAGGTTCTTTTTCTATGCTAATCAAAGCATCTCCGCCGCTCTTCCTGCTGCGTTTGATCGGTACGCGTGATTGCGCTTCCTCTGCGCCGCACGTGTTCTGCGCATGTTGCAAGATGAATCCCGGGTATGAGAAAGGAACTAATGCGCTAATCAGTGTTTTTGCCTTCATTTTTATTGTGTGTGTGTGTGTGTGTGTGTGTGTATTTCCTCCTATGCATCTTGCATGCTAATAATCCTGTGTAGAAAATTATGGTTCTGTTAATCCCATTTTTTTTGCAAATGTAGACAATTACTGTCTTTAATTCTAGAATCTGATATTTTCTGGATTTATCTGGATCAGATGGTCTAATTCTGTGGTTTCAGAGGGATTTGGGTGCAGACTGGTTCCAGTTGGCTACACTTTTTTAGCTGGTCTGGTCTAATGGTATTAGAGGTGGGGATTGTACATCTGTAGGCTGTTTTAACTAGTCAGACTGGTTATGACTGGTCAGACTGGTTATGACTGGTCAGACTGGTTATGTATGGTCAGACTGGCTGGTCAGACTGGTTGGTACTGGTCAGACTGGTCAGACTGTGGCTGTTCAGACTCATTATGACTGGTCAGACTGGTTATGACTAGTCAGACTGTGGCTGGTCAGGTGTGGTTGGTCAAATTGGTTATGGCTGGTCAAATTGGTTATGACTGGTCAGACTGGTTATGACTGGTCAGACTGGTTATGACTGGTCAGACTGTGGCTGGTCAGACTTTGAAAATTAACTGGTCAGACTAGTGGTAAGACTGGTTCTAATTAAACATCTAACTAATCAGACTAGTTATGACTGATCACGCTAGTGCTCATTGGTCAGACTGATTTTGAGGTCTATCGTTCTACCTCGATAAACCTGTTGTAACTGGTCAGGCTTGGTGGATTTCTCAGAGCAGCTCTCAGGTATGTGTGTGTGTGTGTGTGTGTGTGCTAGCACAGTGTTTAGAGTGATTTATCACCATCACAGTTAGGGTGAGAGATGAAGTCCAGCTGCTGCCGCTGGTGGGAGGTGAATAAGCCTCCTGATATTTACTACACACACACACACACACTTCTAATTTACATTTACATTTACATTTGCAGTAGTATTTGGCAGACGCCCTTATCCAGAGCGACTTACAATATTCCTTGTTATACAACTGAGCAACTGGGGGGGTTAAGGGCCTTGCTCAGGGGGTCCAACAGTGGTGGCTTGCCGGAGCTGGGAATCGAACCCACAACCTTCGGGTTGGTAATCCAACACCTTAACCATGAGCCACCACTTGCTCCAGAGGACCTCCAGAGGACCACTTGCTCCAGAGGACCTCAGTCTAAACTTAACCTTTGTAACTTTTTAGGTTTAGTTATAACTGTATTTCTTGTTAAAGAGATTTAGCTCTAAATTGGATTTAGCCACGCCCACAATAATCCATATAAGGTGAAGCTCATTAACAGCTAAAAATGGCAGCACATAGGCAACCAATCGATAAAGGACATACCCCTGAACACGCTCTGCACTTAATCTTGTATGAAAGCAGCTCAGCCATTTCAGCGCATCAGTTACCAGGTGCCATTACTTTTGCTCAAATTTGTTCTGGAACTGTTTTTTTAAGGGTAGTAACATGAACAAATGAAATTACAGAGTTAGTTTTTTAGTAGATTATTTAACGTCAACTCAACAGTGAGGCTTACAATACAAACATTTTTCCGAACTTTCTGGATTTTCTGAAATTCCGGAAATTTCCGGAATACTTCTTGTGTAAATGCTGATGAAAATAGATAGAAATCAGGGTCAATACAAGGATTATTGAATATTCTAAATCCTTACAAAAGAAAGACACACACACACACACACACACATACACACACAGCGGCCGAGGAGATTGACTTGCTTTAGATTGTAAACAAACTAATGACTTTGGATTTCTGGATTGGTGTCATCAAAGCGTAGCATTGGTGGACTAATTCCCTTTGCTAAAATATCCTCTCAGGTCTATTATCCACACACACACACACACACACACACACACACAGAATTATGATCAGGCTGCAAATTACTCATCTCTTGCCAACTCGTGTTTGATGGCTCGACGTGCAATCACGGAGCTGGTGATTTTGGAGCCACGGTAATTTGGAGGATTATTCTGCCAATGACACTCTGACCTTTACTAAGTATTTTTTTTTTTTTTTCTTTCTTTCTTGCTTGTCTTTAATTCACCCACTGTCTCGAGTGAGATTTCAACCCGGTTTACTAAAGACCATGGACTAATTCGCTTATTAGACACAAACACGAACGTAGAAGATCTTTAGCAGGAATTATTTTTAACGTCGTAAAATAGAGCTCAGTGTGATCATGTTCTTTCTTTAAAAAAATTCTATTCAGCCACGCCCACTTTACTCTATATAAGGCAACGTACTGCAAAATTTTATATACAGCGGTAGCTTTGACTTACGAGTGTCCCAACTAATGAGTTTTTCGAGATACGTGTCGATTTTCTTGCTTTGAGTTAAAATTCGCGGTAAAATTTAGACACCCAACCGCTAGTTAGCGTAACCATAGTAAACGCCGTAACATCTGCCCAGCATCCCGTGTGTCACTCGATAGCTAGTCAGACCTGCGCGTTAGCAAGTGGAGTCGTCTGATCTCCAAGGTAAATGCTGTACATTATACTTAATAAAACCAGTTTATTCCAGTACAGCCTATTGTAGTGTTTTTATTCAATATTCAGTATTTATACCTTTATTTTCCTTATTTAAAAACATGGAACAAAAAAAGCAGTGTTTTTTATTAGAGACCCGGAACAAATTAATGGCATTTTAATTCATTTCAATGGAAAAATTGATTTGACTTACGAGTAATTTGAGTTACGAACTCCGTTAACGAACCAATTAAACTCAGCCAAATTCAGCCACGCCCACTATACGCCATATAACCAACGCTTAAAGAGATTCAAAAAATGTTATGTTGAAAAAAAATAAAAAATAGCCACGCCCTTTATATAAGGGAATTTTATAAAAGAAAATATTTGACCACACCTAACGTAATCCTTATAAGGCAATGCTTAAAAAGTGTTTCCTTACTTTTTTCCCCCCAACAAAAATTAGCCACACCCACAGTACGCTATATAAGGCATTGCTTGAAATAAAAAATGTGATGTACTGTTCATCCAAAAATCCTTAAAAAAAAGTTTAAAACAGTTATATACCGTCACTTAAGAAAACAATTTAGCCACGCCTACATTTCTCCATATGATGCAATGTTTTAAAAAATATGTATATATAATGGTATTAAATATAAATACAGATCCAAACCTTGAGCATCATTTATAAAACTTGGAGATCCGCTAATTTAGTAGTTTTAAAAATTGTTTGTGCAACAGTTTAATGTCAACTCGAATATTGTAGCTAGCTAATAATGAGGTAGTTTTATTGATTGTTGATTATTTTCCCACAGCGGCATTTAAAAGTTCCGCCGCGTCATACGTTCAGTCCCACTGCGTCAATTCAATCAGAAACTTCGCCGGACAGCATTATGGGTATCGCAGGAAAGTGAAATCAGCACCAACATCAAAGACTCATGAACGAATTTCTTCCAGGACGCTGTTGAAGATCATGTGTTAATTATAAAGATTAAGTGGGAGATGGCGCATGTTATTCGGCAGCCGCCGAGGGCTAACCGGGTTATTTAAAGACTCCTCGTCCCCTGGCGCCGGCTCTGAAATGTAAATGAATGAAAGCGAGCGTTTCGGCGCCGTTTCGCTGAATTTTAATTAATTTGTAATTGCATGCTGCAAACGAGCAATCAAGATTGGCAAATTAGGGCTGACCTCCCTTCGATATTTGATACCTCGTCTCAGTTTTTTCCGCTCTAAGGCTGTCCCTGATGTCCAGACCCGGAAAAACTGCTATATCAGAAAGTGTGTGTGTGTGTGTGTGCGATTTGAGTTTCCTGTAAGGACAGGAAATCAGGTTGCGTCTGATCCCTGGACTGGTCCCTGAGGACTGTCCTTGTCACTTTTTTTAGGCGCATTTTCCGAACCATTGCCTGTAAAAGATGGCCGCCACTGTGGAATTGATCCAGTCATGCTAATGTGTGGCTAGTCGTGGTTGGTGGCGTCGTTTAAACAAATCAGTAGAATTCCGCTCAATGAAGTGATAAAATCATTTGTTGGCGCTTTCTTTTATCTTACTGTCGCATTTTAAACTTTTATTTAACAGTTAGCTAGCATTATACGTGACTGTTAGGACAGTTTATTGGTAATGTGATTTAAAATTCTTTAAGAATTCCACTCAGGTTAGCTCTCGTTAGCAAGATTTGCCCTTTTGAAAAGTTAAGAAGTGGTAGTTCAGTTGTTAAGGTGTTAAACTCCCAATTGGAAGATCGGGGTTTGTCCTTATTCAAAGCAACTCACATTTATCTCTTTTATACAACTGAGCAATTAGGGGTTAAGGGATTTGCTCAGGGGCCCAACAAGTAACTTGGTGGTGCTGGGTATTGAACCCTGATCTTCCAATTAGCAGTCCAACACCTTAGCCTGTGTGCTACCACTTTCCCCTTGGCAGGCGACATGAGGGCGTTGCAGAAGGTCAAGGGTTCGAAGTTTTTAAATGTCACCTTTGTAAAACTAAACCTGTCCGAATATTACTTTCTTTATTTTTTTAAAGTAAAAGGAAAGTGTAGTGCAGGGGTTAAGGCGTAGGACTTCCAACCTAGAGATTGTGTGTTCGATTTCCAGCACCACCAAGCTACCACTTCTTAGTTCCTTGAGAAAGGCCCGTAACCTTTTAGTTACACTTGCGTTACATTTTACCGTCTGATGAGTAACGTGTTATTAGATTGTAGATTTGTTTTACTACTTCGCAAATCCATAACAAATCCGGCTGCTAAAATCAGTGAATCGAATTTAAAATCATTTGAGTCGATTCAACCGAACGATTCATTCTGATTCACTTATTCCGCAGGCATGTTCTCTTTAATGTTCTCTTTCACCTCGCGGAACCGCTGTGTTTTAGCTACTTCAGCGCGATCATGTTTGTCTCCGGCTTCCTGGATCGTGTTGCACAGCCTGATGGGAAGGACGGCGTGCGGATCTGATGCAACGTTTTTACAACTGAATGGGTTTCTTTTTTTAGCTTTGATAGAAAGAAAATGTGCACTAATGCAGGTTTGGGTGTGTATTAAAGAGAGAGAGAGTGAGAGAGAGTGAGAGAGAGATTATATCTTTGTCAGCATCTCTGCAGGACGAGGCTTCATCACAAGCAACCAAGCTGCAAAAAATAAGTTCTGTTTTGGGAAACACACACACACCGGATCTGATGATCCGAAAACCCTTTGTTTACTAACGTGTGCGGTTTTTAAATAGCTTCTGTTCAACGTGCTAAACTCGAGATAGAACAGCTGAGAGAGAGAGAGAGAGAGAGAGAGAGAGAGAGAGAGAGAGAGAGAGAGAGAGAGAGAAATAGAAAGAAAGAGAGAGAAGGAGACAAAGATTTAAAGAAATAGAAAGAGAGAGAGAGAGAGAGAGAGAGAAGGAGACAAAGATTTAAAGAAATAGAAAAAGAAAGAAAGAGAGAGAGAGAGAAAGAGAGAGAGAGAGGAGAGAGAGAGAGAGAGAGAGAGAGAGAAGGAGACAAAGATTTAGAGAAATAGAAAAAGAAAGAGAGAGAGAGAGTGAGAGAGAGAGAGAGAGAGAGAAGGAGACAAAGACGATTTAGAGAAAGAGAGAGAGAGAGAGAGAGAAGGAGACAAAGATTTAGAGAAATAGAAAGAAAGAAAGAGAGAGAGAGAGAAGAGAGAGATGAGGCTTATATATAATTGATGGAGCAAAGTGCAGAGTGCACTTATCACTATGGATCTGAAAAAGAAATGGAGCTGTGTGTGTGTGTGTGTGTGTGTGTGTGTGTGTGTGTGTGTGTGTGTGTTGTGTGTGTGTGTGTGTGTGTGTGTGTGTTTGAGTGAGATAGATAGAAAAAACCCATTTGTGTAGGATGCTGTGCAACGTTATTAGAACTCTAAGCGATAAATATCACCGCATGAAGCCGAACACATTCTCTAACAGTCAACAAAAGGACACACACACACACACACACACACACACACACACACACACACACACAGTTATTATGCAGCATGTTTTAGGCACAGTTATTATGCAGCAAGCCAAGAACCTTTACGCTAGTCGGCGGGTTTGTTCGTCCTTTGTTTAACTTGGTTGTATGGTCGGTAGTTAGCGTGTAATGCTCAACCATTAGCTCTCTATATCTGTAAAACCAGCTTGTCTGTGGCTAATTATCTTAAACCAGTTTCTGTGGCTAATTATTTCCAAACTACAGTCTTGTGGCTAATCTCTGTAAAACTAGCCTGTCTGTGTCTATATCTTATCTAGCCTGTCTGTGGCTAATCTCTTTATAACTAACCTGTCTGTGGCTAATCTCTCTATAACTAACCTGTCTGTGGCTAATCTTTCTGTAACTAACCTGTCTGTGGCTAATCTCTTTGTAACTTGCCTGTCTGTGGCTGAGCTATCTATAACCAAACAAAAAACTGTATGTGGCTAATCTCTTTTATAACCAAACTGTCTGTGGCTAATCTCTCTATAACTAACCTGTCTGTGACTAATCTCTCTGTAACTAACCTGTCTGTGGCTAATCTCTGTATAAACTAGCCTGCCTGTGGGACTAAAACTCTCCGTATAACTAGCCTGTCTGTGACTAATCTCTTTAAAACTAACCTGTCTGTGGCTAATCTCTTTAAAACTAATCTGTCTTTGGCCGATCTCTCTATAACTAACCTGTCTGTGGCTAATCTTTCTGTAACTAATCTGTCTGTCCTGTGGCTGATCTCTCTGTAACTAACCTGTCTGTGGCTGATCTCTCTGTAACTAACCTGTCTGTGGCTGATCTCTCTATAACTAACCTGTCTGTGGCTAATCTCTGTATAACTAGCCTGTCTGTGACTAATCTCTTTAAAACTAACCTGTCTGTGGCTAATCTCTTTATAACGAATAATCTTGTTTTGGCCGATCTCTCTATAACTAACCTGTCTGTGGCTAATTTCTCTGTATCTAACCTGTCTGTGGCTAATCCCTCTATAACTAACCTATCTGTGACTGATCTATCTATAACTAAACTGTCTGTGGCTAATCTTTCTGTAACTAATCTGTGTGGTGTCTAATCTCTCTATAACTAACCTGTCTGGTGGCTAATCTCTGTATAACTAGCCTGTCTGTGACTAATCTCTTTATAACTAACCTGTCTGTGGGCTAATCCCTTTATATAACTAATCTGTCTGTGGCTGATATCTCAGTAACTAATCTGTCTGTGGCTGATCTCTCTGTAACTAATCTGTCTGTGGCTGATATCTCAGTAACTAATCTGTCTGTGGCTGATCTCTCTGTAACTAATCTGTCTGTGACTAATCTCTTTATAACTAACCTGTCTGTGGCTAATCCCTTTCTAAACTAATCTGTCTGTGGCTGATCTCTCTGTAACTAATCTGTCTGTGGCTGATATCTCAGTAACTAATCTGTCTGTGGCTGATATCTCAGTAACTAGCCTCTTTGTCTGAGTCTCATATTGTATCTATTTTGTCGAAATGTCCCCTGATTTGAAACCCAAGAAACACTTACTAACTAGCCTGTCTGTTGCTAATTCATCGGTAACTAGCCTCTTTTTTTAGGTAATCTTTCTATAACTAGCTTCTTTGTAATTTACATTTCACCTGGTAATCTCTCTGTAACTAGCCTCTTTGTCTCTTTAATTCGCGCCTCAACCTAGTTTCTCTCCAGATAATCTGGCATCCTTGTAGCCAATTTTTGTCCTTCAGATGTTTAGCACTCTATATTTAAAACTACAATAAATCATTATTTTTATCAACTTTAATAAGTGGTGGCTCGTGGTTAAGGTGTTAGACTACCAACCCGACGGTTCTGGGTTGGATTCCCAGCTTCACCAAGCTACCACTGTTGGGCCCCTGAGTGAGGCCCTTAACCCCTAATTGCTCAGTTGTATAAATGTAAGTTGACTCTGGCTAAGAACGTCTGCCAAATGCTGTAAATATATACATACGGTGGTACTTTGACTTAAAAGTGTCCCAGCTAACAAGTTTTTCCAGATACAAGTTGTCTCATGGCCGATTTTTGCTTTGACTTGGTAAAATTCGGGTAACCAGTTTATTGCAGTACATCCTATTGGATTTTTTATACAATGTTCATCTTTCTATTTAAAGTTCTTTTTCATGCAACAAAACACTTAAAAATGCTGTGTTCTTTTGGGGACCCGGAACAAATTAATAGCATTTTAATTCAATGGGAAAAAAATACGAGTTCGAGTAATTTAAGTTACCAGCTCTGTCACACAGAACGAATTAAACCAGTGTAAATAGATCAGATTACAGGTATTATTTGTCGGTTTAGTTTAGCTAGCAAAACCTTTGACTTATTATATTGCCCTCTGCTGGTTAATCTGTTGTATAGCTTTAAGACCTAGCCCCTACGTGCACAACGTATCCTTACTTGATCAGGTTACCGACTTAAATGACAGTCAAAATTCTTAACTATCATCTGTCATCTTTCTTTTGAGCCCCTCCCTAATTGGTGCCGTCAAATTCCGGATTCTGATTGGTCAAAATTCTGGGAACTCTGCTGGTTGGAAACGGTCGCTTTGCTTCTTCAACATGTTTCTGGATGGTGATTCTTAGACGTTGCTATGGTAACAAATAACACAGTCGTCATATTGATCATTAACAAATTTCTGCTGTTAGTTTGGGATGTTCCTTTTTAAGAGAGAAAGAGACGAGAGAGAAAGAGAGAAGAGAGAGGAGAGAGAGAGAGAGAGAGAGAAAGAGAGATGCAAGGTAGGCGAAGAGGGAAGGGTGCGACAGATGGATTTTCTCTGGAGCTTCCCGTGAAGCTCCTTTGTGCTAGAGAGAAACAGTGAAGCTCTTAATCTGACAAACAAAGAAGAGAGTGTAAAGAAAGCGGGAATAAAGATGTTGAGAAGAAAAAAAAACAGAACAGAGAGAGAGAGAGAGAGAGAGGGAGGGAGAGAAAGCAGCATTTGAAGAGAAAATAAGAGCGTTAAGGGAATGAAGACATCGTGAAGGGCAGAACTGTAAAAGGGAGCAAAAGGGCAAGGCAGAAAAGAAGAAAAACAGGAAATGATGCTGCAGCCAGCCTGCCATTACCTCCTTTCTCTTCTCTCTCTCTCTCTCTCTACTCTCTCTCTCTCTCTCTCTCTTTATGTATGTATTACACATTTTATTGTAGTTTTGCAGCGTTGCTTCTTTCCTCCCAGCAGGACAGGCAGCTTCTTCGTTAAGACTACGTTCAGACAGCGTTTCGTTTGCACAGATCAGATTTTTTGTATCGCTGTTCACATTGTTGTTTTGAAAGTGACCAATATCAGATTTCCAGCGTCCTGTCATATAGACATTTAAACACAAAAAAAATTGAGGGCAGCATTCACGCATTAGGTGCTTCCATTCATAGCGAGAATTAATAAGCAGTGGTTGTGATAAGAGACAACATTTTTAACAACAGCATGTCGCAAGAGGGTGGAATCGAGTCCCAACACGATGGAATCAAGCCGATACCCAACGCGATCAAGTCACAACACAACAGAATCAAGCCGATACCCAATAGGATGGAGTTGATACCCAACAGGATTAAGCCGAAACCCAACAGGATCAAGCCGATACTCAGCGGGATCAAGTCACAACACAATGGAATTAAGCCGGAACCCAACAGAATTAAGCCGATACTCAATGGGATCTAGTTACAACACAGTGGAATCAAGTCCCAACACAGTGGAATCAAGCTGATACCCAGTGGAATCAAGACGATACCTAATGGAATCAAGACGATACCCAATGGAATCAAGACGATACCTAATGGAATCAAGACGATACCCAATGGAATCAAGACGATACCTAATGGAATCAAGACGATACCCAATGGTATCAAGATGATTAGGAATCAAGACGATACCTAATGGAATCAAGACGATACCCAATGGACACAAGGCGATCCCTCAAGACCAATGGAATACCAATGGAATCAAGGCATACCCAATGGAATCAAAATGAATCAAGAATCAAGACTACCCAGGGAAGCAAGGCGATACCCAATGGAATCACGACTATACCCATGAATCAAGGCGATACCACTGGAATAAACCCGAGGCGAACCTAATGGAATCAAGACGATACCTAATGGAATCAAGACGATACCCGGCTGAATCCCACTGGAATTGCTCATGACCATATGCGCATAGACATAAATAATCTAGACGCCTGCGAAACCTTAGCATTGCCTCCATATTTGTCCAGACAAATGCAACTAAAAGGTAGAGCTGCAATTTTGGATAAAAAATGGAATATGTTTATATAGTAACCACCCCCCCCCCATACTGAAAATCTCTGTAGTTTGGACTAGATAGGAAAAAGAATGTATAATATTAATAAGGAGCTGCGAAAGCTAACACTTGCCTTTTCTCCGTTTACTCTCATCTTCTTAGCTTCGCTTGTGCTTCAGGTCAGTACAAACCTCGTTCCCTTTGAAATACTGGGAACATTAGAAATGCGCATATTTCATATTTCATATTTCATACTTACCATAATTGAGAAAATGGAACAAATAGGCAAATACAAGTAGCGCCGTAAGGCACATTTTTTTTTTTTTTAGTGCTAAAAGGCTGCAATTATTTACAGGTGTGTGTGTGTGTGTGTTTGTGTGTGTTTGTGTATACTCCAAAACGACAGTACAACAGTGCATCAGATGTTTCGTTAGATAGTATAAAGTTAGCTGGATAATTTTGAATAATGTTTAATAAAGTAAATACACAAGTAATAAATAGTACAATAATAAAATAGCGTGATTTTAGATTAAGGAGAAGAAGAAGAATGGGAAGAGATCAATAACAAATAAAATATAACATATAATTTATCATTTCAGAATGCACCATAACATAAATTAATTGTGTATAATAACATTTTATTACTCGAACTCCCCTTCCCTCCCCCTTTCCCTGTTCCAGGGTCGTTCCCCTGCAGGGGTCCTTCTAAGTTGGAGTTTTTTTTCATGCTCTTCCTGTGTTTTGCCTGTGTTTACTCCGGGTTCTCCGGTTTCCTTCTACAATTCAAAAACATGTATGTTAGATTGATTAGTGATTCTAAATTGCCCATAGGAATGTGTGTGTGTGTGTGTCCCTGTTCTGGACTAGTGACTTGTCCAGAGTGTCTCCCCTCCTACCTTTCACCCTTTCAGCGACAGCTAGGATAAACTCCAGCAGATCCCTGTGAGCCCGAATTAAGGAATAAGCGGCTATAGAAGATAAATGAACGAATATCAAATAGTTTAATGTAATTACAATGTAATAGACATTACAGGGTAAATTGTAAGTAATGAATAGTACCGTAATAACATAGTATAATAATAATAATAACAGTAAAGGCTATAGAATATCTATAAATCATCCATAATCACTAATCCTTTGTGAGGTTACCAACCGTGTTGTGTGTGTGTGTGTGTGTGTGTGGGTGTTGTGTGTGTGTGTGTGTGTGTGTGTGTGTGTGGTGTGTGTGTGGGTGTGTTTAATAATGAATCCACGCTGGTCTTTTTTTTTTTCGTTTGTTTGTTTAATGTTTTACACCCTTAAATATTTCACAGAACAAAATCGGCTGTGATTGGTTGTTTTACATGTCCCTCACAAACCTTTCTATTTCTTTTCTCTTTCTCTCTCTACCTGCATTTATCTCCCCTTTATCTCTCTCTTTCTTTCCCTCTCTCCTTCTTGCTTTCCTCTCTCGCTTTTCATTGGTCTCTCTTTCTCCCCTCCATCTCTCTCTCTTTCTTTCCTCTTCCTCTCTCTCTCTCTGCCTCTCTTCCCTTCTGTTTCTCTCTTTATTTCCTCTCTCTTTTCCTCTGCCGATCTCTCCCCTTTATATCTCTCTTTCTTTTCATTCTCTCACTCTGCCTCTCTCTTTTGTTTATCACTTTCTTTCCTCTTGCTTTCTCTCCCTCTCTCTCTCTCTCTCTCTCTTTATCTCTCTCTTCTCCAATATTTCAATTTTTTCACCTTTTTCTGTTCTTTTGCAGTCGCTTCGGTGAACTCAGCAGTTCCCGTTCTTTTTGTCTTTCTTTTTCTTACTCCTTCTCTTTCTCTCTCTCTCGATCAGTCTTTTAAATCAGTCAGCTTATCCAAATTTTTTTTTTTTTTTCTCACTCAGTTTAATTGCTTATGAAACTGTGCAAACACACAAGCTGTCGGCGGTTTCGACTCGGCATGTTTGTGCTGCCAAATAAAGAATTTTTTTTTTCATCATTTTAATTAGTCATTTTCTTCTTCTAGATTTTTTTGCAGTAAAGCTGTCAATCCAAATATCAAGAAAAGAACTTTTTTCCTTTTTTTTTTTCTTTTTTTTTTGCAAAATATAACCAAGCAAACAAACCAGCCTCAAAATAGACCCGATAAGTGGTGACGATTTAATCAGTTTTAATATAATTAATTAATCTCATTTAATAGTGGCTTCGAGGCGAAAAAATCCAAAGCGCATCAACAGTCACAACTCTCTCTCCCTCTATTTCTCTCTCTATCTCTCCGTTATTAATTAAGCTCCTGCTGTGAGACTCTTCTCTCGTCCGAAACGCTTTGATGTTGGAATTTTCGAGCCTTCTGACATGTAAAAGATCTCCATTTCATTAAAATGTGTGATTATCCTCTCCAGTGTGAAATGGCAGCCAGACAAGAAGACACTGTGTATCGATAAAATCTGTGGTGTCTGCGATTTGTAACAGTCAGCGCTGTTACAGTTTTATAGATATTTTTATATATTTATTTCGTCAAAAACTGAACAGCTGATGAAGTGGCTGCGCTTTAGAAGAGCTGAGGAACATCCTAGTAACCTTCTAGTAACATACACTAACTGACGGTAACATCCCAGGAATTAGTCTTGGGGAGTTACGGTAATGTTACTTGGAGTGACTGGGATGTTACCGGAAGTGATAGTCACTCTGCCAGTGACCCCCAATAACTTCCAGTGACTCCCAGTAACGTCCCAGTAACTACCAAGTGGCTGCCAGAGTTTTCAGGCATAATATAACTATGGAAACAAATCATGTGGCTTTATTACCTGATGTTATTCGTTGGATTGTTTTATTTCACACAGTAATCCCACACCGTCTAAGAGAGTATTTCGTTCCTGTTTTCTTTTCCTGGGTGCGGCTCAAGCAGCAGGAAGGAGTGATTTCCCATGAGGCTTTGCAGGAAAGTAGGGCAACGTAGTGCTACGTAGCAGCAGATCTCTCGCTCGCCTGAAGCAGAACCGGAGACTGAAGAAAGAAATAAAAAAAAAACCCCAGACAGTCAGTCAGTTAGGGGAAGATGAGAGAAAATGGATGAAAGAAATCGAGGATGAAGAACAGTAAAAAAAAGGATGAGGAGGTGTAGCATACATTAGATTCATTTCTTCAGCAGTCTGAGCTCTAAAACGGTACGGAGCCAGACGCCGAGCCCGGTTATGTAATCAGGAAGCGTACGTCTTTCTTATTTATTCATTTTTCTCTGTTCTTATTCTTTCTGTCGTCGGATAGGCCCAGATCAAGCTATCGAGTGTATCAAGCTATTCGAATTAAGATGCTGATTAATTATGTATTTCTTTTATTTGTACGACTTTAAAAGATGGAGTATTTAAGTAAAAATTAAAAAGCAAGATGGAGGCATCGGCGCCTCCGCTGACTGCTAATGGTATAAAAACCCTAGCTGAGTTAATTGCGCTGGGAAACTTTATCTGGTGGTAGTGTGTAAAAGTTTTTTTTTTTGTCCCCTATCAAGTTTTGACATGTAATGGAACTTGTTCTGCTTTAAATGCTGGAATGTACACCCCAGGAGGAACAGCTGTTACTTTGTGCACAACTAATGAGAATCCAAAACCAATAAAGTAATAAAACCAGACACACGAGCAAACACACACACACACACACACACACACACACTGAGAGACAGTGCCAACTGTGTTACCGCATTCATATTTAAATGTTTTACAAAGCACCACGTCTTCAGGCGCCATTCGAATGAACTTGCACAGACAGACAGACAGTTCGTTCCACCGTCGCAGAACCAGAGAGCAGAAACGGGCCTGAGCGTCTGATGATTTCGGTCAACTGGGAAAAGAGTCCTAAAATTCTAGGTTGTCTTTTGATCTCTATTTTAACATGATCCATCAAGTGGGAGCTCAGTGCTTAAGGTGTTGGACTGATAATTAGAAGATCGGGGTTTGAGTCCCAGCACCACCAAGTTGCCACTTTTGGGCCACTGAGCCAGGCCCTTAACCCCCAGTTGGTTAGTTGTATAAAAGAGAGAAATGTAAGTCGATCTGGATAAAAACGTTTGTTTAATGCCGTAAATTTAAATGCGATTAATAACCGTTGCATCAATGTTTTCCTCCAATGACATTCTGGCAGCATTTAGAGGAGTTTAGACTCTTTGCTGTGGTGCGATTTTTTTTCTCCTACGAAGACACTAAAACCAAGAGCCGATAGACGCACCAAACCTTCAGATCACCTCTGGAAAATGTGGTAGTCTGGTGGACAGAACAGCAGGATGAAAAATCTATTAAGATATGGACCATGGCGTTGCTGCTGTTCGTTTGCTGTTAGCTAGCGATTAGCGGGAGAACTCGGGTTCGAATCTTCTCGTGTGTCTGTTTTAATGCGTCTTGACTGTCGTAGAGTCTGACATTATGACGACGGAGATCCCACAGCGTGGTACGGGGATCATGTTCGTATGGTCAGACAAACAACATGACACTAGAGACTCCTTCCGTCATGGAGGAAGTATTTATTTATTTTTTTAAATGAGTAATAATAGCAATAAAGACAATATTAATAATAAACTCATTCATCAGGAACGTTGAAGGATCAGAAAAAGGGACAAATGGGGACTGTCAAAAACCTACAAACAATCAAAGATAGATGTTCCTTCTGGGGCACAGGGACCAAAATCCTGGTCCCTGTGTCCCGGAATATACATAGATAGACATATATGTGGTCCCTGTCCCCGGAACAGATGTACATAGACATTTATGTATGTCAACTAGTGTCAACAGTTCTTAAAAGTATCGTTAAATTCCAGTATCCTCAATTTTGTAGGAAAGCTACCAAAAAGTTCTGGGACTCGTCTTCTTCTACAGATTTCCAGCAGCAGTGTGTACTCATGTTGCTGCTGGATTTAAAAGCAACACAACATCTACAACTAACAGTACGGCATGTCACACAATTATCCGGATTGAAAGCGTCGGCGTGTGGAAACACCAGCGCGGATTAGAGAACCGCTCATGAAAACAGTCAACCGGAATCTTTAGTCGTAAGGATCTAAAAACGGCAAGCGTCTAAACGGTGTCCTTTAACGTACTAAACAATTGCACCCAATTTCTTTTAAAAACCTCAGGAAATTAAGCCTGACCAATCACCATCCGGAATCCGAGTGTTAACATTTAGAATGACATTTCTGACATCTGGCAGACGCTGTTTTCCAGATGTGGCAGCTTGATGGTGTTTAGGATCGAACCTCGGCAGGATTTTCTGCTCGGCAGTCCCACCACCACCTTCAATCCTACAAACAGCGCTTTGAATTACAGAAAGGGACAGGGAAAGGGACGATCCCGTAAATAAACATAAAGGTCAGAAGACATGATGAGACACTGTGTGAGACGAGCGAGATAAAAAGACGTGTAACACGTTCGCCTGCGGAGTTTGATTGAAGATCTGAAGCGCAGCAGTTCTCTGGAGCAGAAGAAGAAGGAGAAGAGTGAAAGGCTGCGGGGGGGGGGGGGGGGGGGGGGGGTGAGAGATGAGAGCTGCTGTTATGTAAGGAACAAGGAGAGAGAGAGAGAGAGAGAGAGAGAGAGAGAGAGAGGTTAAATAGAAGAGGACAAATCAATAGCGCTAATCTGCAGCATGGAAATAGCATTAGCGGGGAAAAAGACATACAATAGCAATTTCCAAAATTTGGACTGTAAATAAAACATAAAAAAAAAAAAAAAATCTGTAAATTTACATTTCTGCCATTTTGGGCAGACGTCCTTATCCAAAGCAACTTACATTCATCTTATTTATAGAACTGAGAAATTGGGGGATAAGGGCCTTGCTCAGGGGCCCAACAGTGGCAGCATGGTGATGCTGGGAATCAAACCTCAGTCCTCCAACACCTTAACCACTGCACTACTGTTACACTGCTGCCTTCTTTCTTGCGCCTTTATTATAATGTTTGCATATATATATATATATATATATACATATATATACACGGAGGTCCGCGGGACCACCAGATTTCTTTTTTTCAAACAATAAATATTACTTAAATACTCCTTCATGTGTGCAGAGTTCTGCAGGAAGGATAAAGTGATTTCCTGTTGTTTTGTTTTGTTGTTGTTCCTATTATTGGTTTTCTTTTGCGTTCACACGTTAAAATCTGTTGACTTTTCTTAAATAATGTCGTACATTTTTGGATTTACTCTTGAAAATGGATGTTCCATGTTTGGGTTCTCTGTTTTTTTTTATTTTTTTATTTTTTTATTTACAGTCATTTTTTTTTTATTTGCCACCGTTGGGCCCCTGATTAAGGCCTTTAACCCCCTATTGGTAAAGAAGGAAACAGGTTGGGATCCATAATGCATTGATGGCTGGATTTTATTTAGAAAAGGGAGAAGAACCAAGGAGTATTCAGAAGCAGGCAGTCGGTCGGTACACGGTAATCCAAAACCGTGGGCAAAAATCAAACAAAAATATAACGCTTGATATGTCGCTGGAGCAAATAATACTTCGCAGCATGATGAGCAAGCGGCTAGCTTATATATGCTGAATGCAGGAAGTACCAGTCCTTACACTATTACTCAGAAAGAGATAAATGTAAGTCGCTCTGGATTAGAACATCTGCCAAATGCTGTAAAGGCAGGTTTAGTGGTTAGCACAGTTGCTTCACAGTAAGAAGGTCCTGGGTTCAATTCCCCTGGGGTCTTTCTGTGTGGAGTTTACATGTTCTCCCTGTGCTTGTCTGTGTTTACTCCAGGTTCTCTGGTTTCCTCCCACAGTCCAAAAACATGTATGTTAGATTGATTGGTGATTCTAAATTGCCCATAGGAGTGAGTGTGTAAGTGTGTGTGTGTGTGTGTGGCCCTGTGATGGACTGGTGACCTGTCCAGAGGCGGCTGGGATAGACTCCAGCAGATCCCTGTGACACCGAATTAGGGAATAAGTGGCTATAGAGACGATCAAAGATGATCAAATCGATGCAACAGTAATGGCACGTCTATAGAAGCAGGATTTGTTTAGCTGCAGTGGCTGAGCTGCATTATTGGAAGATTATTAGAAACATACAGATTTTTGTTTCCTTTCGTTTAGACAAAAACATTTCAAATACTTCAAAATAATCAAAAAATAAAGTCCAGTGAGGCTTAAATTCATGACCCTCGTTTGACATTGGCTTTCTGTTCGACTCTGAAAGAGACAAAGACAGAAAAAGGAGAAGAAAGAGAGAGGGTTAGATGGGAAATGCTGCCTCACTTCATCAGGGACTCTATAAATCTTAACCCCACAACATGCTAGCACTTAAAGGCACACACACACACACACTCTCTCTCTCTTTCTGTCTCTCTCTCTCAGTCATTATCTGTCTACCCTCTTTCTGTTTTTCGATATTTTTCTCTCTCTCTCGCTGTCTCTTTCTCTCTCTCGCTTTCTTTTTGTCTCTCTGTCTCTCTCCCTTTGTCTCTCTCGCTTTCTCTCTCTTTCTCTCTCTTTGTTTCTTTATCTTTGTCTCTGTCTCTCGCGCTCTTTCTGTGTCTCTGTCTGTCTGTCTCTCTCTCTCTCTCTCTCTCTCTCTCTCTCTCTCCAGACACCAGCTGCTGAAACTGGTGTGTTGAATATTTTGCTGTGATCGGATGAATAATTGTCGATTGGCTGAGCCGCTTCCTGTGATTTATTTTTTTTTTTTTTTTTTTTTGGCGTTCCGTCTGATTCTATCGCTCAAACCGAGTGAGGAGTGTGGTGTGTTGTGTGTGTGTGTGTGTGTGTGTGTGTAGGCGTGCATGCCTTTAAAAAAATATTTAACACATAAATCCAGTTAGTTTGGATAAAATTTGTCGTCTTATAAATGAGCCTGAAAATATTGTGTTTAATGAGAAGTGATTGTTTTATTATAACTGCTGCAAAGGAAGGATTTAATCTCTCTCACTCACTCTCTCTCGTTCTCGCTCTCTCTCTCTTTCTCTAGCTTTCTCTCTGTCTGTCTGTCTCTCTCTCTCTCTCTTAAACTCTCTCTCTCTCTCTTACTATCTCTCTCGAGCTCTTTCTCTTTTGCTAGCTTTCTCTCTGTCTGTTTTTCTCTCCCTTTCTCACTCTCTCTGTCTCTCTCTTCCTCTCTCTCTCTCTCTGTCTCTCTCTCTCTCTCTGTCTCTCTGTGTGCTATTAATTAAGTTCCAGCTGGGAGGCTTACACACGAGAATGTCTTGGCCTGAGCTTTTTTGGACTGGTCACAATCCAGTCTGTCCTCTCAGTGTGTGTGTGTGTGTGTGTATTTGACCAGACTGGTTATAACCCACCGCCAGTCGGCTTGAAAAAAATCTATGGACGTGATTCACGGCTAAAGAACAGAATTTACCATCTGTAAGTTGAAGGGTTTCGTTTGCAGGACTAAAAAACAGGTTCTTGTCCAGTCGTGCTAATGAAGCTTTCCTAAAAGACCTGGACGCCATTTAACGCGTTCATTAATAAAAAAACATTTAAATAAACATATTTAACAAAGTTCACATTATAGAATTACTAAACCACAGACTTTGCTAAAAGTAGCCTATTCCCTTGCTAAAGTCAAACTACGTATAGCCTTTGCCTAAACTCTCTAGTATAGCCTTTGCTAAAAGTCTAAACTACAGTATAGCCTTTGCTAAAAGTCTAAACTACAGTATAGCCTTTGCTAAAAGTCTAAACTACAGTATAGCCTTTGCTAAAAGTCTAAACAAAGTAAACGTAAAAGTCTAAACTACAGTATAGCCTTTGCTAAAACAAAGTAAACACAAATGAATCAATGATCACAAGCGGCCATTTTAATCACCCCGTATTAATATATTCCATATCCCAGTAGATCAAAACATAAAGACACATTTCACTAGCCACGTACCGGCTCTAGTGTCTCAAACGGTGAATTAGATCAGTTGTAAACCTTAACTCGAGTCCCATCGTCTTCTTTGTACCTCGCAAGGTCGTTATCATTCTGCTCAAGTGACTCCGGGTGATTTTTACATGTTGCCTGGTTCAGACAGGTGCCGTCTCTACGGATGGCCGTAGCGAAATGCATTACCTGGGCTGGCGAGGACAAATGGGGTCAGGAGCGATATTACAGGAAGGACAGCACTATATCCTGAGAGGAGGAACATGATAGCAAGCAGAGCTGAGAGCCTTTTAGCGCGTATAGGGCCGGCGTTCGAGATAATGTGGGATAAAAATATAAAACGTTGATTATATTTATTCGTTTAGCAGGCGCTTTTATCTAAAGTGACTTGGATGGAATCTAGGGTATGTGCGGAACTGAGATTTTAGCTCGCAGCTTTTTGGTTACTAATGAATGTTGTTTTATTAAAAAGTTAAAAAGTTGTTTTTTTTAATGGTTTACTGGAGGATTCGAAAGTATTTTACCAGAATGAGAAAACAAGTCTTTCTTTTAGAGCTTTTATTTGTTACCTAATTACATAGTCACCATCAGGAGATGTCAAGGGTCTATGTGGAACTCTTTAAGCAAGTCGTTACCCTAATTATCCAAAGAAATAGAAATATATAACTAGCAAGCTAAGTCACTTATGTGGGGTTAACCTAGCTAACAAAGGTAAAATATGTAACTGGCAGGCTGTCTCAGTATTGTATGTTACCTAACCTACCTAACCAGCTGACTAACTTATTGGGGAAATGTAGTTACCACAGCTAACACGTTAACATCAGCTAGCTAAACAGGTAATTAGCTAGCTTGCAGGATCAAATATATGTAGTATATTAGGGAAATGTAGTTAGCTTAGCTAACAGAGTCACAATATTTAGCTAAACATGTAACTAGAAAGCTGTCTTAGTAATGTAGATGTTTCCTAACCAGCTTATTAGAAAAGTATATGGATTTTAATGGAAAAATGGACTCGCAAACGTTAGCTAAACATTAAACTAGCTGTCCCTGTAATGTAGATGTTTCCTAACCAGCTAGTTAGTAAAGTCATTAATGTATGTTTTCTTCGGAAAATGAAGTTACCTCAGCTAACACATTTAGAACAGCTAGCTGAGAACAATTATCGAGCTGTCTCAGCAGTGTACATGTCATTGACCAGCTAGTTGGCCGAGTCAGTTAGGTGTGTTTTTTTTTTTTTTTTAGAAAAAATATTTACTTTAGCTGTAACTAGCGCATCTTACGCATCTTGCTATTCTAGAATATACATATTGCTAGTCACAATAAACGTGCCTGGTTTCTTTGCTAATTCTCCTTAATAAAATAACTTACCATCATAAATAAACTTTAATTAACTTCGGAAAGGAAAACAGATGTTATTGATAGTTGATAATAGTTTTTTGTTTTTGTTATGTTAACGACAGTGTGTTTTTTTTCACTTCAGTAAAGGCAGTTGTCAAAAGATGGCCAATTTACAAATAGCATATATCGCTAATCTAGATGGATCGGAGACAACTGTATAGCTAGCTAAAAGACACATTTACGCAGTTAGCTAATTCTAGGGTTTTTTTTAAGGAGCTCTGGTTAGCATTTGGACTGTTAGCTAAGCATATAACTAGCCAGAAGTGCTTCCTTGTGATCGCGATTTTGCCAACTACAGATGTTCATTTGGATTAATTTATTTTCATATTATTAAATCGTAGCTTTTTTTTATCGTGCTGATCTTGAGCTCAGTGAGTCAGGAGGAGATGCTTCATCCTCAGTCATCACCTCACACTTCTCCACAACACCTCCCCCATCTTTCCCCTGTAATCATCACCTCGCCTTTGCTTTTGCGACTGAATATCACTGCCTGGCATTGCCAAGTAAAAGGCGCCCACATTTGAACCCATCAGGCAGTTAATGGATTTAAGGGCCTTGCTCAAGGGCCCAATAGTGGCAGCTTGCTGTTGTTGGAAATTGGACTCGCAGTCTTCTTAATTTATTAATGTTCCTTTTATTCTCATTCCCTTTTGCTTTCCTAATAATCTTTATGTACTTTTCTTGTTTTATCCTTAGATGTTGCTCAGATGTTCCTCACGAGTTCCTTCTCCACCCCACCTTCTTATTTTCTTCACCCTTTTCTCCCTCATTCCACATTCACAAACTCCTTTTCCTTTTCAATTTCTCGTACCTTCTTTTTTTTGAGGTGTTCTTCTTCCTCTTTTCAATCCTTCTTTCCTTTTTTTTCACTCCTAGTTTTAGTTACTCTCTTTCCTTAACTTGCTTTAGAACTTGCTCTATCTTTTTATTAGCGGTTGACCAATAATCTTTTTTTCTGATATGATCACCAATATTCAGGCCTTTTCTTTAATATCAGGTAGCGGTTTTGGTCTATCGGATCTACTGATACGGTATATGGCACCATCTTGCGTGCTTGACCACAATTTATTACAATCTTCATGTTTAAAGTAACGAATTGTCTCCTTAAAGATGGTGCTTACGAGCTTTAACTATAGCAAATACTGTCGGTATGTACCGCTGTCATGTTTCATTCTTTTTCCCCTATTCTGGCTGCCGGACGTCAAGCATATCCAAGAGGGGGGGCCCCCCTAGGGAGGATGTTGATTGGAAGACCTGGATTGAATGCCCCCACAGCCGCCATAAAATGAGGGGCGCCAGGAAACTGCCTGCCTTGTTTGCCCGACTAACATGCTTTTGGTTATCAGTCACAATAATCAGTAGCAGTATTTATTATCCAAACAAATCAAATCATTGGCCAATACCTAGATTTTCTCTTTCATCTCCTACAGTGAACTATGTTGCCAGGGTCATAATAAACATGATCTACATCCACCTTTTATCTGTTTTGTGCTTTTATCATCCCTCCCTTCCTCTTCTGCTTTTATTTCCTTTTCATCATCTTGCACTTCAAAATCTCTCGATCTTTTCGTCTAATTGTTCTCGCTGCTGTTCGGCTTCCACTGAGACTGCCTTCACAAGACGAGATGAGACGAGACGAGATGAGATTTGTAGTTGTTTTTTTAATCTTATATCCTTACATTCTCACCAGACCAGTCGGATCGCGAGATCTCGTCACACCTCTAATAGACATGTAGTCATTTCTTACGTATTTTTTTATAAAAGGTAAAAAAATTGTACTGTAACCTTTAATTTAAATATTTGGTAGTTTTAGGGGGGGGATTAACCAGGGGTTAGGGTTAAATTTTAAGTAAATTTTGAACAAAGAACAAGAATTACTTCTCTATTGTCCTCTATTTCCTTTTTCTGTCTACTTTGGACAAATGTCATTTGGTCTAGCGCTGTTCTTTTTCTTTTTTCTTTTTTTTTTACGCCGTCCTTTCATCCAATTGTTTCTACTTCATCTCTCATTAATTTACATTTCATCTGTTCCCCGTACCTTTCCTCTCTTACTTTCTTCTCTCTCTCTCTCTCTCTCTCTCTCTCTCTCCTCTCTCTTGTCTTGTTCATTCTTTCATTAACACTTTTTTTCTATACAATATGGACGCCATCTTTGGAAACACTGAGTTTACTTTTGAAGCATGGTGATGGGAGCATGCTAGTGCTGTATTTGTTTTTAATTCATCTTGTGTTATCTCTCTGTCTCTTTATATATTTTTCTATTTCTATCTATCTATTCTATCCATCATCTCAACCTTCTGCTCTTCACCTATTTTCTCCGTCCCATCCTTTTCTCTCCCCGTCCTCGATCCTCTTTATCTCCATTCAACATCCTTTTGTCCTCTCGCTCCCGTTCTTCTGTCATTGATACTCCTCCCCTTTGTTTTACCCCCTATTTTAATTTCCTCTCCTCTTTCATATCCTCCTCTCCTCATATCCTTTCATCACCTGTCTCGATCTGTCTTTTAATCTAGTCTTCACAGTCTGTTTTACATTCTTGTTGTGTAATCACCATTCTCCTGTCTTTCTTTGTTAGGTTAATTTTTATGGTTATTTTCCCTTTTTCAATTTTATCTCACCTCCTTTGAGGTCAAAGGTCAGAACTTGGTATTATTCAGTGATTAAATAAATGTTTATTTCATATTTAAGACTCATAAGCCATCCATTATTTACATCCCTTCTTCATTGTCTCCTCTTTTTCTTTTACACACAGCTGCTGTGGAGTGACCCGTATTCGTTAAACACAAACAGGAGATGACAGGGTTCTCCTACGCTTCTGTTTTCTTCTGCAGTGTAGTTATTACAAAACACTCCAGAGAGAGAGAGACAGAGAGAGAGGAAAAGAAAGAGAGAGACAAAGAAGGGGGGTAGAGAGAGAGGAATAGAGAGAGAGAAAGAGAGAGAGGGAGGGAGATAAACAGAGAAAGAGATAGAGAGAGAGAAAGAGAGGTAAAGGAGAGAGAGAAAGAGAGATAGACAGAGAGGGCGATAGAGAGAGGGAAAAGAGAGAGAGAGGGATAGACAGAGAGGGAGATGGACAGAGAGAGAGAGAAAGAAAGGGGAAAGAAGAGAGAGAGATAGTGAGTCATCTGCGCTTTTATATTTATATTCGTCTCCCATGTGACTTTGCAAGAAAGAAGCTGAAACATGCTGAAGTCGATAAAGTGTGAGCTTTAAATTTGGGACAAAGGAAACAGAAGGAACTCACAGGAGTAAAAAAAAAAAAGATTGATCCCCGTATCCGATATCTGCATTTACGCTAAACACAACAAAACGATCCAATGCAGACGAAAAGAGAGTAAAAACTGTGCGATAATCAATGAACAAAGACAAGTTAAGTGATATTTACTGGAGGCCTCCGTTCGGTGTCCACCTGAGTTGACGTCATGCACCATCGTCGCTTATTCAATGACGTCTGATCCATATTAACAGGTGAAAATCCGATCTGTATGTTTACATAGCAAACGCTAATGTACGAATCTGATTTATATCCTGTTTGTTACCAAATACCAATGAGACCGGAATCCGATCTAAAAATATCGGAATCCGTGTGCTTTTTTCCCGCTTACAACAACTGTCGCTAATATCCCATCTGTACCACATTGCAGGAAAACAATCATGATGCGTGCGGTGTAAATGCAGCCGAACAGCAGGGCATGCGCCTTTCAACAAGGGGGATTATAATCTGCAGCAAAAACACGGCATTAAAACAATCAATCCAGTGCGAGTGCACATTCATACCACCGGTACAGACTGTCAGATCAGTTTAAACTAGAAAATCACAAAACTATTATACGCTGTGATAGAATTCTTACAGACGAGTCATTGAAGTCTACGGAAAATAAATAAACACACTAACCTTTTTAAAAGCTAAAGGTTTTAGCTCGCGTACATGTCGATATTCTAATGACGCACGACAAGCAATGCGACCAATCCGAGCAACGGGCTAACCTGCATGTAAAAATAAACACACATCAACTGTAATTTTTCTATTTATTATATTCAAATTTACAGAACGTTAAATTTAGATTTATTTGAATTGTTATTTATGTATATTAAATTAAAATAAAACTGTGTAAGGGGAATAACAACTTTTTTTTGTTGGTGGTTGGTGGAGTCATGTGTGCTTGACGTTGGCCCTGCCTGTAAGTCACGCGTTAGAATACTATTGATTACCGGTGTAATTCAAAATAAGTAGGTGGAGTTTAAACTAAAGATGCTGTTAGAAGTAACTTTTCCCCAAAAAATTCTTCAATAAATTTCCTAAAAAATACGTAAGTAAGAATTGTTTGGCGAAAATGGCAGGGGATTAGCGAAATTAGCGACATTTGGCAGGCGTCCTTATCCAGAGCGACTTACAATTATCTCTTTTATAGAACCGAGCAATTAGGGGTTAAGGGTCTTGCTCAGGGGTCCAGCGGCGGTAACATGGTGGTGCTGGGAATCGAACCCGCAATCTTTCAGTTGGCAGATTTGGTGTCACTGTTAATTGTGTATTTTTAGTGAACGAGCGCTTTTGCTAACCTTTATAAAGAAATGTGAAAAATGGTTGTCGCTAGCAGACTCTGAGTTTTGCTCTGCGGACCTTGAGTGTTGAGAGGCACTGCACGTTTAAAATAAGCTTAGCGAGTGTTTGTGTGTGTGTGTGTGTGTGTGTGTGTATGAACACGATGACAGAGTGGTAATTACACAGAAAAGAGCCACACAAGTGGGCCGGGATCGTCGACTCGCACAGGCAGGTCATGTAGGCGGCACACGTGGCATTTCGTTCGGCAGGACGAGGTGGACATGCGACGAGAGAAGCGGTAACGTCTGCGGTAGAGAGACAAATTGACCTGTTTATTTTTGTTGCACTGGATAAAATGTACGTTTTGACACATGCAAACGTCAGATTCCGACAGCAAAAATGCTACCATGCTTATTTTTTTTTTTATTTTATTAACCCTAGTTTTTTTTATTATTCTCTTTTTCGCTGTCTATATAAATGAATAGTCAACGTTCATCCCAAACCTGAAAAATGTGTCCTTTCTCCTCATCGCTCCATCAAGTGCTGTCTCACAGATAAACAATGATCGCTCTGATATTTACTCCGAACGAATAAATCAGAAATGATGTCACTTCCTCCAGAGTTTCCGTCCCAATTTAAGCGACGCAGCTACGGGGATGTGATGGAAAAGCGGCAGAGTTAGGGCGGGCTGGAAGTGGCACGACGTCGTGATCGATTCCCGCGGTGTCCTGTTCAAGGCTCGGCGCGGGAATGTTAAGTGGTGATAGATGGCGGTATGGGGCGAGGGTGTCTTTTGGAAACGAATGTATGTCTCTGAGCACTTAATTCTTTAGATCCAGGTTATTAAACACCACAAGCTGTTTCTGACGGATGAGTTGATAAACTCGTACGTCTTATGTGCTACAGCTGTAAGAGATTTTGAATACCGGGTAAAAATTGTGCCTCGGATGAGTTGGTTGATGTGATGAAATGAATCATTAAAGATTGATTCATAGTGTAAGCACATCCCATAATGCTTCATTCCTTGTATTTTTTAGCAAAAATGCACTATTTGATTTGTTGTTTGAATCTTTGACTCATCGAAAATGATTCAGTTTACTCATTTGCTGAACAAAAGCAAAGCAAATCTCTATTTATTCACTGACACAAATTCTGAATCGATGTAGGATAGAAATGATTCTGTTGTCGACCAAAGCGATTCACAGATTTATTCACTCGTTCACTGAACAAAAGTAAGACAGATCTCGGCTGTGACAAATGATTCACTTGCTCTATTTTTAATTCAGTGTAGGACACAAAATTAGTTTAATGATTTATTAATTCATTTAATGATTCATTGACACTAGTTTAGTGGTTCTTTGCTGCTCAAATGCTGTGACATGATTCTTTGATACACTTACTGTAATTCAGTGGTTCATTGACTATTTTGCTAAACAAAATCGAAGCAAATCTTTGTTTATAATGAAATGGTTCACTGACATGGACGCTGGACTGTTGATTCGCTGAATAAAACGCTGATTCTTGTGATGCATGTTGTAAAAATAAATCTTTACACTACTTTTAACATCGACTCATTAGTGAGAAAAGTGTGTATGTCTGTCTGGCCAAATAACGATTCATGTACTGAAGCATTTTGTCTTTCATCCCAAAGAGGTGAATCTATATTTCGACTGATTCTTGATTGCTATTGAACAGATTCACTGATTCGTTGAATAGAACAGTATAAATCTTCACCATGCCCTAATGATTCATTGCCTTAATGCTAATTTTCCGTATAGGAAAATCCTGATCTGAACTGATTCAAAAATGTTGATTCTCTGATCCAAACGTCGATTCGTTGTATGACAAAAAAAGAAGCGAGTCATCGTCACTGACAGTAAACCACTGAGTATATTAAGCAATTATCCAAAATGGCTTGCAACTAGATAAAAGATACAACTTTCGAACTGTTATAAATCTCGATTCCATCACTTGATATCTCCTGGATTTTTCCTTCGCTACTCTCACAGCACTTGGATCTGTAAAACTGTAACTCTGCCCGCCAGCGTCGGTGCTAATGGCTGTGTTCGGTATGTCGATACTGTTACTTCTGCCAAATAAGCATCCCTGAAACGAGCTCCCTCAAAAATCAATCGGCGGAGTAATTAAATCCTGCCATGAACATCAAGCAGGAATAGGTGGAACGTTGAGAACCCTAGAGTTAAGAAGGAGACTTTAAAGGATTTGGCTTTAGTTGCTTAAGAGTAACCAATGAAGGTTCAATAGAGGACGCTACAACAAAAGAAGGATTTCCAAAGCTAAGAACCAATAATTCTCCAAGAATTATTTAGCAATCGAGTGTATCAAGGTATAAAATTAGTCATTTTTGTTCCAATAATAGTGTATTGTGGGTTTTAACATAGAACCTCAATGTTTTATTCCAATGATGACAAACCACCAAATCCGAAAATTTAAGGTATTAATCAGAAAGTTGTAATTATTCAATAACCACTCAAGAGCCACCAATATTTACACTTGTTTTTTATTAGGTTACACTATTAAAGGTTTTAAATTAAACCCACGATCACCTGGTCTACATTCGAGCAACTTAACCACTTAAAGGGTTCTTCAAGAGCTTTTTTAACCAAATTTATGGGATGGAGTTACCCCAATAATAAATTTGAAATTCTAGAACACACACTGTTAAAATGTAAAGTCTTAGTGTGAAGAGTTCATTAGACTTCTTTAGGGGTTTATTGGGTAATTTAGTCTTCAAATACAGGGCCGCCAAATAGCTCAGTCGTTAGATCATTAGACTTTTAATCTGAGGGTCTAGGGTTCAAGCAGGGTTTATCCCTGCCTGCTTGGTCTTCTGGGAAGTGGTAGCTTAGAAGGTAGTGTTTTAGTACTGACTAGAAGGTCATAGATTCAGTTCCCAGTATCACCAGGCTGCCGATGCTGGACCTTTGAGCAAGGCCTTTAACCCTGGCTCAGTTGTATAAATGATATATAATGTAAGTCACATTTTAATTGACAGCGTCTGCCAAATGGCAGGAAAAACCAGTGATTGCTCTGGAACCATGGAGAACCTGGAGGTTATGGAGACCGTCCCTCTAAAAAAACAGATAAAGAACCCTTAGGAATTTTTTAAACTTGTTTGCTTTGAAGCTCTAAGGCCTTAAATTAGCTTGTGATGTTGATTTAAGTTAGAAAGTTCTAGAACATTCTCTTTGGTTAAAAACACAAAAATCCATCATGGAGGAAGGGGCTGGGCGTGAAGAACCTATATTTTCATATCAGGTTCCCCCATGCTATGATTTTTACATGATTCAGGCTTTTTAAGATTTTACTGCATCAGGAACTTCCTCATGAACTTAATGACTTCTTCAGTGATCACATGGCCATAGTTTCTAAAAAAAAGTAAAAAAAAAAAACCCCCAAAAAAACAGGGTTCCTTTAGAAAGTTCTGGCTTATATAGATTAGTAAAAGAAGCTGATAAATGTCTGCTGCACAGCTCGTTGTCGATATTATGCCTGCTTATTATTACCTCATTTATGTTGGTGGTACAACCTTCCTAATTTATTTAGCCTAAAATGTAACTAGCTAGTAGTTGCAAGCTTTATTTATTTTTTTTTAAATTAAAATTAAGGTCAATTTCATTTTTAAATGATTTAACTACTTATATATCCAGGAAGCAAATGATACTAGTTAGCCAACCAACATCTTGGCACATCTGGATAATTAGATTGACGCTTTAAAAACAGCTTTAGAAGCTCTTAAATTATACCTTAAAGCAGTGGTGTCCAAACTCTGGTCCTGGAAGGTCGGGGTGTCCTGCAGAGTTTAGCTCCAACCCTAATCAAACATACCTGAACCAACTAAGATCAAGATCTTGCTAAGTAGCCTTGAAACTTACAGGTAGGTGTTTTGAGGCAAGTTGGAACTAAACTGGGACACCCCGAACCCCAGGGACTGAGATTACCCACCCCTGCCTTAAAGTGTAAATTTGACCGACTCGCACTGGTGATCTGTCCAGGTTGTCCCTCTTCTGCCTTTCACTCTTTCAGAGACGGCTGGGATAGACTCCAGCAGATCCCTGTGACCCTGTATTAGGGAATAAGCGGGTATAGAAGATAGTAGATAAAATTCTGGGAATGTTGTAATTTTGAGGCTTACTATGCAAATATACAGCACATCATTGACTCTGTCCCGTCCAGGCAATCTAACCTTAACTAATTATAGTTAACTAGGTTAAATTACTGTCACTGTAAAAACTGATTTTTTTTCTAAATGCCAACTAGTTTAGTTAAAATATAAATTTTAATAGGTAAAATCATCAATAGACGTTACCTAGTTGGCTAACGATAAAATATAGAAACTAATTTAAACCGGATGTTTGATTTTGACATTACTTTATAACCTCATCCTCAAAGACGTATTATAAATTACGTTCTCTAAAGTTGAGGGTGTTTCTGTGTGCTGAAAAAAAAACCTGCGCCGTCATACATCTGTCCCGACTAAAATGGCCGCCGTGATTGCGGCCCCCCGTTGTGATCGCAGAACTCTCATTGCACTTGTCAGCTAAAGCCTCAGCTGTTCTGAGATCAGTTGCATGTACCAGCTGTTTGCTGGTGGAGGCAGATGGTGGAAGCAGCAGGCGCTGGTCAGTTAGCAAGCTTATATCGCTTACATGCCAGAATTACTCCAAGTTTGTTATGGTAAACGTTTAAATTTCAGCCATGAGCTGACATGTCAGTTATTCTTTATTAGAATATTGAAATGAATAAATTATTTTATAATTGTGATATAAACGATTACAACTGGAAACAATCTAGCAAACGTATCTTTTCAGATCAAAATGAAATTCTTGTCCTTTGTACTTTGTATTTGTTAGAATGTTGATGTTTCGGAAGCAGAGAGGGGTCAGAGTTAGAGACATGAGGTATAGTTTAGAGATAGATAGTGGTGAGACAGCTATGATGTATGGTTTAGGGACAGTGGTGAGACAGCTATGATGTATGGTTTAGGGACAGTGGTGAGACAGCTATGATGTATGGTTTAGGGACAGTGGTGAGACCAGCTATGATGTATGGTTTAGAGACAGTGGTGAGACAGCTATGATGTATAGTGTAGAGACAGTGGTGAGACAGCTATGATGTTTGGTTTAGGGACAGTGGTGAGACAGCTATGATGTACGGTTTAGAGACAGTGGTGAGACCAGCTATGATGTATAGTTTAGACACAGTGGTGAGACCAGCTATGATGTATAGTTTAGAGACAGAGTTGAGACCAGCTATGATGTATAGTTTAGAGACAGTGGTAAGACCAGCTATGATGTTTTGTTTAGACACAGTGGTGAGACAGATGTACAGTGGTGGAGACAGCTATGATGTATGGTTTAGAGACAGTGGTGAGACAGCTATGATGTATGGTTTAGGGACAGTGGTGAGACCAGCTATGATGTACGGTGAGACTTAGAGGTTTACAGTGGTGAGACAGCTATGATGTACGGTTTTTAGAGGGACAGTGGTGAGACCAGCTATGATGTATAGTTTAGACACAGTGGTGAGACAGCAGCTATGATGTGTAGACAGGTTTAGAGAGACAGTGGTGAGACAGCTATGATGTATGGTTTAGACACAGTGGTGAGGCCAGCTATGATGTATGGTTTAGGGACAGTGGTGAGACCAGCTATGATGTATGGTTTAGAGACAGTGGTGAGACAGCTATGATGTTTGGTTTAGGGACAGTGGTGAGACAGCTATGATGTTTGGTTTAGGACAGTGGGAGTGTTTTGGTTTAGGGACAGTGGTGAGACAGCTATGATGTTTGGTTTAGGGACAGTGGTGAGACCAGCTATGATGTTTGGTTTAGGGACAGTGGTGAGACAGCTATGGTTAAAAGACAGTGGTGTATAGCAGCTTGCAAAACAAAAAAATATCATGAATCAAAACGCAAAGCGTTGCAGTTCTTGCAAGTGACTCGATTCAGAGATGAATCGTTTAATTACTACAGTGTAATTGATTCAGTTAGTAAGTTAGTGCAAGTGAATTGATTCAGAGATGAATCGTTTAATTATTACAGTGTAATCGATTCAGTTAGTGAGTTAGTGCTAGTGAATCGATTACGAAACGAATAGTCTAATTACTAGACTCAACTCAAAAAAAGAATCAGAAAGGTGCCAGTCCCACGTTCCACCCTTCTGCTAACTTTTCCTCAGTGGATTGATATTACACACCGTCACGCACACAATGTCAAATTTTAAAATTCTTCTCGAAGATGATAAATAATTCAAGCGCAAAACAACGGCTGCTGTTTTTCTTTCTTCAGTCTCAGCTTTAAAAAAAAAAATTCAGTGGATTTCCACATACAGGCGGGTACACGGTGTCGGCAGCTCGGGTTCTGCAAACAATAAGTGTCAGACTGCTTACAGAATAACACACACACACACACACACACACACACAGGCGCGAGTTCTTCTCGGTTGCCTATGCAGAATCCATTAAAGCAGCCTCACACCTGCCACGAGCATCGCATAAAGGATGCTTTTTATCCACCCTAAACGCACGACACACTGCAGTGGAACACGGATGAAGGAGAGAGAGGGATAGAGGGAGGATTAATGATTGAAAGAGATGCAGAGGGAAAGACAGATGAAGGGAAGAAAAGCAAGCGACAGAATCAAGTGGCTGCAAAATCCCCCCTTTAAAATCTACAACTGGTTCAATCGAATTAATTTCCACGAAAAAGATATACTCAACATTTGATTGGTTAAAGTCATCAGGAGGCACTGTTGCTAGGCAACAGTGACAAATGGCCTCCCTGTTTCTAACATAAGCTAGCAAATGAATGGGGTGGAAGAAACCATTCAAGTATGTGATAAATGCCAACATTCACCTCAGATTCGCTGAAACATTGACATTAAAACTCTCAATTCAATAAAATATGAGTTTAAAATAAGACCACTAAAAATTACAACTGCTGTGGTGAAAACTTGGCAACCGGGTGCAATATATAGCTAGCTAGCATTATGCGGAGGCGTAGCAAAAGTGGAAATGTGTCAAACATATCAGGAAGGTCAATATTTACCTCAAATATGTCGAAAAATCGCTGAAAAAACATTCATAAATAACACTTTAATTAATCTTACATCTGGGTATTACATCTGTATTACATCTATATGGTTCCAACAGCTGGGTATTACATCTGTATTACATCTATATGGTTCCAACAGCTGGGTATTACATCTGTATTACATCTATATGGTTCCAACATCTGGGTATTACATCTGTATTACATCTATATCATTCCAACAGCTGGGGGTTACATCTGTATTACATCTATATGGTTCCAACATCTGGGGATTACATCTGTATTACATCTATATGGTTCCAACATCTGGGTATTACATCTGTATTACATCTATATGGTTCCAACATCTGGGTATTACATCTGTATTACATCTATATGGTTCCAACATCTGGGGATTACATCTGTATTACATCTATATGGTTCAACAACAACTGGGTATTACATCTGTATTACATCTATATGGTTCCAACATCTGGGTATTACATCTGTATTACATCTATATGGTTCCAACATCTGGGGATTACATCTGTATTACATCTATATGGTTCCAACATCTGGGGATTACATCTGTATTACATCTATATGGTTCCAACAACTGGGTATTACATCTGTATTACATCTATATGGTTCCAACATCTAGGGATTATATCTGTATTACATCTATATGGTTCCAACAACTGGGTATTACATCTGTATTACATCTATATCGTTCCAAAATCTGGGTAGTACATCTGTATTACATCTATATCGTTCCAAAATCTGGGTAGTACATCTGTATTACATCTATATCGTTCCAACATCTGGGGATTACATCTGTAATCTACACCTGATTGTTTGTTAGCCAGTTTCTGAAACTGGAAATGTGAGGATTTTTGGCAGTTGGATTTATTTTTGATTGAGTCCAAGACACTGAACGAGACATAACAATGATGGAAATTAAATCAAACATGTCCGAAATTCCAACATTTACCTCAGATTTTAAGGGAAATTTCTAGAAAAACACTGTTAAATCACTTTATTTAAACAATTGCTGAAACGTTATCATAGCTATTTAAAGTAACATCAACACAGTGATGCGCTGTTTTAAAAACAAGACCATCGAAATAAAAAAAAATACATTAGATAAATTAGATAAATGAAAACAATAAGGAGAAAGGTAGCTAATGTCTGTGCTTAGCACTAGCAGTTAGCAGGGATTTATGAACATAGCTATCATTCTTGGGAAGCATAGAAAAATACGAATGATTCAAAGATAACAAATTAACAATAAAGCTAGTTATCTGTGAAGGACGTAGTCTGGTGTTTGGTTTATTGAAAGGTTCAAGAATACAGCGATGCCTTCCGAGTGTCTAGCTACATTTGCATACCTCGGTACTACGTAAACTTTGTGAGGCAAAGAGTATGCAAATTGCAGTATGCGGAAAGTTCCCGGATGACCTACTACATCCCGCCAGATTCTGATGTATCCCATAAGTAATACTCAAAGTATACTCAAGAAAAAGAAAACATTACTTCTGTTTAAATTGCACAAAATTATATAATTATATGTTCTCCTTGTGTTTGCATGGGTTTACTCCGGGTTCTCCGGTTTCCTCCCACATGTATGTTAGATTGATTGGTGATTCTAAATTGCCCATAGGATTGAGTGTGTGTGTGTGTGTGTCCATGTGATGGACTAATGACTTGTCCAGGGTGTCCCCCCTCCTGTCTTTCACCCTTTCAGAGACGGCTGAGATAGACTCCAGCAGATCCCTGTGACCCCGAATTAGGGAATACGCAGGTATAGAAGATAAATGAATGAATTTTTAAAAACTATTTAGCCAAGCTGGCTACGTTAGCTAATGTTAGGCTAAACAATATTGTTTAATTTAACAAGCAGCATAATCTTACATTAAAAGCTCACTTAGCTTAGTTAGCTTAAGCTGTTTAGCATAAGGCTTTTTCTCACAGTGAAACCAGTAGCAAAGGTCAGCACTTAGCATAGCTGCTATGTGAAAGAAATGTCCCATGTTGGTAATGAAATACATAATATTAAAATATTAGTGTGTGAATTCAAAACCTTTAAATGTGAGGAGACAATATTTACCCAAACACACACACACACACTGATTTGTTACTATGTGTAAATAACACCAAACAGAAAACTGAGCCATTATAAACTTTCTGTAATGTTACTTACACGCTAATATTCTATTTTTTCCCATCAGGTCTACATGAACGTAGCAAACAGAGCAAGTGTTGGACTTCCGCTACGAAAGACGGACTTCCACAAACACGCTTTTTTTCCTCCAAACTGGAATTTTGGGATATAATTTAAACATGGCGGCTTCAGTGCAAAGTAAGAACAGATTTATACATTCCTACTAAACGCTACAATCATTTATTTCTCTTGGATTTCATGTGATTTTCTATTCAGATGATTTATTATTTTTTTTTATCTGATTCGTTTTAACAAATGATGAAATGTCCAACACACCATTCGTCATTTCACATGCAGTTCTGTTGGGGTACAAATGATTTATTAATGTAATTCTACATGATTCTTTTTTTTTGTTTTCTATGAATGTATAATATATAATCAAATAAATGACTCCTTTCATACATGTGAGTTAGAATCGATGACTCATTTTATACATATGAATCAAATACATGACTTATACACGTGAATAGGATTCATGTATCATTTTTTAACATTTGAATCGAAGACATGACTCATTCTATGGATGTAGATTGACCACATGACTCATTCTATGGATGTAGATTGACCACATGACTCATTCTATGGATGTAGATTGACCACATGACTCATTCTATAGATGTAGATTGACCACATGACTCATTTTATAGATGCAGATTGACCACATGACTCATTTTATAGATGTAGATTGACCACATGACTCATTTTATAGATGTAAATTGACCACATGACTCATTTTATAGATGTAAATTGACCACATGACTCATTCTATAGATGTAAATTGACCACATGACTCATTTTATACATGTAAATTGACCACATGACTCATTTTATATTAAATGTAGATTTGATTGACCACATGACTCATTTTATAGATGTAAATTGACCACATGACTCATTTTATACATGTAAATTGACCACATGACTCATTTTATAGATGCAGATTGACCACATGATTTTAACCAAATAACTCATTAACCAAATAACTCATTTTATAATTGTATATGTAAATTAAGTACATGAATTCTTTTATACGTTTAATAGACTTAATGACTCGTTGTATAAGTGAATCGAGCACATGACTCATTTTATACAAGTGAATTGAATAAATGACTCATTGTATACATGTGAATCGAATTCATGACTCATTTAATACATGTGAATTGACCAAATGACTCATTGTATACATGTGAATTGACCAAATCTCTCATCGTATAGAATGCCAGTTCAAATTCATGACTCATTTTATACATGTGAATCGATTTCATAACTTATTTAGTACATTTAAATCGAATTCATAACTCATTTAATACACGTGAATTGACCAAATGATTCATTTTATACATGTAAATCGAACTCATGACTTATTGTATGTATGTGACTTGACCAAATGATTCACATGATTCGTTTATTCACACCTGTGATTTGGATGTTAATGTCTATTGGCTGCTGATGGTTCATAGATATTTGCCAATGATTACTAATAATCACATAAAAAAACATATATAAATGTTAAATTTAGGGTTGTGTTATCAGTTCCACACGTCGGTGGAACCGCTTTAGCGGTAGCCAAGCACCTCCTGCAATCTGGTCTGAATTATTCGCCGATTTTTATACTAGCTCAGTTGCTGGGCATGCTCGATAACTCATATTTCATGTTCTGATCTCTGCAGTCAGTAAAACCTCTGCACACACACACACACACACACACACACACACACACACACACACAGTGCTAGTGCTATATGACCCTGAGTGCTTCAGATCTAATTATTGTGACTATGAGCTGGTCTACTTGAAATCAGCAGAGTAGAATAATAATGAAACTTATCTTCTTACCCCCCTCCCTCTCTCGCTCCTTTTTTTCTTTCTCTATTGCTCACTTCACACGTCTCACCACTCCTCTCACGTGGCGGCTCGGGAAACGGCGCCGTCTCACTTCTCACTTGTTTTTGTTCTGCTTTAAGCAGGAGTTCCTACGAGACTCGGCTTAAATAAAATTAAAAAAAAAAGAAAGAGAACTTGTTCAGTTGATTGATTAGACTCTAGAGGACGTGGCGTGGAAGTGCGTGTGCGGAATGCTGAAAGGATGAAGATCGCATCCGCGTTATACGTGTCATTACTAATGCATTAGCAATTAGCATCATGGATGCAATTTGATGCTAGATTAGCAATTAACAAACAATCGTTCTTAAATAAATTAGCATGTAGCGAGGTTTTTGTTTTTATGTCATGTCCCCGAGTGGGAGGCTTCCAAAGGTCTTTCAATCCAATACCGCAATCTGAGGGTGGGTAAGTAGTAAGAATAAAACAGGAGGAATAAACAACAAACAACAAAATAAGTGCTCTGTAATGCTAGGCTAGGCTAACAAAAGTTCATGATGGAATTAACGTTAATTATAGTGTAGATTATATATTTGTTAGCAACGGAACGCTACCTCCAACATGGTGATGATCAGGTGATCCCGCACGCCAACCGGCAAGAAAATTCACACAGACAACAAAATGGCCGATCGATTGGAAATAAACGTAAAGTCGAGTCAGAATGCAGGAAATTTAAAGATTTATTTCTTTTTTAATCTCTTTAATAGTATCTCCTGAAATATTTTTATTTAAAATAATCACAAAAGGACAATAAAAAAATACTATTCTGAGACACAAGATAAAATTTAGGGTTTTTAAAAATTTGCAGTAATTTTTCTAGATTTAATTCATGTATATATATTTTTTATTTTAGTTTTATTTATTTATTATTTAGTCACACTAACATTTCCCACAATATTTGATTATTTTTAAAGCATGTAAATATCCAGATTTGGATTTATTTCGTGGGGATTAAAAAATATTTTTTTTCCACAAAAATTATTATTATTATTATTATTTTTTTTCGAATTTTATTTTTTAAATTATTTTCCCTTAAACCCAAAAAGTCAAGTTCCCTTGATTTCTATAGCGTTTTAACTATAGAGTGTGTGTCGAATAAACACTCACTCAAACACTCAGTTCAGTTTAATTAACAGCCGTAAATTAAGAGTCCCCATATTCAACAGCGGTAAGAAACCAAAACTCCATCAGAGACCAAATGATGAAAAAAAACCCTTGGAAGAACCCAGGTTCTGTCAGGAGGGTCAGATCCCCTCTGAGCAGACAGACCAGCAGCTTGTTCACTTCTGCAGAAAAGTTTCATTGTACAGATGATCTCATCTGGTTCCGGTGGTCTTGCACAGCTCCAGGAGTTCTCCTTCTGGAATCACCTTGTGATCACATGGCTGGCTTTTATATCTGATGCTCCTTAAACGTATCATGTCTAGTGTACAAATGAAGGAGTCGAGTCTGCGGACAGGCCTTTTGTCTCACATCGGTTTGACCTTTTAGCTTGTCTGGTCTCAGAATTCCAGGGTGCTTGTTTGACTCGAGTTTGGAAAGGAACCAATTTGCTCGAGGAACTCCTGCTAAAGTGAAAATCGTTTTTTTTATTTAATTATGTGGTGATGAAATACATGTACATCAGTGCACTTCTAGAGAGAAGAGTTTCTTGTGGGTTCCATAAAATGGCAATAGAAAACTAAGAGCAGTTCTGCTGAAGAAGCTTTTTCGGTATTCCTTAAGTTCTTATGTGTCCGAATGGAAGAATTAAAGGTTCTATTTCGAATCCTGGATTTGAAGATGTTCCCTTTTCCACATAAAGCCGGTTACAGGAACCTTTAAAGAACCTTTAAATATTAGATGGAGGTCTGGATTTTATTGAACAAGTAAGACTTTCAAAATGGGTTCTTTTAGAAATCAGTTGAAATTTATTGTCCACACCAAATCATATGTGGTCTTTAATTCAGTTTTCTTCAGTTTGTGACTGTGGGACGAAACCTAGAACACAATATAAAAAAACCTTACAAGAACCCCCTCTCTAAAACAGAAGGTAAAAGCAACTTACTGAGTTTTTTTTTTATCACTTAGAAGGGTAGAACCCTTCACCTTTTATCCTTAAGTATGCGTGTTTTGGAATCTCAGAACCCTTAAAACGACAAGAGAACCTGTTGTTATAAAAGTGTTTGTATCTGTAAGGTAATTATTTTGGTGTTTTTTGATGCTTGGTACATTTATAGACAAAACAGGGTTCTCCAAGTGCTCTTTGAATGTTCATTGACTGTTCACAATGATTTATATTTTTAAAAAAAAATCATAAATACTTTGTCATTGTTCTTCGTAGCACCTTTGAGAGTTCCGCAGTGCTTCAGTGCTTCATTGGAGGTTCTTTAGTGCTTTACTGTTGGATTACAGGTTCTCTAAATAGGGAGGTTCTTAAATTCAGTCTCGGTTCCACTTTCCAGGTCTTGATTCTAGACTCAGACGCTCGATAGGAGAGACAACAGATATCCAGGTTCTCCATCTCGGTTCTTCATGTATTTTCCGCCGATGGTGGTGTAGCACCATATTCTGCACCCTGCTGGGAGGTAACTGGGAGATCAGACGACTCCACTGGCTAACGCGCAGGTCTGACTAGCTATCGAGTGACACACGGGATGCTGGGCGGATGTTACGGCGTTTACTGTGGCGTTCGCTACGCTAACTAGCGGTCGGGGGTCTGAAGCTGAATCGTAACTCGAATTTTAGCTCAAAGCGACTCGTATCTCGACAAACTCATTAGTCGGGAAACTCGTACATCAAACTGTAATAGGATATATTGTATTAAATTATCGTGATATGTATCGTATCGTGCGGCCCTCCCATTACACACCGTGTTTACTCCTTCCATCATTGTGCCACTACTTTTTCCACATGAACTATTTATTTATTCATTTATTTATTTTTTTATCTAATTAACGGCAGCAGTTTGATGTTTTTGTTTCTGCTAATGCGCCCGTGCTCACATGAGTGATTGCTGAGCGCACGTGCAGATGCACTCGGTCTCTACGGAGACGGCAGGCCGTCAAGTCACGATGGCGGAATTAATTAGCACGACCTCTTTTCTGTAGCGCTGACGCAAAGGTTAAAGGTCAGACAAACAATGTTTTTTTCTTCAATGAGATATTTTGGTTAACGTCAAGGCAAATGGAACATGACGTGTGTGTGTGTGTGTGTGTGTGTGTGTGTGTGTGTGTGTGTGTTTGTTTGGAGCTTTTTTTTATTATTAATGTAAAGCCCAGAAGACAAGGAAGTAAAAAAAAATTAATAAATCATTGGTCCTTTTTGTTTGTCCTCGTGAATATACAAATCAGTGGGCGGAGTCAATGCAAATGAGCTCGTTTTCTAAATTAATACAAATTAAATAGTGTAAATAAGTGTGTATGAATATATATATACTAAATATTTTGTAAACATTATTCATTTATTTATTTATTTTCTCTAGTTATTATTATTTTTTAATTTTAATTTTTTTTTACATTATATTTGAAATTTAATTGAAAAACATATTAAAAATTTATGTTTTAAAAATCATGGAATTAATTAATAGAATTGTTATTATTATTATTATTATTATTATTATTATTTTGTAAATGTAATTGCTTTTAAAATAAATATTTAAGTCCAGAATATAATATCATTTTGATGGGATTATTTTTCAATAGAAATCATTTATCTATTAATTTTTTTATTTATTTACTTGTTAAACTATTAATTTACTCATTTTCTCATTCATTTATTTATCTCTGCTTATTTATTTATTCACTAATTTATTTAATAATCAGTTTATTCACTGTTTGTTGAATTAAATTATATTTTCACATTTTTGACATATGGAGTTTAGGACATTTTTTTTTCCTGCTGTAAATATTTTATTAATGTATTAAAAATAATTAAACAAACACATTTTGGCGACCTGTTAAAATTGAATTAAAAAATAAAAAAGAAACTTATTAACGAACAGTTGATTAAATGTGCCGCGTGTACGACGCTCTAGCGTGTGTTTGTCCTCCTGATATTTAGTCGTGTGTGTGTGTGTGTGTGTGTGTGTGTGTGTGTGTGTGTGTATAAAGTTAGCCGGATGCCAGAGAGGCGTTTATGCTAATAGCTGTTTGGATCTAAAGGTATCAGATCCTCGTAGGTTCCGTCTGACTCCAGGACGAGAGACAGATGAGAATGAGACCGCGGGGTCGCATTAGTCACAACCTCTTTTGGAGCACAACCAGATGAGCCGCGAGCCGCTTCCTGTAGAGACGCTAATCAAAATGGCCGCCGCAGCAATTAAAGGCGATTGGAGGGAATCTCCGGGGCGCCGCTTTAATCACGCAAACTCATCAGCGCTGGAATGGAGACGTCCTCATACATCTCATCCAGTCATAATTATCACACCACCGTGTGTGTGTGTGTGTGTGTCACTCACTGTGTGTGTGTGTGTGTGTGTGTGTGTGTTAGTGTGTTTCTTTCCTTTTGAAATGACTTCCCTAAAAGGCATCTTATCGAACCACACACACACACTGAATTCCCTGCAGTTCAGCGCTGACCTTTAAACAAGTAAAAAAGGACATTTTAAGCCGTGTGTGTGTGTGTGTGTATGTGTGTGTGTGTGTGTGTGTAAGGGGTTTTTCACTGAAGTATGTGGTTCTGACCGGCGCAGATCGGCGTCCCGGATTAACAGCGTTCACGTTAATACGAGTTCTCAGCCTGCGACGACGCCATTAGACAGAATAAACAAGAGACAGAAACCAAACATGGCGACGTCCCCTGCTGCGTCCAACGCACTCGAGGCACGCTGCTAATCTCAGAGCCGCTAACGAGATCGAGCGCTAATGGCTTTCAGATTAGCATTGGGGGGAAAAGTAGTGCTAATAAGTCGCGCGCTCATCATGCAGAAACATCTGAATGGCGGCATTTCTTAAAAACAACAAGGAAACAAATCATTAAAATCTGATTATTAATTTTAAATTGAAGCCTTTAATTATCTTTCGTTCTGTTTTTGTTTGTCTTTCCTTTTTTTCTTTTTCGTCTGTTCTTTCATTCCTTTAATTGTCTGTTTCTTGCTATGTTTCCTTTATATATAAATGTTCTCTCTATCTATTTGCCTGTCTGTCTATCTATCTGTCTGGCTTTCTGTTTGTCTGTCTGTATATCTCGCTATCTATTTGTCTATCTATCCATTTGGCTGTGTCTGTGTGTCTCACTGTATGTCTATCTGTTTGTCTGTCCCTGTCTGTCTCCCTATTTATTTGTCTGTCTGTCTGTCTCCCTATTTATTTGTCTGCCTGTCTGTCTGTCTACTTATCTATTTGTTTGTCTGTCTGTTTGTCTCTCTCTTTCTCTCTCTGTCTCTGTCTGTCTGTTTCTTTCTTTTGGCTTACGAGTCTTTAACTGTATGTGTTTGTGCTTATTACCCATGATGCATTACGGTGCTGTGAATCCGTTTACTTTGTTAGCATCGTAGCGCTTGAAGAGGAATTGATTTAGTGCTTGAAAGTGTGTTTAAGGGAAATGTTGTTATTTATCTTTTCCCCAAATCACCACTCGCTTTCAGAAATGAATGATTGAATTAATTTATTTTATATTTCTTTCGTAAAGCAGATACGACAGGAGTCAATTAGTCGAGTCACTGGAGCGCTAAAGTCATGGAGTTTCTCCAAAATCGAACAGAATAAACACTCTTCTCCACTTTTGTCCAGATTTTAGGTCTTTATCTATATTCTTCAGCACAGACTTACGTCTTTCTGCTAATAGGAAGTGACGTAGTGGTTCCTGTAGGGTGTTAAAGCGTAAAAGTAGAGCTAACACGCTAATGCTTAGCAATATTTAGATTCTTTACATCTCGGCTAATTAGAAAAAGTAAACGTTATGCTAAATCGAGGCATTGTAGCATTACCGGTAGGTGGATTAGCATGTTTAGCATGGCTAGTTTTTATCTTGTTTTAATTTTTTGTGTCTCTGTGTTACCTTGGAGACAGGGGGGCTAAGACTTTTACCTCTCCTCAAATTTACCCTTAAGACACACCCCCACCCCCACCCCCACCCCACTCCGGGGTGTACCACAGAGCTGTGTGACTTTAACCCAGATAGTGAAGCGCTAGCAGTGGAAATGCTAAGGAAAAAGGTTAATGATATGTGCGGTTGACCTGTCGTGTCAGCGTCATGTGACTTCAATTTTTCTTCTTATTCTGCAGTGTTTAGAGGCAGAGACAGAAGGGGGAGGAGTTTCCTTATGCTGCAGCTTGTGATTGGTGTAGAGAGAGAAATTAAACCAGGCGCGCTAAAGATGCTACAAGAAAAGAAGTGACTGCATCATCATTCTATTTCAGCTTCTTTTTGAGTTTGGATGACGTCTTTCCTTTCCTTTTTTTCTTTTTTCTTTGTCTGTTCTTTGCTTTCTTTCTTCTTTCTTTCTTTCTTTCTTTCTTTCTTTTTGTTCATTTTGTTCATTTTTATTTTTTTCTTTATTTTTCTTTTCCTTTCTTTCTTCAATTTTCTTTCTTTCTTTCTTTCTTTCTTTCTTTCTTTCTTTCCCTTCCGACTCTTCCCTTCCGTATTCTTTCTTATAAAGCTGGTTTTGTGCACTACCCAGCCCTCAGTTATTTTGTCCTCTCTTTTTGTCCTCTCTGTCAGCAGTTCTAAAATAAAATTGTCCCCTTTTCTGATATTAGGTTTAAATGCACACCTGAGTTCAGGCAGCGCTTTAGTCCATATCTCGCTTTTCATTTCACTGAAAAGGAAACAGTCTCTTTTAGCGTGTGGTGTGTGACTTCTCCTGAAACCTCCTGAACTGCTAAGCTACGTTAGCTTTTCTTTAAAGCAGTGCATCCGGATTCTCGGACAGGAAGTTGATTTTAAAGAAACTCTCCATGTGACCGACGTTCTGTAAAACTGACTCGTCTATTAACCCTCTTGTTCTTCTTCTGTTTTTCTACCTTAATACTCCAGTTTTATTACAGCAATAATGTTACTCTAATAAAAATATTACATCAATAATCACAAACTTCTTATTTTACCACTTTTATTTGAATAACAGTATTATTTAGTGATACGCTGGTAAACTGTGTTATAAAAGTGTGGTAGATTGGTGTAATAGGTGCTGTATTGGGGTAATATGAGTGTTAAAACACTGGTAAAAAGTTTTACAGCATTTGTCGGAACATCGTATTGAATGTCTGTATATTTTACAGAGTAACTGTGATTTTTTTAGGGGGGGGGGATTTTTATAAATTAATGGTTTTATATGTGTGTTTTTTTATGAATGTCTGTTAGGTTGTTGGCGGTCTGACAGAGACACTGATTGTACCTGGTGTTTATTGCATCCAAAATTTCCAAAGTATGTCATGTTTATCTTGAAAGCTGTACGACACAAAGACTTTACTCATGGAACACTGGGTCCCACCGGGGGGACAGTAAAACGTTAATGGGTTCAAATTCATATCAAGTAAAAATGTTCAGAGTTTATTATCGTTATTGGCATTCAATATAATATCGTTTATCGGTCTGGCCATAATTTCCGGCGTATTTTTCCGTCTTACATTTGACCAAAAACTATTGATACTGGAAGCCATAATTTCAATACCTGGTCATGCATGAAAAACAATACGATCATAAAACTGTAAAACGCGTTAAAAATATAATTTAACTTATTAATAATAAAAATTAAAACTTTTTTACATTTACAGCATTTGGTAGACGCCCTTATCCAGAGCGACTTACATTCATCTTGTTTATACAACTGAGCAATTGAGTGTTAAGAGCCTTACTCAGTGGCCCAGCAGTGGTGACTTGGTGGAGCTGGGAATTAAACCAACAAGCTTTGGGTCTGTAGTCCAACAACTTAACCATGAGCCACCACTTCTATGTAAAGGATTTTACATATAAAATATAAAAATAATAAACCACAAATCAATAAATTGGTTTAATGGTTCCGTCTCTGATATTTTAACTTTGTGAATTCGACTTTGAGAATCGCAACTAGACTTTTTTTTTTTTTTTTTTCCCGCGTCTCGTCCTGTCTCTCCTCGATCCTATAAGAAGCCGAGGTTGGCTGAGAATAGCTGCAGGGCTCACTCAGCGTGGAGGAACATAATGATGGCATGAACTTTTCTCAACTTCACATCAAAGCCTGATGGGTTTTCAAAAGCGACACCAGATTGTGGAATTGGCCGTGAGAATTCCGGCATGCTTGTTACTGGATCAAGTCTTGATTATGCTCCAGAGGGGAAAAACATGTTCCTCCGGTTTTTTTTTTCTAAGGAGGGATTTGAGCTGTCATGCATGCAAAATAAATTTTTAAAAAAAATTGAATTGAATTTTTTTTTTTTTTGAGGACTTATGGAAGGAGAACCCGTCCTTACAGATTTCTGACCAAGTCAAGCACGGAGAGGAAAGTTCAACCTGGCAGTTATTCGCAGTAAATCTTCCATTGCTCGTGGATGCTGAATCCCAGAATGATGGTAATCTGACATCATCGCTTTTTATGAGTAATATACTGAGTAATATAATCTATAGATATCGCTACAAGCACTATGCCTGCGAAGGTGTATTTCAAGAGAGTTACTACAGGGGGTTCAGTAGAAGTAAAGGTGAGTTGGCTTGACTGACAGGCAGACAGACAGACAGATAGATAGATAGATAAAAAAAACTTGAACCCCAGACCTCCTCACCATCAACATTAGTGTCTGATCTCATTAATACTATTGTAGATCAAATCCACACAGTCACATGACCCAATTTAGCTAAAAACCTGCACAGAAGTGAAGAAGAACGATTAGAAAAACATCTGGAATAGGATGTGGAGGTGATAATCAGGTGTCCACAAAAGGTTTTTTTTGCGGTGGGGAATTTTATCAGTATCATATTTTGAGATTCTATAAGAAAGACGTATATAGACCAGCCTTGGTGTTATGCAGAGAACTTGCTAATGGAACTCGGTGCACAGACTCTCTTTATACCTTAATAGAGTTAGTGACTAAACGATGATGCTGCTCGGTCCAAGCCATTATGTCATTTAAAGCACCATTGCCAGTGAAATTGCTGACCTGAGACCAGTAATGACCGGACATTATGACATATGCTTTATTACTCGTTACGCTTGTGTTATTAAGGAGAAAGTAAGCGAAAGGGAGCGTCAGGATCACAGCAGGATGAGATGAACTTTACAGTGGTGATTTGAGGTTATTTCGGGTTGGACGCTTTCCTGGAAAAGATAAACTAAGAAAAAAAAAAGAAAGATAAAGTGCTGACATGCAGCTCTGTGGGTTTTGTGAATTTTAATGCATGTCCACTGGGAGATTCGTAGGCCAGAGTGTCGAGCTCGACTGCTTCACGACTCGGTCACTGTACATCAACATCACAACTTTTTTTACAGTCTTTGGTTTCCGGGTTCCTGATTGGTTTCACTTACTGGCCATCGCAGAATTAAAGGCCTTTACAAAAGGAAAAGAGACGTATTAGTCACATTCGCTCTACAGAACAATATACTTTGTTTGATATGATACAGCGCCCCCTGGAGCAAGAAGGGTTTAAGGGTCTTGGTCTTGCTCGAGGAACCAACAGTGGCTGACTGGTGGTGGTGGACTTGAATCAACACAACGATGGGGGTCACCACTGAATATATGGAAGTTGGACGATGGGCAACAAAAAAAAAAACCCGACCCTTTTTCACTGCAGGTTTTATGCGATAGCTTGAAAAGTAGTTTTTACTTTGACACTTTTATATAACGACAAGTTCAGCTGTGAGGTTTTTCTGCAAAAAAGTCTCCACTTTCTCCAAAAATCTTTTCAACCTAGCAGTTTTCCTCCTCCTACTGTATCAGCGAGTGTGTGTACATTCTTTTCCCGGATGCATTTGACATACGTATAAAGATATTTTATTTAAAATGCTGTTTGTGTGGATCATTTTTTTTAAACATCTGTTTCTATTAGGGGGAAAAAACATTTGTATGTCTTGTAATTGTGCTTTTCTTACTAAGCATTTACTCTTTTTTGTTGTTTCGGTACTAGTTTTTATTTGTTCCTAATTGGCTGTTAGAGAATTGTTTTGTTACTCCAAAATTGGACAATAGAACGTTGAAAAAGCGTCTAGTCTGATGAGTCTCGATTTCTGCTGCGACATTCAGAGGGTAGGGTCAGAATTTGGTGTAAAGAACATGAAAGCATGAATCCATTCTTGCTTGTCTCAACAGTTCAGGCTGGTGGTGGTAGTATAATGCTGTGGGGGTATTTTCTCTGCACACTTTGGGCACACAACGCCACAGCCTACCTAAGTATTACTGCTGATCATGTCCATCTCTTTATGACTACAGTGTACCGTGGATCTTCTGATGGCTACTTCCAGCAGAACATTGCACCATGCCACAAAGCTTAAATCATCTCAGACTGGTTTCTTGAACATGACAATGAGTTCACTTTACTTCAATGGCCACCACAGTCACCATATTTCAATCCAGTAGAGCACCTTTGGGATGTTGTGGAATGGGAGATTCGCATCATGGATGTGCAGCCAACAAATCCGCAGCAACTGCGTTACGCTATCAGTTCTGAAGGCATAAGGAGGTCCAACCTGGTACTAGCAAGATGTACTTAATAAAGTGTCCACAAACCAGTCTTTTATTTCCTTTTGTCAGTCAAATATTTTGAACTCTTCCGACTTTTCCTCCATAATGAGAACGAAATCATCCACATCCAGACATCCGTCATGCACCATTACACGTTCCATCCATCCACTCTCGCTCTGTCTTAACTGCGGTCTGTGAGACTCTTTGCCCTTTAATTGGGTTTTAGTCTCCATTACGGTGCATTATCCAGCAACGCTCCATTCCTGGCTCATCCGTATCGTAGCGCTAACGTCGTACGGGATTAGCTTGCGGCTAAATCCCTTAGTGTTTTTTACTGGAGCTTATAAACACTTTCCTTCGTACTGCAAAGCTGCGATACACAAATGACACTCTTACTTATGGCTTTCCGTTTCTGCTGCTTTGCTTAGTTTTATTACTTTCATGTTGTTTCGTTGTGATAAACGTCACAAAAAAATCTTGTGTGTGTGTGTTAGGAGTTGCATGTTTTTTATGAAGCTAGGTTAGTTACGAAAACGTAAAGTGTTGTGTTATTGTCCGGCACAAACATGATAGCAGTTTTATGCTAGCAAGTTTAAACAGATAGCAAAATGAACGTTGAGTGGAAAGAATAAGGGAAAAGTAAAACCAGTGCATGATGGGAAATGCGAAAGCAGAGAATCTAGCGTGAGGCATGAACTTAGCCCGGTTTTCACCGCAGCGTTCATGTTTGTTTTTTTGTGTGTGTTTGTGTTTTCAGGAGTTCAGATGGTTCCCCCGGGACACATACTCCATCTGATGAGGTAGGAGAAGCTTTCCAGTGCTGGGGGAAGGATGAGGGGATTAGGATTGATTTGTGTGGTCTTTCTTAAGCGTTTAGGATGTGAGATGTAGCATCATTAGCATCAAGCTTCATAAAAAAAAAACAAAGGTCATGAATTAGCAAAAAACTTCTCAGTAGTTTACTATCTATCTATCTATCTATCTATCTATCTATCTATCTATCTATCTATCTATCTATCTATCTATCTATCTATCTATCTATCTATCTATCTATCTATCTATCTATCTATCTATCTATCTATCTATCTATCTATCTATTTATATTTATCAGCAGGCTAATCAGGAAATCATGACTTAGCAATAATACTTCTTAGTAGTTTACTGTCTGTCCATCCATCCATCCATCCATCTATCTCTGCATGTTTGTCTTTTTGTATCTGTCTGTCCTATCTATTTGTCTGTCTGTCTGTCTATCTATCTATCTATCTATCTATCTATCTATCTATCTATCTATCTATCTATCTATCTATCTATCTATCTATCTATCTATCTATCTATCTATCTATCTATCTATATACCTGTGTCCCCTATCTATCTATCTATCTATCTATCTATCTATCTATCTATCTATCTATCTATCTATCTATCTATCTATCTATCTATCTATATATCTATCTATCTATCTATCTATCTATCTATCTCTCTGTCTTTCTGTCCGTCTTTTATCTATCTATAATCTATCTATCTATCTATCTATCTATCTATCTATCTATCTATCTATCTATCTATCTATCTATCTATCTATCTATCTATCTATCTATCTTTTATATTTATCAGCAGGCTTATTAAAAAATCAGGAAATCATGACTTAGCAAGAATACTTCTTAGTAGTTTACTGTCCATCCATCCATCCATCCATCCGTCCATCTCTGCATGTTTGTCTGTCTTTTTGTATCTGTCTGTCCTATCTATTTGTCTGTCTATCTGTCTGTCTGTCTGTCTATCCAACTATTTTTCTGTCTGATTTCATCTCAGCTTGTGTTGTTGTGTTGTTTTTCTGCTCTCATGCATTATAAATGGTTCTGATGCGGCAGAAGAGAGCACGCACACACACACACACACACACACACCGTTGAAGTAGTCCTGTAAGATTCCGAGACGCTTGGACAGGTCGTTGTGTTATTCCGTACCGCTTTCCCACCTTCCAGTTAATTAGGGATTTAAAGCTCTCTACCAGCCGGCACTCCCGCTGGTGGTGTCTGTGTCTCCTAAATCATCCCTGATGTAAAGATTTCTAATCACACTCGTCCTCAGGACATTCCGGCTTGGTTAGATTCCCAGAATTCCCCGCCATCTGTCGCTTTTCACTTCCGATTGGCTGATTTGTTGCTTGATTTTGTTAATCTTTTGTTTATGGTGTTGTTATGGAGATACGAGGCTAATGATTCTAAAAACGGAGTAGCGCTTTAGCATGTTGCGTTAAATTATGCAAATGAGGCAAGTGAGTTAACACATTTATGCAAATGAGGCTTATTTAAAAAAAAAATTGCTGCATTATGTAGTTTAATATGTAAATAATTTTTCTACAATTGTAAACGAAATCACAGTTTTATATTTATATTCCAGAATCATATCTGTCTCTCTCTCTCTTTCTCTCTCTCTTTCCTCTCCTTCTCTCCCTCTCTCTCTCTCTCTTTCTCTCTCTCTTTCCTCTCCTTCTCTCCCTCTCCCTCTCTTTGTCTCTCCCTTCTAGATAATGAGTTCATAAGGGTGACATAGTGACAGTTCTGTTTATTAGTGGTTACAACATGATGCAAACTCACACCCACCTGGAGAGAGAGAGAGAAAGAGAGAGAGGATAAAATGATGGACTTGTTTAGGTCCTGTAGATTTCTACCATGATGTCATCATTCTTCTTTATTTTACATATAAATCTGTTCTTTCGAACCCGTGTTGTATTTCATTTCTGCGTAATTACACACACACACACACACACACGTGTTTACACACAGCATCCAGTAGCGCTCTGGCAGTACAAATGGCAATAAATGACTCTTGACTCATGTGGGCAATTTACACGCTCAGTTGTCATTAGAGTGAGATTACAGATTCGGCTCGTTAACTACTTTAACGGCAAGTAAAAGTGTCTCACTGACAGGAACTCACGATCCGTCCGTACCAATCAAATACTCCGCTATCAAAATCTAGACATAGCAAAGATCTGTTCTTCAATCTATTTATTTTTTTTTAATAGTTCAATACTTTGGGGTTTGTCTCTGTCTGTCTGTCTGTCTGCCTATCCGTCTGTCAATCAAAGGGTGCCAATAGTTCGCTATCTATCTATCTGGCTATCAATAAATGAACCAATTTTTCTATCTACCTACAGATACCTCTATCTGTCTGTCTGTCTTTATGTCTGTTTCTTTGCATGTCCATCCTATCTTCCTATCTGTCTGTCTGTCAGCCTCTCAATTTATCTGGCTACCATCCATCTATATACTTCTGTCTATACTTTGTATCTATCTATCTATCTATCTATCTATCTATCTATCTGTCTGTCTGTCTGTCTGTCTGTCTATCAGTAATTAATCTTTAATTAATTAATCTTTCTATCTACCTATATGTATCTCTCTGTTTGTCTCTCGGTCTGTCAGTCAGTCAATCAATTCATTTATTGTGTCTATCTGTCTATCTATCTATCTATCTATCTATCTATCTATCTATCTATCTATCTATCTATCATCCATTCATGCATCCATCCATCCGTCTTAAAATCTAGACATAGCAAAGATCTGTTCCTTAATCTATATCTATCTGTCTGTCTGTCTATCTATCTATCTATTAAAAGAAAATATGCTATTTGTCTGTCTGTCTATCTATCTACTGTATCTATAGATAAATGTGTGTAACATAGTGCCGGTGTTTGTAATTAAATCTTGCCCCTGGTGTTGAGAGTACAGTAAGTGAGGTGCATTCTGGGTAAAAGCTGGCGTCTGTGTGTGTGTGTGTGTGTGTGTGTGTGTAAGGTGTGATTTATGATTTTGATGTTGGAGCTCTGGGGGACGGGATGCCATCGATTTTGCCGAGTCCAGCTGAATGTTAATGACTCGCTGCTGGAGTTCTCTAGCCTCAGACTTTACAGTAGACACGCCTGAATAAAGGTCAAACACACGTATACACACACACACACACACACACACACACACACACACTGGTATATACAGTTAGAAATACAGTGCTAATTACAGTAAAATTTACAGTAAAAGCTAATAAATGCTAAAAATAGTCCTGGACGATTAATCGAATTTTCGAACATCCAACCGACGTCATTTTTACCGCTTTTAAAGATCAATAACTCCACCTGGTCCAATCAGTAGCGCTAATGAGACAAAGTGAAGAGCTCAACTGCGCAACAGGAGGAGTTTTAAAAAATAAAATAAAACATAATAAACTATAAAAAAACCCAATAAATTAAAAATAAACAGGAAAACGATTGTTCAATAATTGTAATTGAGGTAAAATGTTCAATTAATCGCCCAGCCTTAGCTAAAAATATCAATAAATTCTTTTTTTCATCGTTTCCCTGAACCTTAACATTTAAGCCAGAGTGACATTTAGAGCAGAAATTGTCAAGCTAAAAGAGAAATTGAGTTTTATGGTCATGTGAGGACCTGAAACGTCTCACCAGCTGAGATGAAAATGAGAAAGAGTTTCGCTGACGAGACAATTCCATAGAGCTGCTCGCTAAATCACACGTTCAGCCTCACCTGCATGCGGTATCGTGATAGATCCTCTATGTTCTCGTGTATGTGTGTGTTACGCATCTCCAGCAGGGTGTGACATGAGACAAGTTCTTAATAAACCTAATTTCATGCTGAGATGCATATCACGTTGTGCTGAGGAAAAAGTATCTTATAAATATAGCGATGAATGTTTTAAAGACTGAGAAAGAGAGACAGAAAAATGTGGAAAATTTTTAAACACTGACAATTTACATGCCTAAAGTGATTAAATAAACGAGTTCCTGGCTTTCCGGCCAGGGTTTTGCATCTGTAAATTGAAGGATTTTTTTTCTAAATTGATTGTGGCTTTGAAGGGTCTTTTGTTTTGAGTTCTTTGGTGTAAGTCCCTGGGTTTGGGTCCATGATATTGGGTCTCTGGGTTTGAGTCCAAGGCTTTGAGTCTCTGGGTTTGAGTCTATAGTTTTAAGTCTCTGAGTTTGAACCTATGGTTATGAGTCTTTGGGTTTGAGTTCATGGCTGTGAGTCTCTGGGTTTGAATCTTTGGCTTTGCGTCTCTGGGTTTGGGTCCATAAATTTGAGTCTCTGGGTTTGAGCCCATGGTTTAGAGTCTCTGGGTTTGGGTCTATGGCCTTGAGTCTCTGGGTTTGAGTCCATGGCTTTAAGTCTCTGGGTTTGAGCCCATGGTTTTGAGTCTATTGGTTTGGGTCCATGGATTTGAATCTGTGTTTGGGTCCATGGTTTTAAGTCTCTGGGGTTAATAGGATGTGTTTAACACTTTAAGGGTTTTACTGTTTGAGTTTGGCTTTGAGTCTCTGACCTTGAGTCTCTTGGTTAAGTTTCTGGCTTTGACTCCCTGGCTTTGAGTGTCTGGACTTTAAGTTCCGGCTTTTGCCTTCTTTCAAGTTTTCCATTAGAGTTTAAACAGCTTCCTGTTTTTGCGTGTATAGAATTGAGTATTTGTGTTGCAGTTTGAGCTCTTAGGTTTGATTAAGTTATTTTCTAAAATAAAGAGTCTAAGTTCAGATAGTTTAGTTTTATTAGCTGATTTTGACAGCGAAGGACATCACAGTCTTTCTCTCTCTCTCTGGGCTTTAATCAGGTTATATGTGCTCTGTAACCGCTGTATTACTGGTAACTGTGACCTCAGTACACATTAGCCTCTCATCTTCTGTACCATCTCATGCAGAAAGATACTGTGTGGGACTATTTTTAGTGTGGAATGTTAAGTAATTCTTAAGAAATTCTGTAAAGCCATTTTCTCTATGTAATCTGAGAACTGTCCTCAAGTGGGCCACGTAATAACACTTTGTACTTGTGCACGGTAATGTTTTTTTTTACATTTTATATTGAACAACAAGGTTCTATATGTAAAAATTTTAGTAGTGAATCTGGTTTAAAATTCTTAGGCCTAAGGTTCTACACTTTTCTGGTTGGTATCACTAATCAAAGTTGATGCCACAGTTCCTGATAATAAATTCATGCCCTAAAGTTCCTGTGCTTGTTTGTCTTGGAAATGTCAGTAAGCTTTGGGGTCCAGACCAGGTCTCGGCACGCAAGGTTTGTCAAGGGCCAGTGTGACAATTTCTGCCCTACCCACTGCTACTGCGTAGCTCTGATTTGTTCAGTCAGTCAAATGCTACAGAATACCATCTCAGATAAGGCTGAAGTGGGAGAAGGCCAAGTGATGTAGCATCTCCCAGCTTCTGACTGGCTGAACAAACCTGATCCAGGTAAACAGCAGTGGGTGGGGAAGGGATAATTAGAAAACAACCAGGACAAAAGAACTTTTGGTCTAGACAAAAGTTTCAATTGTAAGTCATCTGCAGTGAAGTTTCTCGACATAAGTAGCTCGACCTTTCTCAACATAAGTTAATGGTTTAGTCTTTGTGCACAATATTTGAATATTAACTGGTTATTTGTTTAAAATTCCTAAGCTGTGTTTCCTGAATATAATTGACAAAGCCTAGGAGCCTCAGGACAGAATCTAAGTCCTGGCGTAAAATTTCTGGGGTAAAGTCTAGGGTTAGGGTTAGTTTTGCATCATGGCCAACTGTCCTAGGCTTAACTGCGTAGGTTCCTTGTCTTGAATTCCTAAAACTATTTACTATCCCATATTTGCCAATTTAAATCTAGTCTAGGCAACACATGTATGTCCAAAAGTATGTGTACCCCTGACCCTCAAACCCATTTTCAAGATTCAAGAGTTCATTGTCATGTTTACAGGAATCTGTTGCACCATACAATGAAATTCTTACTCTGTGAATTTCTTCAGCAGTCTATAAGCACGTGATTATTTAGAACGTCTTTATACATAGCTGCAAACTTGTCTAGATACTTAGATGTTTACCTACTTTTGGCTATGTAGTGCAATTCCTGGTTTGATATCAAGGATTTATTAACTTTCTAGAACAAAATTCGTGGTCTAATTTTGCAGAATGTGAAGATCTACACCGGTGAGCCTAATGGTTCCTGATTTCAGGATCCTAGTCTTAAATGTTCTTGTCTATATTTTTTGGGGCATTTGATTAAAAATATCGGATGTAATGTAATATTAGGTGACCCGATAAGAAAAGATGGTATTGGCATTTTTAGAGAAAGCTTCAAAAGCCTGTATCCATGGACCTGGATGGAAATGCTTTCTGCATTCGGCTTTGCATTTCCGACTCTGTCGGGATCCTGCTGAGCAGCTTGTGCATGCTGGGAAAGTGTTCAGGTTTCAGCCCTGCCTTTCCAGCGTGCCACTTTAGAAAAGCTACACCGCCAGACACTCATGCAGCGTTTACTGAGAGACTTGGCTCCGATGGTGACACGAATTTTTAAAAGACGGCTAGAATCAGGCAAGAAAGAGAGCAGGAAAGAGAACGAGACAGAGAGAGAGAGAGAGAGAGAGAGAGAGAGATTCCCGGGGTGCTGTCTGGAGCTGGAATTGGCAGATGAAATCTAGGTAAAGCTTTAGATAACTTCGCTGAATCTCTTTCGTCTGCTGCGAAATTGCGTATTGGGACAATTTGCCAGAGGACGCCGTCCACTCAAAACCTGGAAAATTAACACTAAATTTGATTATTGCTTCATTATTACATTAACGCATTATTTATCAAAAGAGCCCCCAAAATGTAATTCATTCTAATAACAATACTAATAATTATGTGCTATACAATAAGAATAAAAACAATAATAATAATTGTTGTTGTTATTGTTGTTACTAATATGCATATTTTATGCATATATTTTACCTGGCTTCAGTCAGTCAGTGGTTCTCTGCTGTTCTAAACACTACCAGAATCACTGACCGACATTTACACCCTAAACTCTAATATTAGTTCCATTAAATGGTATTAATTTATTCCAGCAGTTTATTCTCTTCATTTCGTAGTGTTTCTCTCGCTGCACTGCTTCCAGTACGTGTGTGTGGATGTTAGATTTTTTGTCCAATCAGATTTCAGTTTCTATGTGTTGCCATGTTAATCTAATCTGCCTTCAGAATCAGTAGCGCTGCCCGTGTGACTCACACTATATTAGCAGGGGCAGATTGATTATTGGGTAATTTTATTAAACACAGTTTTTTTTAACCAATCAGATTTCAAGGCTGCCTTCTGAGATCCGCTGGTTGGTGCATGATGACATCAGCATTTTTCCTTCTTCTGATTGGTTGATCAGAGTAAAACTGTTACAGTCTAGCACAGACTAGCGTAACTCGTCTGTACACAACTCCAAACCTCTACACTACAACCACAACTGTACCACCTACAACATCTGGATCAGTTCAGAATCAATATTTATCTTAATATTAATATAACATCAGAAAAACATTACAGATATCAATAAAATCTATCAGACAGTTAAAGGCTGTAAGTCAGTGTTACCGCTCGGCGGCGCTGGTCTGGAAGTGGGGAATAAACTCTTTCCCGCGCTGAGACGAGCTAGTTATCTTCAGGATACCGAACTCTTCAAACCATCTACAACTTTTCTGGAAAAATCCGCCTTAATAACGTATCTATAAGTTTGTCTGAGACCGAATTAATTTCTGTTAACGGGTTTCTTGCTTAAATTAAAATGGTTTTTATCCTCACTATGTGAAATGTCTCTCTGTCTGTAATTCCACGCCGTGTTATATTGTGTGTTTGTTTAGTATTTCTGTAATTGTGATGTGATAGTGGTGGTAGTAAGTGGGGTATCAGTCGGGGTAAATACACACTGAAGGCCCAGCTACCAAATTCACCGCCCGCCACTGTGATTTAGACGTTTATTTGTTTTTAACTGCTGGTGTTGATTGATGATTGTATCCTGGTTTCCATGGTAATGAGTGCTCTCCAATCATGTGGGGTTTTTTTGGTCTTATTACCTTTTAGTAAAAAGACATAAGAGGAATAAAGCACTCGATGGCAGAGGCTGTTAAAAAAAAATGTAATGTCAGATATGGACAGTTATTAGAAATCACACACCACCCTGTCACGTGATAATTTACTATACCACACACACACACACACACACACACACACACACACACACACATACTTTGATGACAGTTGGGCACTTAAGTGTAGTGACAACTAAGCATTTACGACTTCAAAAGTGTGTGTGTGAGAGAGAAAGAGATAGAGAAAGAGAGAGATTGAGAGAGAGAGAGAGAGAGAGAGAGAGAGAGAGAGTAAAGAAACTCAGTTAGGAAAAGAGGGATAAGCAGCTTTGATGAGATGAGTCGGCCACTTCCGCAGATAAAAATGTTGGTATGTTGACCCCAGAGATATCTGACTGTAGCCCGTGTGTGTGTGTGTGTGTGTGTGTGTGTGTGTGTGTGTGGTCGTCCGATGGTAAGGATAGTTTTAAGTGGAATTTCACGTTAAACATGGCCAATTAATAAACATTATTATTATATTATTATTATTATATATTATTTATTTATTTACTTTTAAATTTATTTGGCAAACATTGATTTAGTTGCTAAAAAAAAATCATAATTCTACTGTTTATTTTTTACTATTTTACTTTATTACTATAATTATTCATTATTATTATTATATAATCCGCTTCCTGTCACTACATTTGAAATGTTTGTTTGAGGTTCTGGCTTTGGTTCTGATTTGATTTTAGCTTTGGAAGGTCTTTTGTTTAAGTCCCTGGTTTCTACATGCTGGATTTGAATTCCTGGAATTGAGACTCTGGCTTTAAGTCTATTTTGTGGTCACTAGATTTAATTTTCTGACGTTGAGTATGTGGGTTTAAGTCCCGTGATGAGATTATGGGTTTGAGTCTCTGGGTTTAAGTCCCTGGCTTTGAGTCTCTGGGTTTAAGTCCCTGGCATTGAGTCTCTGGGTTTAAGTCCCTGGCATTGAGTCTCTGGGTTTAAGTCCCTGGCATTGAGTCTCTGGGTTTAAGTCCCTGGCATTGAGTCTCTGGGTTTAAGTCCCTGGCATTGAGTCTCTGGGTTTAAGTCCCTGGCATTGAGTCTCTGGGTTTAAGTCCCTGGGTCTTTAAGGTCTCTGGGTTTAAGTCCCTAGCATTGAGTCTCTGGTTTTGACTCTCTGGTTTGACTCTCTGGTTTTGAGACTCTGGCTGTAAGTCCCCGGTATTGACTGTTTGGGTTCCTTGGTTTTGAGTCCCTGGTGTTGTGTCTCTGGGTTTTAGTCCCTGTCAGTGAGTCTCTGGGTTTTGGTCCCTTATTATTTTGAGTCTCGGTTTAGAGGGCATGCCTTTTTTTGTTGTTTGTTTTTTACTATTTTCTCTTTTTCTTCTGTTAACATAATTATTCTAATTATTAATAAATATATCATCAGCTTTTCTGTCACTACATAACAAACTTAAAATAAAACAAATAAAATTTTATACTTACATTTACAGCATTTAACATTTTCAGTAAATTTCCTCACTGCAAAACCTTTTAGTTCAGCTGTAAATTCACTGCAGCTCATTTTCCTGAAAATGAAATGAAAGAGTTGTAAAATTTATTACACAATTAATTAATAAAAAAATAATAATAATAATAAAATAATAACAACAACAACAACATAATAATAATAATAATAATAATAATAATAATAACAAAAATAAAAATAATAATCAATAATAATAATAATAATAAAACAAAATAATAACATAATAATAATACAAACAATAATAATAATAACAATAAAAAATATTAATAACAACAATAATAATAAATACAATAACAATAATAATTATAATAATAATAAAGCAATAATAATATATAAATAATAACTAACAATAATAATAATAAAAAATGTGGGGTTTAATTTTCATTTTATTTCAAAAACAAAAAAAAAAGTTTGAAAACACTTTAAGAGAGAAAGAAAGCGAGCGGAAACCAGAAAACACAATGAAACGTAATACAACGAAAAACAGGAACTCATTTGTTTACCGGATGTTTCGGAAAATTCTCTCCATCATGCTCTAAAAACTGATTTAAAGTGTCTCGGTTTAACGAATAAAAATGTGTTAACGTTGGGAAGTTGCTCACCGCCGATTTATTTTTCTCTAAAATCGTCTCAGAGCCGCGGTTTGTAACCGACATAAAAAAAAAAAAAAGATGCTAATCACTCACGCCTACTGCGCCGTAGCTGGATATTTATTAGCTCTGGGCTCTTTTTTTTTATTTTATTTTACGATGGACAATGGCCTCGTTGTGACGGGCAAGGACGCATTAACATATCGTTTTATGAATCTTGCATCGCGCGCGGAATGACAAATCAATGTTCGGCTTTCCGGGAGGCTAAATCGGCACGGCGTGCTTTAATGAGAGAGATCATCGCTAACGCGAGAGGGGAAAACAACAAGCTAACCTTGACGCTATCAGGCCTTTCCTTCAAACAACAACAACCCGAGAAGCGTTTTTGTTTTGTTGTTTTTTTGTCAAGAACGATGTCATTCAGCTACAATTAATCTCATCAGCGACGGATTAGTTCCCGTGGTTTGTCAGACCTCCGGGCTTATTCAATTCTAGAATGTTCTTTCAGATCGGAGGGGGTAAAAAAAGTTTTGCTCACGTGCTAACGTTAGCCTTGAACTGATGATATTAGTATTACAATAAAGAAGCATTTAAAACGTTCCCAATCATCAGAGTATCAAAAAAAAATTCTCTGAATTATTACGGTGCCCTTGGGGTATTTTCTTGTTACAGTCCACCTCGCCAACATTCTTTGTTTCCTTATAGATAAAAAAAAAACTGCGAGGTGGTTATGATTTGAAACCAGCTTGAAGGAGGTTGCGTGGATATGAACAATGACTTTCGGTTACTTTTCATCTCATCAAGGACGCATTTTAGCTCAGGAATTTTTCAGATCAGTCATGCGGGTCATATACGAAAATGTATTTTTAATGATTTTTTTAACAGTTCTTGTTATGAGGAAGATTTCAAAAGATGTTAAAATGCAATAAAAAGCTTCTGCAAGTCTGATTATCATTTAGGTGAAAGTATACAGGTAGTATAAAGTTATACTTTATAAACAGAAAGTTACTGCTCTGCTTAATAAAAGATGATTTAAAATAGAGAGTCATTTGGTGGTGAAAATGGTGGACTCCAACGTCCTAACTGGGTTTATAGTTAGAAAATTCCTAGTATTGGTATTTGGTGTTGGATAATCTTTACCTTATACAACTGAGCACTTATTGGGCGGCACGGTGGCTTAGTGTTTAGCACTGTTTCCTCACAGTAAGAAGGTCACAGGTTCGATTCCCCTGCAGGGGGAGTTCAGTTTCTGTGTGGAGTTTGCATGTTCTCCCCATGGGTTCTTGTATGGGTTTACTCTCGGTTCTCCGGTTTATGTTAGATTAATTGGTGATTCTAAATTGCCCATAGGAGTGAGTATGAGTGTCCCTGTGATGGACTGGCGACCTGTCCAGGGTGTCCCACCTCCTGTCTTTCACCCCTTCAGAGACAGCTGGGATAGACTCCAGCAGATCCCTGTGACCCCGGATTAGGGAATATTAGAACAGAGGGGCCCAGAAGTGGTGTTGGAAATTGAACAGTCCAACACAGTACAGGTTAATTCCTGCTTATGTTCTTTTGGTGTCCCCTGTCCCCTTTACCTGTCTGTTTTTCCTGTGTCTGTGTTCTAGAACATTTTTAGTTCGTTGTTATGGACACTAGCGCGACCACGCCTATTTTTATGTTCGTTTTCATAGTCACTTATTAGTTTATTGGTCCTACTCGTACTATCTGTGTTTCAGTCCCTGTTTGAGAGACATTTGTCCTGGTTTTCAGGTTCCTGCTCCATGGCTCTGTCTCGAAATTGTAGCATTTCTTTTTGTCTTTGATCTTTTTTCTGTTTTTATGACTTCTGTCTTCTCACCTCTGTTTATGTCCATTTGCTGTCGGTACATCCTCTGCCGCTGTGTTTATCAAATTCTTCTCCACAACCATCTGCTTCTGTGCCTCACTTCACCCACGCAATTGTAAAAACTCAGTCGCTGGCTCACTCGTCAAATCACCATAGGGAGCCGTCTCAGGAATCCCATCCCTACGCCACTCGGGTCTTTAACTGGATCTTTAGCGTGATTATAAGCGCTGTGTTTGACAAAATATGATCAGTTCTCCTGTTTAACCGGATGCCATTCTATGTTTCACAGATGTCCTCCATGTTCTGATCTTTTTCCCGGTTTCTGGATTACGGATTTTCCTGAATTAAATAACTGCAAGAAGGTCTGAATTCTAAACATCTAAAACTGGTGCTGAATAAAAACTCGGAGCTATTTTATGAGTTGACTTGTGTTCCGTTGTTTGTGCAGTTGATAAAACTCGACTTTACAATAGAAAGAATCATATAGGGAAACTCTGTAATACCCCGCAAACCGTTTCGCAATCAAACGCACACGAAAAGTTAGTAGGAAATAACACAAAATCATGTGTGAGGCAGAGTTCTTGAGGGAGACAAGAATCGGTAGCCCTTAATACATTTACGATGCAAATAGCTTAGGTTGTAGGAGGTTACAAATAGGCCGTGAAGGAGCTTTTCCTAAAAAAACAAAGACGTCTGCTAACAATGTGGTCTGTAGCTGCTCCCTGACCTTTCCGCTACCCTGTATCTCGCTCTGTCGTCGTACATCTCAGATATTTTGCATGCCAATCATTTCACAGGTGTCGGTAATTCTTCGTAAACGAGAAGCGATTTGCCTCCAATTTGTCTGTAGTCTGTATGGAGTAGGAACTCGGCATTTCTCAGTACTTTGACAATCAGGGCAACATTAATCAGGAAGAGGGCAGTAAGAAAGACAGCATGTTTTAGTCTTTCCTACTCGGCAGAAGCTAGGAATAAATACGTGAAATTGATGAGGTTTATTGTTACTGCCATAGGTTTAGGGTCAGGATCTTGGGTCTCGCTCCTTGAACCTTTCTGATCGATAGGTCTGATTCTTAAACTGCTGAGCAATGCATTGTGTTGCATTTTAAAGAAAAATCCATGCGCGGCGCTTTAGTCTGCGCATGCAATAAAGCGCCAAAGATTCTTTCTTCTAATATGGTTAATTTTTCATCACATTCCACTTTGCGGTCCCTCAGGTCGGAGTGATGAAATATTGATGATGAGATGTTATTGTCCTGACATCGAAACCGATAGCGCCTCGCCTAGTGCCGTTTTAGTTATTGTGGCGTCGCATTATGATGTTTTCTATTATGTTGGGTTGTAAGCACAGCTCGTACTCTTAAAAATGATGTTGCAACGAGGTTGAGGGTAATATAGTTAGCACCTCCTCTTATTTTTTTATTTTTTTTATTCTTTCTCCTTTATTTCTTCCCATCAACAGAATTACAGACTAAAGCCTGGCATTGTTCGATGCCACTTCAACGTAATACAATTAGCTCCTTGTTTCAATAGGCAAATAAGCCAGACTCAGACAGAAGCTCTAACAAAAAGAGCTTCTCAAAAAGGAAATGAAGAATAAATATGGAAATTACAAAAAAAATAAAAAATAAAAACCCAGAAATAGCTTATAAATCTCAGCTGAGTTGGAGGAAGACGTAGAGAAAGTAATAAAGGTGACAGAGCTTATAGAGTGCATAAGAATATATATATAAAAAAATGTAATAACGGAAAAGCCACTATATATATTCTCAACAAACTGTCCAAGGTCTAATGAGAGCAAACGTTGCAATAAAGTCCAAAAAACTCCAAAGCAAACACGCAGACTCACAGAAATGCCTAGAATTAGGACAAACTAGGAAACTAGGACAAGCAGTGAGACTAAAATGAACAAGCCAAGGAAAATACAGGAAGCATCCAAGAACCCTTTTGGAGCCCACACTACAGGAAGTGTGTCACTGAAGCCTTATACAGACGTGTGAGACGGAACACGTAGAGCTGGTCATGAGTGTGGGTCCACTTATGGAAATGTGGGTATTGTTGTATATGGAAATACCGGTGTGTGTAAAATTAGGTTTATATAAATAGGTGGGGGTGTGGTTTATAAAACTGGTGAAATGTGGCATAGGTAAGTAACTAGGAATTCATGAATGTGTGTGGTCTTCAATCTATATATAGACGTGGGTGTGGCTTTAAATCCGTATATAGATGTAGGTGTGGCTTTCAATTTATTGATATAAATAAATAAATAAATGGGGAAGTGGTGGCTCATGGTTAAGTTGTTGAACTACCAACCCAAAGATTGTGGGTTCGATTCCCAACTCCACCAAGCCACCACTGCTGGGCCCCTGAGCAAGGCCCTTAATCCCCAATTGTTCCATTGTATAAAATGTATATAAGTTGCTCATAAATGCTGTAAATGTAAATAGATAGACATGTGGGTGTGCCTTTGACTTTGTATTAATATGAAGAAATGGGTGTGGCTTCGGATTTGTATATTGATGTGGGTGTGGCTTTGAATATATTTATAGACATGTGGGTGTGGCTTAGAATTCATATATAGATGTGGGTGTGGCTTTGAATTTATATATATGTGTGTGGCTTTGAATTTGTATATAGACGCAAGATGGCTTTGAGTTCATATATAAACGTGGGTGTGGCTTTGAACTGATATGACGCAATATGTATGTCCATTTATGGAGTTGTGGGGCTGTAGTTGAGTTCATATATACGGAATTGTAGGTGTAAAAATGGGTCTATATATCTATAAGTGAGTGTCATTGGGTTAATATATAAAAATGTGGGTGATTCCATACACATAATAATAATGTGGGTGTGGCATTGGTCTGGCATTTGTATATGTGTAACTCAAAGCTCAACTTTGAGTCGCTAATACATAAATAAATATAGGTATTTAATTGGTCATTGGTATTTATTTTATTGGCCTGGCACTGAACATCAACTAACCTGACATAATTTAGAAAATTATTAAATGATACTTCTTCATAGAATAGTTCTTTATAGAATCGGGTGTCAAACACAAACCCGCTGGTATGTAGGAACAACCTTTTTTAAAAGAAAACATAGGATAAGTACATTTTGGTTAAGATGCTATAAAACAACAAAATATGGAAAGCAAATGGGATCAAAACAAATCCAAACCTGAAAGCCTGTCTGGTAGAACTGACAGCATTACGTGTTAATGTCTTTCTCTGTTTGTGTTTCAGGTGGCGTTGATCTTGAATTGACCCAGAATTCCTTAGAAGAACACATGATGAGATGAGTGACGCACAAAGAGCCATCATCTCTGGTGAGTGTTTTAGCATGTTTTTGGAAGCAACGATGTAATTCAACAACTCTTTGACTAATAATGAGGTAATGTGAGGTTGGCTAATGTGGGTGATGAGCTAAAATTGGCAAAAAATGAGAGAAAACTAATGCAATTGGAAAAAGCGATATTTGTTTAATGGAAAGCCGACACATTTATTGTGTAGCTAACAGACTAGCCATGTTCCGTAGAGATGACCTTTTTCATCCTCTTTCACCCCAAATCACAACAAAGACCCTTTCACCATTTGTTCCAGGTGGATTTTAATAAGTTTGCTAGGTCCACCCACTGCACCTGAAACTGTACGGTCGGCAAGCTAAAGACTGACACTTGGAGGAAGAGACGACTAGAGCAACGAAAATGTGGACTTTGATCTAATCAATCTATCTCGCAGAAATAAATAATATTTTAGCCCAAATTGGTAAATAAATTACTGTTTGAAATGGGAATGTTTACATTTACAGCATTTGGCAGACTGCTCTTGTCCAGAGCGACTTACATTACATTATTTTTTTTATACAACTGAGCAATTAGGGGTTAAGGGCCTTGCTCAGGGGCCTAAGTTTTGGCTTGGTGATGTTGGGAATCGGACCCGGGTCTGTCGGGTATCAGTCCAACACCTTATCTACTAAGCCACCAGTTTCTCTTAAACGTCAATTGTGGCCGATGACCCTTTGACGCCGCTCTCTGCCTGAGATAGAACATTGTAACACATGTTTTCCAAACCTTTCTCAAAAACTTTTGGTCCAAAAAACATCAATTAAAGTCTGGACTGTGCAATGGGTATTTCCCCCAGTGAATGCCTGTCTGGTTTTCAACAATAAAGGGGTGTTTGCTGTCTCGCGGTAAAGAGTGAAATATGTACGGACCATACTTAGTCTACATTACCCATCAAAGTATTGCCGGAGGAAGCAAATATTATGCAAAAAAAAGCTTCTCAAAATGATCTTCTTCCTGGATATATATCATGGTGCTTGACCACAGAACTGACTTTGGTTCAGTGCTTCGGTGATTTTCCACCCCAAATGTCTGGAATGGTAATTTTCTCAAATGGCCATCTTCCTACTAGTGCGATTGGAACAGTTCCCAGAACAAAACAAAGTGATTAGACGACCCGGCTTGGACAATTTAGCCAGCAATCTGGATGGAAACTGCCCAGCCATAGGGAACTTCATGCTGATACACCACCTGTCAAATTAGCATGTGCCTAATATTTATTTATTAAGTAAGATATTTCAAATTTACAAATATAATAGAACCAAAAAATATGTTTACAATATATATGATATAAAATGCAACTTCAACATTTTCCTCAAAATATGATGGTCCCATATATCAAAAGCCCCATATTCGAAATGTTACACCTTAATTAAGTGTAGCTGTAATTGCTCTGGTGTGGTAATTTTAAGGGAAGTTAAAAGTTGTTTGAAACATAAGGCTATAAAACAAACTGCTTAAATGCTGTTTTTTGCCTGAAGAGTTTCCATTGGAAATCATTTCTCTTTGCTAGCCGTGCAGAAGCAACACAATATCCAGACCAGTGGGCAGCGTTTCAATTTATGTTTGCTAATGTTTTCTGCATTAGCATGCTCAATAGTCTGGAAATTTGTTTTCGACTGCACTGCGGAGGTTAATGAGGCGATCGATAGAGTCCTAGGCTGCATTTTTAGCATCATACTTAGCTTGTCAGCTAATGCTGACTTTATAAATATGTTGTTTATTGACTGGGTTGTGTGTCAATCACTAGCACTGAATCATCGATCTGTGTTTTGGTCTGCCTGTGAATGTGTGTGTCGATGCTAATGGATTCAAACTGATAAGATATGGTGTGGAATCGCAATGTGAATGCTGTAGCACTTAGCGTTCCATGACCTGCGATCTCACTTATTCATGCTGTTGACTTAAATTACGTATGTAGTCACCGTAGCATAGCATATCACTGTTGTGCATGATAGTACTTTAAGTACATGTTGCTAGCACTGAATAAGGCTATGCTAAGTGCGTAATACCCACACTGTTTAGCATTTTTGATCACTTATACTGTATATTTTATTCAAATTCTTAATTAATTTAGTATTTTTTTGCCAGATAGAGATCCATAAATTTGCTTTTACTGGAAAATACTATGAAAATCGAACTTGTTTTGATGACTCAAACTAGAATGCTCGTTCTCCGGAGGACCTGCATGGCCTGCTAACATTAGATAATTTATTAAAAACTAAACTGTCTTTTGAGTACATTTTAACAAAAGAAGAGACTTGAGTCGTTTAATTCTTAGCATGGACAGCTTTAGCATAAAAATCTACAGTTTGTGGTGCTTCCCACAGAAAAGCTAACATGGCGTGCTAGCGTTATGTACTAAATTTCTGTTCAATAGTACTAACGATCTAAAGGTTTTCTTTCTCCATTATCACAATTCTAGAACACACAACTCTGAAAGGCAAGTTTATTTATATAGAACAACATCATAAACAGCGGCGATTTTAAGTGCTTTACGTAAGAGTAATTAAAATAAAATAATTTTGGTCATTAAACTCTTTGTGCTACAGCATTAATGATACATAGATTCAATAATATAACAAAATATTAGCTAGTTATTAACGTGGGGGTGTGGATAGTACGTTAACTTATTGTTATATTAGATAATAAAGTAGTTGAGTTTGTAAAAATGCACTCACTGCTGCTAAGCAACTTTGGACTAACCTAAACACTTTAGCTAGCTAGCATTTAGCTGTTATATCTCACTATATAAACTTTGGAAAGGTATAATGAGAAAAAAAAATAACACAAAAATGTTTGAAATATCAACATTTTCCTCAGATGTATAAGTAGAATATTGATAAAATGCTTTATATCCGAAACAATAAACTACAATTACGATTAGCTTTGTCTGCTAAACAGTTCATAAACACTGTGAGTCAGCGCTATAAATAGATCTGTACAGGTGTGTGTGTGTGTGTGTGTGTGTGTTTATAAGAGATAAGTAGAATCAGTATTGAGTAGTTGACTTATTATAAGCCCTGTGTGTGTTTTAATTTCAGCAGTGTGTGCTGCTGAGTAATGCTAAGACTCTGCCTTCCTGTGTGTGTGTGTGTGTGTGTGTGTTTATATTACATCGCAGCTCTGCAATGTGTGGTCAAGTGTGTGTGTGTGTGTGTCTGTGCATGTGTCCTTATTCCTTATCTCCTCAAAGGCAGCAGGGTTTCTATCATACTGAGCCTTTCCACACACACACACACTCTCGAAGTCACCCAGCAACACTGCCTACACACACACACACACACAATGCCAGCAGCAGCTACACATTTACACCCACCCACCCCTTTGCCTCCCCGAGCACACACACACACACACACACTTACCCACCCACCCACAGAGACACTTTATTCACCAAGTCCTTCATTCATCAGTCAATTTTATCTCTTAATTATCTTGATTGCGTAGAATAACACAATGGCTAATTGCTGATTATCAATACTAGTCAAGAATAAATTGTGTAATTGATGTGTAATTAACACGTCATTTTTATGTAAAGTGATAATTACATGTTAATAACATGTAATTAACATGTCATTATCATGTAAAATGATGTTATTATAATAAACCGCTATCTAATATTCAGTGACTTTCGAGAAATAAATTGCACTCAAAAGAATAAACTGCACCATATTTAAAAATCTAGAGGCAAATTTTAAGAGCGTAGTGTTGATTCCGTATATGGTAACGACTGTGTCTTTGATAGACCATATATGGTAATGTGTCATTGATCCTATATATATGGGTGTGTCATTAAGGGCACTGTTGCTAAGATCATGGATGCGTGGGGACAATATTGTGCACGCTTGTGGAAACAGTGTCTAATTAAGACCATATATGGAAGTATGGGTGTGTCATTGAACCCATATAAGGAAAAAAGTGCATCATTAAGTGTAGTAACGCAAGTGTCGCATTGATTCCGTATATGGGCATAAACTGTAGTTGTGAAAATGTGGGTGTTTTTATAAAGGCACAGATGTTTTTGGAATTGTTACTTATATTATGGCGACGTCATTACATGAGTGAATTATTGATGCCGTTAGTAGAATTATAGGTGTGTCATTGGGTCAATATATAGGAATTTACTTGTAGGAATTTGTGGAATTGTTGGAATGTCTGAAAATGCGGGCATCTTTTTTGTCCAGGTTATTTATTTTATTGTGCTACACTTGAAATGGTAGCGCAGTGGTTAAGGTGTAGACTGCTAATTGGAAGATCAGGGTTAGATTCCTAGAACCACCAAGTTACCAATGCTGGGCCCCTGAGTAAGGCCCTTAACCCCTAATTGTAGTGCAGATATGTAGAGGAAATACGTGTTAGTCTCTCTGGATAAATGCCGCAAAATGTAATTAAAGGTGCAGTTGGACATCCTTTACCCTTGCCATCCATAAACACACACGGACTAGACGACCGGAGACTTTACTACAATACATCAAGTGTCCTTCACCGGTGAGAAAACTTTATAGGACAGTTAGTAACATTACTGCTAAATGAAACTGTAAAGATACACAAACTACAAAAACTATAAGTTCCTATCAAATCACACCAAAATCCAAACACACCATATGCCAACCTATAGAAATACTGTAACCATGACATCATCTTTCAGACCCTTTGACTCCTGTAGTCGACCCCAGCATGGAAACGTAACACCGAGATTTTTTTACTCTGTTTTGATCCATACTTCCTTTTCCGTAGTTAAGTGAACGCGCTAAAGACAGTATTGCCAAGTAGAATTGATGGTTTCTGTCCCCCAAACTGTCCATTCATTAAATTAGAAAGGAACAGTAATCCCTTTCCATTTCTGGTGCCATCTTTCACACTTAGCTTTGACAGGCAGGTACATTATGATTGGACGAACATTTCCTGGTCCTACACCAATTTGGACCGCTTAACATAACGATCGCTATCAGGATTTGAAAAAGACGTTCATGCAAAAGAACAAAGACAATAAGCTAATATAATATAGCTGCGAATTAAATATAATTTTCATTTCATTCATAAAATTGAGCCTTTCATTGTATTTATTTAAATGTCGGAAGACGACAGGAACTAAAAAAAAGCATCATTAAATAATTAGTTTCTTTTATTAAAGTGCAAAAAAGCTTTTCGAAATTTTTCTTACAAAGTTAGAAAACGTGTCGTCGCTAAGTAGTCAGGTCAGGTCAGTTAAACACCAGAAAACACACACACACAGACACACACATTGTGCTTTTCTGCTTACAAAATGTTCGCCAGTGGCCTCTAATTACAAGCCGATTGCCAATAAGTATAATTACAGTGATCGTGGCGCTTGTTATCTGGTATTATCTCTAGCTTGTCCTCATATTTATCCAAGCTGTGCTCATAATTCTATAGTAAGTGCAGTGTCCAGATAATTGGGTTACACACACACACACACACACACACACACACACTATTCTTGTTTCCAAGAACTTTTTCTCCACTCTTTTATTTGATTTTTTTTTTTTTTAAGTTATTAGTTTGATAGATGGCGAATCCGCAAAACCGTACACGGGAAATTAGATCCATTTAGGATCGGTTTGATTTACCGTACCGTGCTACGTCTCCTTGTTTGTCTCTGTCCAAGAGTCTCTGACCCTTTCTTGTTCTTCAGACTGCGATATGTGCAGCATACACACACACACACACACACACTCTTTTTTTTTTTTATTATTATTCGCTTACTTTCAGTTTCTCCCTAGCGAAGCACTTTTTGCTGAACATTTGTAATTGTAAGCGCGGTTTATAAATAAATTTGACGTTTACGGCGATGTCCGGTTGCTGACGATCCTTTTCTGCTCGTCGCAGAAGTTTGGAATCGATATTTTCAGAAAGTCATTTCGAGGGTATTCTCAGGATGTCGTTAGAAAGATTTGTTTCCTGGTTGTAGCTGGAAAATTTAAGTTATGTTTTAGTCGAGTTTGATTGTAATCAGTTATTACGCTGTATTTAATTCTCTAATTAATATATAAAGGCAACACGGACCAAATATATCAAATATGCATCAACCCTGACTACCTGGTTTGTCTTATCAAAGGACGTACGTTGACCATAGCGTCAAAAAACGCTGTTTTCCTGTAGATCTTTGTTTCTACATACAACCAAGGAAATCCTGTTGCTGTTTTAATCAGCTCTTAATAAGGTTTTAGCTGAAAATTAAAACCATCTATACCGACTAATCAGGTTGTGATTGATCAGATTTGGTAACTTTTAGGTTTGCTGTCGAAACTCCCAGTACGTTAAGCGGAACAGGACCAAATGGATCATTTTTCCTTTTTAATCCGGACCAAACTAATCAAAATAAAGTAAATCACTTTACTAGTCTTTCATTTTTGCTGCAGTTGCCAATTGTGGGCGGGGCCAGTCCTGTGTGTTTCCTAAATTCTGACAACAAACACACTTCCCTAGGTTTTACATCCTACAGCTTAATATATTCTTTTACTTATACAAACTAATTTTATATGATAATCATTGTTTTACAGGTTTACTAACATTGTTCTCAGCTAAAATTAGCAAAGAATGTTGTTTTCGCTAAAACATTTCGGTCACAGGGTTTGTTTGGATTTGTTGATTTACATTCAAAAGTAAGAAAATGTATGCGTTGTATGTATCGAAAGAATTTTTTAAGTTTACAAGCATCTTATGTAATTTATATACGTCCGATCAAACGACAGATATCTTTAAGTTCAATTCGTGTAGACGAATTATCGGTTAATTATCAGTGCAAAACATCGACTTGTACGAGAGGAACAGGGTTATTGAACACACCACACTGTTAGCTGCCAACTTTTTCTGTGCTTTTAAACCATTAATTGGGGAGATTAATTGGTGCTGCAGTGGCTGAGCTGCATTACTACAAAAGTTTAGCATGTTTGGCTCGTGAATAATATAAAACAATCTTCAAGATTGATTGATTGTCAAGATTTTTTTACGAAATGTTTTCTTGTTTGTGTAGTTTGGCTTTATGATTTTATGGACTGGAGCTGTGATATTTGTTCTCTTTCATCCCTCAGCGCTTTAACGACATTTTAATTACTATCTACGTGGCCTGTATCTTGCATAGCTACATATTATTTGCGGTTGAGCTTTGACGCAGTGACTTGTGTCCTGATTAGTTAATTACAGTAGCTATTATATGGTTAATTATATGAATAATTGTTACCCACTCCAAGCCGCATTGTGCGTTGTCATTAATACAGTCTGCAGAGATTCCTGCGTCGTTGAGCTGTTTTTGCGTATTTTCCGTCTTTCTTTATATCCGTTATTTTCTTATGTTGCGTTTACAGAGACGCAAACCCAAAATATATATTAGTGTTTTATACTACTGTCATTCTGGAAGTAGCATAAAAGTCATTTATCAAGGGGAAAAAACTTTAAAATGAAATGAGCAGCAGTGATAAATGAAGAGAAAATGAACATTTGGGTTGCCAGTTCTGGGTCCTTATCATCTTACAGCTGCAGTTATTATAAATTAAGATATAATGGTTTGTGGCCAACTATAAATTATGAGAAATAATGATAAATTATAATTCTGCAGATGTTGTATGGAATTTTAATTAAAATTCAATGACTTAGTGGTTAGCATTGTTGTCTCACAGAAAGAAGGTCCTGGCTTTGATTCCGCTGGAGTTTGTATGTTCTCCCAGTGCTTTACTCCGGGTTCTCCGGTTTCCTCCCACAGACCAAAAACATGTATGTTAGATTAATTGGTGAGTCTAAATTGCCCATAGGAGTGAGTGTGAGTGTGTGTGTGTCCCTGTGATGGACTGGTGACCTGTCCAGGGTGTCCCCCGCCTGCCATTCACCCTATTACCACTGAGATCACAATAATCCACGTTAGTTCTTATTTTTCTTTGTTTCTCCAGGTGAAACCCCTTCTTAAATCTTTCATTACAGGAAAGTGCAGTCCAGTGTATAACGAGGTGTTTTTTTTAGTTAAATTGAAGTGTCTGCTGGCATATAGTATTGGCGTTGTGTCACATTGTCATTAAAAAAGAGAGAGAATTCAGTTGTATTGGCAGGCGTACAGTCCAGACCCCAAGCACTCTGTCACATACGGGAGAAAGATGTGGAATATGAGTAGCAATAAATAAATAAATAAGTAAAACACAAATAGACTGTTACGTTTAACTAATGCATTTATACTAAATTTATACACAGTTTTTAGCTTGGAAGTAATACAGGGACCTACACACACATTAGTGTGTGACCCTGAACAAACTGTACATACTTTTATTTACAAGATTAATTTTATTCATTATTTTCCTTATTGTTTATTATTTTAGTTATTTATCTCTTGGAAATGTGACCGATATATTTTGCTGCAGCAAAAGATGCTTTATCAGGAACTGATTTGTAAAGCAGATGCGAGTGCTGACATGAACAGTTTGTTGTAGCTAAACAGTAAAATGACAACACTTTCAGCTCTTCCAGAGCGACTCGCATACAACTGTGCATTTTCGGGTTAAGGGCCTTGGTCGAGGCTCCGGCTGTAGCGACTTGATGGTTCTAGGATTTGAACGCACGACCTTCTGATCACGTCAACCACTGAGACCTGGAATACAGGACACTTATTTTTATATAGTCAAACTAGCTAAATATGCAGGTAGTCAATAAGAATTAACTGGCAAGTTCCTGGTTTTTCTTATCATTAATTGGCGGCCAGGACACTAAGGCCTAATCCCAATTCTAGTTTATACCCCTACTTTTACCCCTTCCCTTTGGACAAAGTGACAAGCTGTAGGGATGAAAATAATGCCCACAAGAAATAAGACACCATTACTACACTAGTACGTGTAGTAAAAAGCTAATTTCCTGCAACTAGACTTTTATTTCTGACGATTATTCTGTCAAGTCATCGCGTAAGGTTGTTGTGGGACCATCCTACAGCAGTGTTCTTTAAAAAAATATCGATAAAAATATAAACGCAGCATTAAATGTAATAAAACAGATGATTGTTGAACGTTAAATTCCTAATTAATACAAAAAAAATAACAATTATTTGTGAATCTCCTCCCTTGGGCAGCCATGTTGCCACTGTATCTAATGAATGATAGAAAATTTCTTATACCCCTATGTTTGACATGTGGTCCAAAAAAATCTTCGTTTGAAGGGGGTATCTGGCCCTTCCCAATACTCCTACATCTTTAACCAAAAAAGAATCGAGACACTCCTACACCTTTTGCATAAAAGGGGTAGGGTTAAGGGGTAGAAAAGGGATTGAGCCCAAGTTATTAAGAAGCTTTTCATCATTTTCATTAGGAGCGAAATGGTTATCACTTCATGTTCTCCCAGACTCCTGATGTTTCCTCACGGTCCTCTAGATTTCTCCCCCAGTCCAAAGACAGCCATAGCATTTCTAACTTGTCCACAGTGTGTTAATGAGCGTGAGATTTATATGCGATTGTGACTGTAATGGACTGACAGCCTGCCCCGGATGTCCTCCGGGTTGTTTTAGAACCCCCTGGTAAAAGACCCCAGGGTTAGGGTTAGTGTTAGGGTTAGTGTTTAGGGTTAGGGTTGGACTTCCTGTGACCATATGAAGGATAAGTGGCAATTAATGCAACAATTTTTTGCCATACGGCAGAACATTTGGGTTGCCAGGTAAGGCTCGTACTATCCTACCTCTGCAGTTATAATTAAAGAGGAAATTCTTTGTTGTTAAACCAAAAATTCGGAAATAAGCTTAGTTGACTGTTCATTAACAATATATGTAAAGTAGAATGAATGATTAATTAAAGCGTGAGGCTTTGTTGTTAAACCGTAAATTCAGTCAGATGAATTAGAGGGCCAAACACTTGTGCTGATATGTAATAGTTTTTTTTTCTATTATTATTTTAAGATTTTCCTACAATTATAAAAATATATTCACAAGACTGCAAATATTTTTATTTCATTTTTTTTTTATTTTGCTAAATCGGTGATCCAAATATACGCGGATTGACGTAGCATCACTACAACAAAAGACGACCGTCTCTGTTATTAAATTAAAAAAAAAAAGGTTTTGGAAAGAGAACCAGCATACAAAAGAATTGCAGGAACAAGAAGAATGCTTTAATGGTGCTAAATATAGCGTTATAATGGAACCGTGTTAGCGTGTTATTAATGCGTCTTGCTCTTTTTTAAGCGTTATATAAGGTATAATTCTTTTTTTTCCTTCTTTTTATGCATACTTTTTTTTTTTATTTGGCGATATTTGATCCAAGCTTTTAAATATTTGACACTTGTTTCTGTGAAGACTGGAGGTTTTGCGGATCCTCAGATAACGAGGTGTTTATAAACGTCGTCTCGTGTCAGTTGGAATCTGGAATGGAAGCATTCCTGCTGTTTTTGGTCTTCACAGCAAAAAAAAATCGGTGTATAAAATGTGACACCACCATGGGCCATTTTGCAAAGGTGTATTATTTCCATATGCCTTTCACTCTATGTGGTTTCCGCAGTGCAGCTCAAGCACTAGCGTTTGCTCCATTAGCAACATCAGAGACATGCACATGCTGGCGGCCATCTTAGTCATCCTTTAAGCTGCAAGGTTCCGATATGCCTCGTCTGGCACAGTGGGATGTTTTCTGAAAAATGAGCCTCATGGGTTGTTTTTTTTTTTTTTTTTTGCTGTAATGTTTGCAGAGAAAGCGACTATGGCAGACTAATAACCCCTGGTTTTATTTTTAGAGCTTATTTTTACTCAAGCATTGCTTTTATTTCTATTTCTAGTTTTTTTTTTTTTGCTTGATAGGATGTCAGTTAAAATAAATTCTTAATGGAGTTAACCATTGGCTTGCCTGTATTTCTAACTACTCACTAACTGCCAGCCCCAGTTCTAATAAAAATTTGTTCTACAGGTGAACGAGTTAATTGGAACGTGTTTTTAGTTGAATACAAGTCACGTTTTTAAATTTTACACGTCTTTATTGGAATTTGGGTTTGCATTTCTAAACAAAAACAATTCCAACAATGCAGAAGAATGAGCACAAGCACCAAATTAGAAAATGCTAAGCTTGGGATGATGGAAAGCTTATCATGAAAAATAATACAAAATATTGTTTTTGAATAGAAATAAGTTTCCTATAATGACATTATATCTATATATAATTAGTGTACCGCATGTAGAGAGTCAACAACAGCGCTAGTCAGGGCAATGCTAGCAATTATGGACCCAATGAGAGAATATGGGATTGGGCCTCCTACCACACCCATTCTGCACCTAGTAGCTAGTGCTACTAACGAAGACCTCTCGGGGCCCCCAAAGTGCATTGGCCCCTTATAATCGTCCCCACTGTAAAATTTAGTTTGAAATATTTGTGTTACCTGATTTTACTTATTTAAGCTTTTATTTTGCACAAAGCTTAAATGACAGTTTTAGACTTTTAGAGTTATTTAAGCAATTAAAAGTTGTTTTGTTTGTAAGGAGGAAGTAAAGTCATGTAAACATAAAATGATTAGTTCTAAATAAAAAAAATCAATCTCGGCTCATCTCTAGTGTAGATTAAGTCTGAGTTTGTGTGTTTTTGTAGTTGTTATTTAGAATTTTTATTTTTATTTTCCCTTCAAGACTCCCAGTCAAATTTACTTTAGTGTATAAAAAGACACAGGGTTTTGTCCGCTTTGTTTCCCAAGTAAAGACAAATCCAGACAAATTTTTAATAATTTTAGCATATTTTAGGCCCTGGTGCAGGAAGGGTTAAGGGTCTTGCTCAAGAACCCAACAGTGGTTAGCTGGCGTGGGGCTTGAACCCAGTTCTTCTTGGTCTTCAGATCAACAACTGAGGCTGGTGGGGGAGGGGGGGGGGGGGTAAATAAAATGGTTAATATTCAATTAACAATTGAATATTGTTAAATTTATTAACATTTCTTCAGGGTAATTTATGATTGAACCGTATTTTTTAAGAATTAGTGTTAAAATTATAGAAGTGTCATGACAATGTTTATTTGTGTACCTCAAAGGTGTATGCGCTTCCCGCTTTTCTTTCATCTGTCTCACTGTTTTTACACATCTGCCGGGCAAAATAACATTTTTTTTTTATTCCTTCTTTCTTTTTCTCACTGCCTTTCTTTTATTTTTTCTTGTCAGTCACTCAAATCATTCGTGTCTTTAGTGAAAGTCTGGGTGTCTGGCTGGATGACACACATCTGCCGCACTTCTCCTGTCTGTTACTTATTCTGTCTCAAGCAAAGCTCATGCTTAGCATCAGGTATCTCCATCTGCCGCTCTAAGACTGAAAATCCAGCAAAAAATAGTTTCAAGAGTCAAATAAATATTATATAAATAATTTGTCCCCCTAGAAATGCTTGTTTTTTAAGAGAATTTAATAACTATTTATTTATCCTGAAGGAAATTCTCTTTCCAGTAGCTGCTTATTAGGAAATACAAGAATAAATAAAAAATTTGCAAAAAAATAAAAAATTAATTGCTATGTAATAGTAGGATTTTTTATATTGTAGCTATTAAAAATAATTGTAAAGAATTTTTAATAGCTACAAAAATGGTCATAAGTAACATTTTTTTTTTTTTTTTTATTTTTTTTTTTTTTTTTGTTGTTTTTTTTTTTAATTTTTTTTTTTTTCAACTTATAGTTGAATAATAGTATAATTCTATTAATAAATTGTAAAATATTATAATTTTTTTTAATAATTAAAAAGTTTTTCTAATACAACAATGGAAATGTATGTATTTTCTTTTATTTCCTCACTGGTTTCAGTGTCATAGAATTCGATTAAAAAATGCTATACTGTTATATATTTCCCTTTTTTTTTTTTTCGAACACGGCTCGCTCTTCCTCTCTTTTTTCTCCAGCACATAAAACATCTGAATGCGTTTTATTCAGGATAAAAGGATTTTCAGGAATTTCCCTAATTAATTTTAACCGTAACGAATGTTTTGCATATAAAACGAGCCTTTAACTACCGTTCCTCTATTGTTCCCTGCGATGGAACATTTGAACACATGCAGAACGTCAGAGATGAGTGGAGTAATGTCTCCATAAAGCTTTATGAAGATTACAGCGCTGCTACGGTGTGTAATGTGAAACTAAAAGTGTGGGAAAATTGTATTATTTTTTAACAGATGTAAGTTAAAGTAGTTCCTGGTCTGGACTTCTTTTTTGAAAGAAATACCATACAAATGATATATTTCTATTTCTATCCTAGAAATTCGTTTTTTATTTCTCACTGGTTTTTATGCGAAATGTGTGAAATCTGAGAGTTTATTAATGTCCTACATGTTCTAATTTACCCCTAATTTAATCTTAAAATTACTTTTAATTATTTTAATAATAATTAGTTTAGCTAACGAATTACTAAATTTTTTACAAATTTCTTTTTCGTATCAAATCAATTGTTAAGTCGTTTTACTAACTAACGTGCGCTACTTTTACATTAATCCCAATCTTAAACCGTCGCAAACTTTACAGTAATTTTAACCTTCTTAAGTTTCTTGTAATTAATTGTTTTATAAATATTACAATTTTGTTCAATCTTTTACCCATTTCACCTTAGATTACTTTTTAGATTGTTTCTTATATCATATTTTATAGTAACTCGTCATTTCTTTATAACAAGATGGCGCATTTTTATTAGATTCTGTTTATTTTAGCATCATAAACATTAACGATCAATCATCAATTAACGATTATTTATTCACGACGAAAAACATCAAAGAACCCTTCGACTAAAAGTTACATTTACAGCATTTACCTCATGCAGGGCGACAACTAAGAAATTGCGCGTTAAGGGTTTTGCTCAAGGGACCCAGTGGTGGCAACTTGGTGGTACTGGAAATGCGTTATATAGGAATCTTTTGGTTAGCAGTCCAACTTGTTAACCACTGAGCCACGACCTTCCCGGTGAAACACTTTTTATTGCTTTGGCAGTCACTCAAGACTGTAATAGATCCTACAATATTAGCGCCCTCTGCTGGTAATTGATAAACAGTGAAAGCTACAATCTAGCGTTAAGACATAGCCTTTAGTAAACAACGCATTCTTCTTGCTAAGAACTTTCACTCAATTATTCTTTGAACCACCAGTAAACGCTGACAGTGCAGCTGTCCAGGGTTTGTAGTTAACATGGTGTAATTTGCGTCTTTAAAATTGTGTTCCTGCTGTGTGACTTAACATCGGGTATAAGAATAGAGCTAAGTTCCACTGCAATTACCCCCCAGGCGTTGTTCTACAGTAGACGATACCGAATATTTGAGTGTTCGCTAGTATTAAACCTCTGACATATTAGCATATTAGCATTAGTTGTAATTTCCGATACCTGTAAATTAGACAAACACCACCATGTGTTAAAAATGATTAATGTAACATCAATGTGCTTTTAGGACGTTTTCTCCATTACATGGTTTTGGCCCACACTGTGTCTGATATCACATATGATACACCTGTTTTTAAAGCTTTTTAAAGCACACAAAGCACTCGAAAAGCGCTGCGTCATTGCCCGCCGCCGCCATTTGCTGATATGGTGTGTCGTCTCTTCCAAAAACGAAAACAGTCGTTTACATGTTGCTCATAAAAACATATTTATACTATTAAAAATCTTGTTAAAAAGGTAAAAAAAAACATGTGTATATATATATATATTACCTTTTTGAAAAGATTTCTATTTAATATGATGGAAAGTAGGGGCAAAGCGGTGGCTCGGTGGTTAGCACTGTTGCCTCCTGGGTTCGATTCCCCTGCAGGGGTCTTTCTGTGTGGAGTTTGCATGTTTTACCCATAGGTTCTTGTGTGTGTTTACTCCGGGTTCTCCGGTTTCCTCCCACAGTCCAAAAACATATATGTTAGATTAATTGGTAATTCTAAATTGCCCATAGGAGTGTGTGAGTGTGTGTGTGTGTGTGGCCCTGTGATGGACTGGTGACCTGTCCAGGGTGTTCCCCTCCTGCCTTTCACCCTTTCAGAGATGGCTGGGATGGACTCCAGCAAAGGGGGTCGATACTTACGCATAGTTCTATAACTGTCTCAGGCTTAACTGACTATATCACATGTACTTTGTCCATTATTCCAAAGACGAGCATCTTCATAACGGTTTACCATCGTTACTGCGTAAAAAAAAAAAGAGGATGAAAAACCTAAAGAAAGTGCCGGGAGAAGAAATGGGATTAAAATGATTCAAAATGGTTTAAAATGACGAGAGAGCAGGCGAGATTGCATTACCTGCCCATCAGTCAGACAACCCAAAGGCAATTTCCCATTTCACCGGAAGCAACGGAAGCGGCTAAAGTTCAGAGTGAAACTTTCAAAAGTGGACGTGTCGTCATTTTTTATCTTATCCATCAGTTATTTCCTGAAATCCGAGCCGAACCGTACGACGCCTTGCTGGGATGTCGGCGAGTTTGTTAGCGTTTAGCATGCTTTGTGTGATTTAGGAGGCGTGACTGCTCCGGCTAGTGTAGCACTTCTGCACAGCTCATTATTCACATGCTAAAAGCCGCCATCCAGGCTGAACAATTCCTCAATCCTCAGATCTCAAATGCCGCCCCGAAGGCCGCCTTCTGTTTCAATTCCTACGGAAAAATTTCGCCGTCAAATATTAAATCTCTGACTAATTCCAAAAGCTTAATTGCGGAATTTACCGTCTGGCAGATGACATAATGCTTGAAAATTTGGTGCATGTTTCTTTTTTTTTTTTGTTACTCGAGATGGGAACATATTGAGAGGCAGCTTGAGTCTAAGACCGCCCGCCTTCCAGATCGCTTTATTAAACGCCAAGCTGTTAATCAGTCACATGACCAACAGCCAGAGCCAGTGATGTCCTCAAGCTTTATTATATCAGATCTGTGTATTTAAAATAAATAATTAGCACAAATAACATTTGTCCTTTTCTTTTTTGTCAATTACTGCTTTTAAAGCCCGAAGTGACTTTGTGTAAAGCACCATCATGTCCGTGATACCAGATGTGGAATGTGCAGACCAGATGCTCGTGTGTTCTGAAATCCAGTTGTTTTTAAGCTAATTCAAGAAAGGTTTAAAACAAAGCCATGGTGTGTTAGCAAAAGTTTAGGTGTGTGTTACCAGTCGTCCAGATGTGTTATTAGATTTTAAGGTGTTTGGTACAGATGTTTTATGAGCTGTCCTTGTGTGTTAGTAAAACTGCGAGTGATTGAATAGAACATTTTATTTTTCACACAACGTGTGTATTAGGTTTCTATATTCAAAGCCCTTAATATGTGTTAGCCGATGTTCCAGATGTGTTCTCATACTTAGATTTATCAAAAGCCCTTTCAGATGTATTATTAGCCCTTGATACATGTTAGCGGATGTCCAGATGTGTTCTCGCCCTATTATGTGTGTTACCAGTGTTTTAGGTGTATCAGAAGCCCTTCCAGATGTACTATTAGCCCTTGATATGTGTTAGAGGATGTCCAGATGTGTTTTCACCCCATTATGTGGGTTACCAGTCTTTCAGATTGATCAAAAGCCCTTCCAGATGTATTATTATCCCTTGATATGTGTTAGCAAAGTCCAGATGTGTTCTCACCTCATCATGGTGTTACCAGACTTTTAGATTTATCAGAAGCCCTTCCAGATGTATTATTAGCCCTTGATATGTGTTAGTGCATGTCCAGATGTGTTCTCACCCATAGATTTATCAAAAGCCCTCCCAGATGTTCTATCACGCCTTGATATGTGTTAGTAAAGTCTAGATGTGTTTTAATCTTATCATGAGGTTACTAGTCTTTCAGATTTATCAGAAGCCCTTCCAGATGTTTTATTAGCCCTTTATATGTGTTAGCGGGTGTCCAGATGTGTTCTAACCCATTGTGTGTGTTGGCAGTCTTTCAGATTTATCAGAAGCCCTTCCAGATGTGTCAGCAGGCCTTCAGGTGTGTTAACAGTACTCCAGATGTAAGCACACTGTCCAGATTTATCAGCAACCTTTTTAGGGTCAGCAGACTTCCAGATGTGTTGGCAACACTTTACATGTCTTCGAAATGTGTTTGCAGTATGTCAGATGTGTTGACAGCCCTTCATGTTTATTATCTGTCTTCCAGATGTGTTAGCAGACCTTCATCCATGTTACCAGTTCTCCAGAAGTCAGCATAATATCCATATCTGTGCTAGCAGAATGTTGTGTGTTGCCATTCTTTCCTAATGTGTTAGCAGCACTTTTTGTGTTACTTGTAATACAGATGTGTTAGCACTCTATTATGCGTTACCCCTACTCCAGGTGTGTTATCAGACCGTCAGGTGTGTTAGCAGTTTGTCAGATGTGTCAGTCCTCTTTCTAGTCTTACAGATGTACTATATGTTCTTCATGTGTTACTTGTTTTCCAGATGTGTTAGCAGACCTTCGTGTGTGTTAGCAGTCCACCAGACGTCAGCATACTTTGTCAGATCCGTTAGCAGTCTTTTATGCTAGCATATGTGCTAGAAAAACAATGTGTATTACTTGTCTTCTAAGTGTGTTAACAAACAGATGTGTTAGCATTTCGTCATGTGTGTTACTCGTTTTTTAGATGTATTTGCAGGGAGGTAGTTTAAAAAAAATGTATCTAGTAGGTTACCACATTGTCAGGTGTGCGTTACCAGACCTCCAGATGGGCTAGCATCCTTTTTTATGTATGTGGGTGTCTTAGCAATTGCCAGGGTAGTTATAAATATATATACACAATATATTCATATATATTGGTAAATCGGCAGGTGTTTGATCCAGTCACCGGGGTGGTTGAAGACCTTCAGGTGTATTGAGAAATCAACTGTGTTGGCAGATTGTCAAGTGTGCAAGCACAATGTCATAGCAGCTGCAAGGTGTGTTAGCAGCCAAGCAGGTGTTTGTTAGCAAATTGGCAGGTGTATTAGCAGGTTGCCAAGTATGGTAGCAGTTTGCCAATTGGCCAGGGATGATGGTTAAGGGTTCTTTTATTATATTCTATAATGTAGGACGTTCTAGTAAAAAGCTTTGGCTTTGCAAGTTTGAAAACTAGAACACACTTTTAACAAAAGTTAATTAATAAAACGAATATTTTTTTAAGCACCAAAGTTTTTGAAAACGTCCATCATTTGCAAACCTCACAATCCGGAAGAAAGTAAAAAGGATATCTGGGGACTTCTCGTCTAATTTTTTTTTATATACGCTGAATACAGACATATATAGTCAGGATGTACAGCGGTATCTTCACTAACGAGTTTTTCGAGATACGAGATTTTTTTGCTTTGAGTTGCGAGCTAAAATTACGCTTACGATCCAGTTTTAGACCCCCAACCGCTAGTCAGCATAGCAAACGCCACAGTAAACGCCGTAACATCCGTCCAGCATCCCGTGTGTCACTCGATAGCTAGTCAGACCTGCGCGTTAGCCAGTGGAGTCGTCTGATCTCCAAGGTAAACGCTGTACATTATACTTAATAAAACCAGTTTATTCCAGTACAGCCTATTGGAGTGTTTTTATACAGTATTTGTTATTTATATGTTTAATTTTAATATTTTTAAAATTGCTGTGTTTTTTTTGGAGACCCGAAACGAATTTATGGCATTTTAATTCACTTCAATAGGAAAAATTGAGTTACGAGCTCCGTCACCGAACCAAATAAACTCGTGTATCAAGGCACCGCTGGATCTGGATTTGGACGCAGCCTGTGCTCAAATTAGAAAGTACAAGATCAATAGTATTAGATTTAAGCTTGGGCTCAGCCTTAAACAACCCCGGCCCAATTTAACCCTTGTACATCCACCTAACACAATGTAAATAAGCTCAGACTTTCAGTCTTTTTTTGGTTGAAGTTGCTTCCAGTTTCTTCTTGTTTGCAAACTCTCTGCTGTACTTGTACCTCAGAAGCTTAAAGATCAAGCTTATTTTAACTGTGAGGGCATGTGATCCTCACCCACTGCATGCTGGAGCACTGAAGTACACGTTTTTTTCTGGTTTTGCTTTAAAACTCAAATAGAAAAGTAATTTTTTTTTTTTCTGAATTCTGCTGCTTTCTTTGCCTGAAGCTTATTTCATGTACAAAAATAAAAAAAAAAAAAAAAAAACTAAATAGGATTTTTTTTTTTTGCTGTTGTTGTTGTTTTTAATCCACAGTCTATTTCGAGACGTCCCGGGGGGCTCAGCATATGGCTGGTTTTCTGGAGGTTTCTGTCAAACATGTACTTGTCAAAATAGGCACACCTTTCGAATCATTAATGCTTCTGAAGAAAACTGCGAGTGATTGAATAGAACAGTTTATTTTCCACACAACGTGTGTATTAGGTTTCTATATTCAAAGGTTGTGGGTGTTTGTATCCGTAAAAAGAGCTTGTAGTCATTTTCACCGCTTCAGGGAAATAAACGAGTGACTGATTGTGTTGAAAATCCTGTCCTACTATAAGAAAAAAGTGCAGTGTAAAGTCTTGTTTCCATATTTGATGCTGTTAAGAAAGAGCGTTGGTGCTTTAGAAGAAAATGTTTAAGTTGTGGGTCGCCATGTTGTGCGTCGTCTGGCAATAAAACAGACCACTAATTGACGGTGTATAAAGCATGTGTCGATGGTATGAAGGGTAACTTGTTGCCTTAATGCTCCCTAGTTTGTACCCATGTGTGTGGACATGTTCTCGACTGTGGAAGTTCCTCTGGGTTCTTCCAGATTTCTTTCGACACCAGAAACCATTAGGTAGCCGATTACCGTTTATGTCAAGGGGTCACCAAACTCGCTCCTGGAGGGCCTGCAGAGTGTAACTCCCACCATAATGACATTTACATTTATGCTATTTGGAAGACATCCTTATTCACAGCGACTTCCATTTATTTTATTTATACAACTGGGGGAGAAATTGGGGGTTAAGGGCCTTGCTCAGGTGCCCAGCAGAGGCAGCTTGGTGGTGCTGAGAATCAAACCCTGGTCTTCCAATTGCAGTCCAGCACCTTAACCACTGTGCTACCACTTCCCCATACCCGAACTAGCTAATCAGTGTGTTGCTTGGTAAACTGGAAACTTACAGGCAATTTGAGTATTTTTAAAGATGTTATCAATGATTGAAGCTGTGGTATGGGATGGCAAATACCTATGCTAATAAAATATTCAAGCTAAAGTGCACCGTTGCTACTTAAATCAAGACTTAAAATGTGTCCTTTTTATCCTCGCATACTAGCGCTCGTCTGTCTCACGGGCAGCTAAAAATGGATTCAGCCAGGCCTCAGAGAAAGGCCTCTACGTCCAATTGATTATTAAGCTAATTAAAGAAGCCGTGAAGGAAAACACAGTTTGTTCTTTCCTCTTTCATTCTTTCACGCCCTCTTGCGCGAACGTCTTTAATTTTGTCTGGCTTGGAAATAATTAGGCCTGGTTGCCAGAAAACATGATGTGGTGCTGTTTTGTAATTTCGGTCATTCAGATTTGTGGATGACATTTTCGCATTTACGACACTGCTTCTATAAAGTGGCATTCTTATCCCACTCGCCTTCGTGACCCCATGATTCATAGCTTTGAATTACTACCTGTAATGGTGTGTGACTAATCAAAAGCTCCACATAAGGTCTGATTTTATAAATGGTTTGCTAACATTTTCTGGAAGTCTGTTTATGAGAACAGAGGCATCAAAGCGAGAGAGATGCCTGATTCTCCGGGTGCACCAGGAGTGTTATTTTTTTCTCCTTTGTTTAATTAAAAGAATAAGAAATATTGTGGTTATTAAATGGACAGACTTGGAAGAAAGTCAGCACTGCTTGACCTTTGAAAGGCCTTTAGCTTAAATGTGTGACTGTTAATCTTTCTGAAAAATGAGGGACAAATGTCTGGTCAGTCAATAATTGTTCAGAAGCTCAGAGGGTTTGAATCGGCAAGGTCAAGCGAAGTTCACTGCTTTTTCAGTGTATAATTGCTGTTCATTCTTCCAGAAAATAAAGAAAAAAGCTATTCCACACATGAATAGTAAGACAAATAAGAAGAGGCCATGACACTGCACACATGCACACATCTTACAGAAATGTTTTTTTTAATAGCCGGTATCTAAATACTAGCCAGTTCAGCAAAGGTCACTGTCCAGGGCAGCAAAGAGGCATGGCCTAGGTCTCTGTCCATGGCATCGAAAAGGCATGGCCCAAGTCTCTGTCCATGGTAGCAAAGAGACATGGATAAATCTCTGTCCATGGCAGCGCAGAGGCATGGCCTAGGTCTATGTTCATGGCAGCACAAAGGCATGTCCTAGGTCTGTCCATGGCAGCGAAGCAGCATGGCCTTAGTCTTTGTCCATGGCAGCAAAGAGTGATGGCATAAGTCTCTGTCCATGGCAGCAAAGAGGTATGGCCGGAGTCTCTGTCCATGGCAGTGAAAAAGGATGGCCTAAGTCTCTGCCCATAGCAGCAGAGAGGCATGGCCTAAATCTCTGACCATGGCAGCGAAGAGGCAAGGTCTTAATCTCTGTCCATGGCAGTGAAAAGGCAAGGTCTTAATCTCTGTCCATGGCAGTGAAAAGGCATGGTCTGGTGCAGGTCCAAAAGCTATTAAAAAAACACCAAGTAGTTTTCCATTAAAAAAAAAATCCTAGTCCGGCGCAGAGATCCAGGTTCTAAACTTGCCCCAAAACCTTGCTGGAAATCTTGTAGGGATAGTGCTTACTACAATTCAGACTGTGAAGTTATGAACCGTTAAAGGTTGAAAGCCTTGCTCGGGGGTCCAGCAGTTCATCACCTTAACCACTGACCACACTGCTAGTAGCAGAGCTTCGTTCTACCAGCGAACAGTCACCCCTGACTTTGACTTCTGGTTAATTGGTGAACATTTTGATGAAGCAGGCTGCAGTTCCCACCTCAGTGTTGGAATAACCCTTCATACTGCATTTTCCTCCTGGCACCAGAATGCTGTTGTAACTAATCAGGCCACAGTTTTCCAACATCCAATCATTCAATCTTGTCTTTCAGTTTGCTGTTTACTCAAAAGCAATTCATTTATTTTTTATTTCATCGGACTATAAAATATAAATGTCTGATGTTATTACTGGTAGGAGTTATTATTTATGCTTTCTCCTTTTATATTTTAATCCACTATTACTTGTAAGCGCCTGTCAAGCTAAGGCAGTATTACAGCATGTTCAGCTTTTCTTAATGTTGTGCAGTTTAAAAGGATTCACGCAGTCACACCCTTTTCTGTGATGGATGCTAATGCTCACTGCCCAGTCAGCCAGCACACCAGCCAGCAGGGTCTCAGACGGTCAAACGGTTCAGTTCAAGGCAGCTCATGGCCATTTTCCGTGATGCAATCTTCTTGTAATCGAGAACTAGACACTTCAGCATGACAAGCATGGAAACTGTCTTTTTGGTTCCAAACCGGTGACCTGTGGTGTGATCTGTGAAACAGATGGTGAATGTAATGGAGGTGTGCATGTGCAGGTGCAGGTGCTGCCATAGTTTTTAGTGCTATTTAAAAGCCTGGTTAAAGCACTTGTAAATATTCAGTGCCTACCTTATCTCCATCAAGATTAAGACCTCCATTTCTCTGGCAGATTAACAGCATCTTAATGTGATTCAAGGACCCACACGCTCCCACAGAGTTGCCTTGGCAACACCGTTCCCTTTTTTAGCTGATTATATTATTTATTTGATTGAATTTTTTTTTCCGTCCTGTAATGTAGAAAAATCAATAGTGAGAACCCTTTAAGGAGAAGCATTCCACCAGTTTCAGACAAGCCGTTCTCGTGTCCTAGTTAGTACTCCAGGATGCTATTCGACCCAAACAAAGCCGATGGCGTGTTATTATTGACTGAGACTGTGACATTATACAAACACTGCCAGAATGATCCCGATGATAAATGTCTGACTTGTACGCTTGTGCACATGGGGAAACAGATTTGCTTTTCTTTGACAGATGTCACTGAATGAAGCATGCACTGGTATGTGCTAATTAAAAGATTCCCATCTTTTGAATAGGTTATTTTGCTAAATTATGAGAAAAGATTATTTTCTCAATAACTAATATTTCCCAAAGTCAATTTTAAACCATTAACTGACATCCCTGCCGTACGCTTGAGCTCATTTTAATAGGAAAGAAATGAGACAGCAATCTTTCCACAGCTGTACTGTCCCACTCCGGTGTCTCCTGTTGCCATTAAGGGGATGGGAATTTTTATTTTTCAAGTTATTGCAGCAGTTTGATGGTAGCGGTGCTGGTCAGTCATGAGACTATACATCATAAAGACTTTTGTACTTAGTCACAGGTCCAAACCTCCTCCTGTAAACTATGGTCACAAGGGCCACTTAAATTACATAGACCACACCCTATTTTCTATAAGTTCATTATATAGACCACCCCCTTTTTCCTAGTAATTAATTATATAGACCACACCCTCTTTTCTAGAATTTAGTTACATAGGCCACACCCTCTTTCCTAGTAATGGTATATAGGCCACACCTCTTTATTAGTACTTCATTACATAGACCACACCCTCTTTCCTAGTACTTTATTATATAGGCCACACTCTCTTTCCTAGTAATTAATTATATAGGCCACACCTCTTTCCTAGTACTTAATTACATAGGCCACACACTCTTCTCTAGTACTTAATTACATAGGCCACACACTCTTAATTAGGCCACACACTCTTCTCTAGTACTTAATTACATAGACCACATCGTCTTTCCTACTTCTAAATGACATAGACCACACCCTCTTTCCTAGTAGTTCATTACATAGGCCATACCCTCTTTCCTAGTATTTAATTACATAGACCACACCTTTATTCCTAGTTCTTTATTACATCGGGCCACACCCCCTTTCCTAGTACTTAATTACATAGACCACACCCTCTTTTTCTTTGTACCTAATTACAGGCGCCATTTTCTTTAACTGGCACTGATGTTGCACCTTCTTTCTTGTCATTTTTTTTATTTTAATTTTTTTAAATAATTTTCACTTTCAATTAATTTTGTAAATATTTGTATTAATTATTGAATTCCTGGTCTATTTCATGTGTGCTGTATGAAGACCTCTCGTTCTCTCTTTCTCTCTCCTGTGTGATCTTGGACTTTTCTTTATCTCCCATTTGCACCTTTCAATCAGGAGAAAAAGAGTGACGGAGCTATTATTGAATACCGGTGCCTGTACAAAGACCTGCTGTTTTTATTGTCAGGTTGTCTCTTGGGGGTTAAAATGAAAGAGCGGGAGGACTATATCTGAACCGGATCACAGGGCAGATTCATGGGGTGTAAACTCCCTTCTTATTTTACTATGTTTTAGTCTTAGGAGACGAGCAGCACACGAAGAGAGAGAGAGAGAGAGAGAGAGAGAGAGAGAGGGGTTATTTCAAGGGCACAGCAGATAGAAGAAGTGATTTGAGGAGGCAATATTGCAAAAGAATGAATGTTGATGTGTTTATGAAACTGCTACAATATGCGGCTCTTTGCTCATTATTCTCTTATTTACTTTTTCCAAAATACAAGGTGCCGGTAATAAATGTGTGGTAATAAATACTTCAAACAATACTCGCCTGTGCAATCACAATATGTCAGAACTGATGACTTTCCTGTAGTTATTTGCATAAAAATGTGCATTTCATCTCTGCGATTTAACCACTGAGATTGATTGATTTTTTTTTTTTTTGATGATCATCACACCTTGGGAATTTGTTTCATTTAATCAAGCCGAAGAAAAACTGGAATGAATCAAAGATACCTCCGAAAAGAGGTTTTCTCTCATTCAGGCTTAAATAAAATGACAGTTATGTCTTATCAGGCGCTGTATTTGTGGATTTTTTTATTGCCGCGGTTTGCGTGTGCTGACAATCCCAACGATTCACAGTCGATTATTTGAATAGCGCGGCTTAAGAGGTTTGACGTTATTGCGCTATGGCTCGGTGACTCGAACAGATAACGATGCTCGTCTCCGTATCCGCCATAGGTCACTCCCAGAAATGTATTTCAGGTGACATAAGGAGACAAATTTTAGGGATCTGTTACACGTCTTATGGTACAGAAAAGTCACATGAACTTTTAAGCTTTTAAGGGCTGTTCGATGACCTGGACATTTTTGACACTTGGTGCTTGATGTCCCTATTTATTAGGTATTGAAGACAAAATTCATGAGTTTTTCATTTTATTTTTACTTAAGCTAACAGTTTTCTAGTGATGATATTGTCTTCGAGACGGCCATCCGGACAACACCACGGAAACAGAGATCAAAAACCAGGAAGGAGACAGAACGTGAAAACTCTTAGTATGTTGCATCGGGAAAACAATACTTCGCAACATGCTAGTTTTAGCTATGGCTTGAGTAGCATGCTAACCGGAAGTGCTTCACAACCACTAGTATTCTGGGTGATGGCGACCTCTGGTGGTGGGAGGGCGGAAGCATTACATTTCGTGCCATATAAATAAAGGAGACTTGACTTGACACCACGGCGCCGGCTGACTTGACTATAAACTATTTTTCTATAAACATCCAAAACCTTTTTAAATGTAATGCATGTTTTTTTGTTTTTTTTTTTACCATGTCATATTTTTTTTTTTTTTTTTTTTTCTGTATGTTGTTTTTATAAAAGGTAACCCTAAACCCTATTCCAGAGGATTCGGGCATTAAAGCGGGAAACACGATTTGCTAAATCATGTATGGGTTTAAAATATATAAAGTAATGATGAAGCAAACGGAAAACATGGCTGAGAACGAGACAAGGCATAAATCAACACAAAAGCCCACCTGGCAGTGTAAAGAAAACAAACACAAGACATATTAGCGGTGCGAGCTGTTGGCTCCTTATGTGTTTCTTTATTATTCGTTTTTGGAGCTTAATTTACTTTTCTAAAATAAAAAAAACCATATTTTTGTATTTCACTGTATATATGTATATATATATATTTTTTATGTGATCTTGCAGCTCCAAAACAGAATTTTAGCAATGTACTAATGATGCTAGTTATGGTATGATTATTATAATAATGATAATACATATAGATCAATTTTCGTGACCTATAAACTGCTTTTAGCTCTTTATCACCCTGTCCAAACCTACATCGTTAAGACTTAAATCATGCCCACAAAAGAGTTCTAGAAAGAAACCCATCAGTATTCAGCTGGAAGCTTTACCTTTATCAGTCAGAGAAGAAAAGATGGAGGTTCAGATTCTATTGAAAATCTTGGGTTATTACACCTGAGAAATCCTTTTTTTTTTTTTTTTTTTTTTTTTTAACTTCCTGGCAGTTTAGAAAAATCGATCCAGCAGACTGAGGATCAGACAGAAAGAGTCTCAGAGCTTAGCACATGAGACGCATCAAAAGTGTATCCCAATCCAAGCTGTCAGGGCACTTGAGGTCCCTTTGGGGTGCAACGCTCCAGTCTGTCGTACAATTAAGCCTCTCCTGCAACTGAAACATTTCCAGACCATTTACTCTGCAGAACCTTTTAGAAGATGACCCTGTTTTCCTTTTGAAAATCTTCTTGTGAAAGTGGACAGTCATTTTTGGATGGCCTTAATATTTTATCTCTTCCTACCTGTCAAGTTTAAGCACCAGGTTTGTTCTTTAATTGGGGCATCAGTGACACCTGGACAGAAATAACACTTGTGTGTTTCTCAAGGCGGCTATAAAGTAAGTGATGTGTGGGTGTGTGTCCTCGCCTTTCGTTACTGCTGAGTTGGGATTTTTCCTTGGAAGTCATCAAGGCAAGGGGTTGGGAAAGATTCTGTATTCAGCAAAATTGTTAATAATAATTAACGCATTTTTATTCAAAGGCGCCTTTTATTGACACTCAAGGTCACCATTAGCAAGACAATCACGGTGTTAAGTAGAAAACAATAAAAAAAATACACTAAAATTAAAACACAATGCAGTTGTGACCAAAGGGAGGGCGCTATTCTGAACAGATGGATTTTGAGTTTGGATTTAAAATGTGGGAGAGAGTCGATGTTACAAAGGTCAGGAGGGAGTGATTTTCAAGGTTGGGAAGCAGAACGGCTGAAAGGCGGACAAGGGGAACAGTGAGATGGATGAAGGAAGAGGATCTGAGCGTGCGAATGGGTGTGTCAATATGAAGAAGAGGCCAAATATGGAGGAGTGGCAATATGGAGAAGATTAAAAAAAAGATATGGAGGGGCAAGATTATGAATAGCTTTAAATGTGAGCCAATGAAGCTTTTGTAAAATGGATGTGATGGATGGAGGTTGTGCAACTGAGAACACAGGCAGCCAAACAGAAAGGAATTACAATATTTAATATTGATTTTGCGCCTATTAGAAGTTCTGTTTTACTGTTGTTGAATTTGAGGCACTTTAAAGTATACCAAGATTTTAAGTCAATGAAGCAGTTGGTGAGAAGGTAAGATGGAAGTTTGGAAATTTGTGTAGCAGTGAAATTGAGCCTGATGCTTGCAAAAAAATTAACCAAGGTGAAAGAAAGTAAATGATAAACAGCAGGGACCCCAGGACAGAGCCCTGGGGCACACCTGTGGTAACAGAGACTGAATGAGAGGTAAATTATTCATTGAATATAAACGGAAGCAGTTGAGGAGTGTGTTAGTAATACCAGTGAAGGAAATTTTGTCCAGAAGTATAGTAGTAAGGATAGCCGTACTTAAATTAAGCAGAAGAAGAATGGATAGTAGACCAGAGTCAGCCACTAGAAGGCTGCTGTCTCTGTACTTTGGAAGGGACAGAAACCAAACTGAAATTGTTTATATAAATTATTGCAGGAAAGATGGGTACGGAGTTGGGCAGCAGCGATTTTTTCAAGAATTCTGGAGACGAAAATTATAAAGGTTGTTGGGATCTGTCGGCAGCTTAATGGTCCTGCAAAGTAAACTCAAACATCCCGCTGCAGTGCAACATCTCAAGCGCTAAGCTCTGACTTTTCTAGTCGTCGGGAAAAACAATTGGTAGGGAAATTTGTCAGAAGCACCAGGAGCAAAGAAAAACAGGAAACACTCAAGGGTGAAACACAGAACCGAGAAAGATGTGCCACTTCTAATATGTGATATTAAAGTCAGATGTTTGCAACGCAACCGCAGTCTAAACGGTTATGTCAGAATTCTTGCACCTTAATGTCATTTTCGAATAGACATGCATCGTTATTCTGCACTTGTGCATGCTACAGGTGATATATAATCGATTCGGCTGAAGGAATTCACGTCACGGTCACACCACTCCTGGCTTTGGCTCAACACTGTTTTTCTTCTCATCCTCTTCCCCCTCAATGACTGCTTATTAATTTGCTGTCGTCCGCTGCACCTTGTAAACATAAGCACCTAAGATGTAAATGCTGGCTTCGGTGTCTTTCGTGTTTATTTTGTTCTTTCATGCAGGCAGGGCAGTTTAGGCTTTGATCAGTTCGCTCTGGAAGTCTGATATTGGCCACGTTTTAAAACAACATAAACTGCAATACAGAAAAATAAGCTCTAACCAAAAATCTGAATTGATCACTAAGCCTTGAAGTGTAAACATAGACTAAGAGGCACATGATCTGTTATATCCAGGGAGTGGGCAACCTTTGTGTCTTGATTTCCTTTGTTCTGCTCCAATTATCTCTGCCTAACCCACCGGTCATAACCTGAATCATGTGTGTTGAGTCAATTAAAAGCTAAGAAATACCAATTCGCATAATCTTTTCCCCGTTCTACCCTCATCTGAGGTTGTATCTTTCAGCTTCTGACTGACAAAAACACCTGATCCAGTTAGCACCAGGTAGCCCAGGGTTGGTTGGGAAAAACAACCAAGACCAAAAAACTCCATTCTTTAATCTTTCTTTTTTCTGATCATTATAATCATAATCTTCTAGCAGTTAAATAAATTTGAACTCTTATTTATGCTTGACAACAATACGCATCTGTATTTTGTGCCACGCAAGTTATGATAGATGCACTGTGGTGTAATTGGTTAAGGCGCAGATGCACACCGGCAACCCGGGTTATTTTCCGACTCAAGTCGTGGCCGGTCAACCCGTTCCCCTTTTCCCACCCCATCCTTGTCCTGTCCCATCAATAAAGGTAAAATGCCCAAAACTTTGTCTTTTTTTTTAAAAAAGAGGACGTCATGCACAGTAAGATTTTGTAAGACATGCTTAACATTGCTTTTCAAAAAAGTTCAAAAAGTTTTTTTTTGTAATGAGCAACAGTTTTTGAGATGCCAATTAAAACTTCTAAAGCAATAAATATGCAGGATGTGTGTGAAGAGCTTGGGGTTGTTTCTAGGCGACAGTGTGGTCTGGAAGCTGAAGATTACAGATGGAGTTGAAATGAAATTTGTAGTCTGCACAATAATCCATCACACTTTTCGAAGTATTTAGAGGAATGTTATTTGAGTCATTAATAGTAGTGGTAATCATGCAAATGTCAAGGCTGCACATCTACTGATGTATGTTTTTGTTTGATCTGCAGGACGAGGAAGCTGATAAACCATGGAGCGTTTTATTTTGTGCATGATGCTGTTGGGGGTTCTGGTGCGAGGACAGCAGTGCCCAGGCCGATGTATCTGCCAGACCATCTCGCCCACCCTGACTTTGCTTTGTGCCAAAACTGGACTTCTATTTGTGCCACACACTATTGACCGCAAGACCGTTGAATTAAGGCTCACGGATAACTTCATCACGGCTGTCCGTAGGAAAGACTTTTTAAACATGACAAGCCTGGTGCACCTAACACTGTCTCGCAATACTATAAGCCAGATTGCACCTCATGCCTTTGTTGGACTGAAAGCATTAAGGGCACTTCACATGGATGGCAACCGACTAACTGATATAAAGAATGACCAGCTGAAAGGTTTGGTGAATCTTCGGCATCTTATCCTGGGAAACAACCAGATCCACCATATCGACCCGTCCTCCTTCGACGAGTTTGTATCCACTATTGAGGATTTGGATTTGTCTTACAACAACCTAAGGACGTTGCCATGGGAGGCTATAGCTAGAATGACCAACATTAACACGCTAACTTTGGATCACAATCTTATCGACCACATAGAAGCTGGAACTTTTACTTTACTCACCAAACTGGTCCGTTTGGACATGACGTCCAACCGTTTGCAGAAGCTGCCTCCAGACTCGCTATTCCAGCATGCTCAAGTGCTGTCTGATCCTAAGGGTTCCACTAGTTCTTCTAGGCTGGCAGTTAGTTTTGGTGGGAACCCGCTCCACTGTAACTGTGAGTTGCTGTGGTTGCGCAGGCTCACCCGAAAGGATGACCTGGAGACTTGTGCCTCACCTGAACATCTTATGGACAAGTTCTGGTCCATTCAGGAGGAGGAGTTTATCTGTGAACCCCCGCTCATTATTAAGCACCACTCTACAAAGCCATACGTGATGGAAGGCCAAGGTGTCACTCTGAAATGTAAGGCCATGGGAGATCCAGATCCTACCATTCACTGGCGCTTTCCTGATGGAAAGCTGGTCCACAATAACTCACGTACCATCCTGTATGATAACGGAACTTTGGACATCCTGATTACAACCCTTAAAGACAGTGGCCCGTTCAACTGTGTTGCCTCGAATGCTGCCGGAATTGCCACGGCTGCTGTAGAGATTAACATGATTCCACTGCCGTTGTTTGTCAACAACACTGGTCACATGAAGGAGGCTGATCCTGGCTTGTCGGACATCACCACCTCCACCAAATCTGGCAACAATGATACCAAGCTACAGGACAAAAGGGTGTTGGTGGATGAGCTGACCTCGAACTCAGCCATGATCCACTGGCCTTCAGAGCGACATATACCTGGAATAAGAATGTACCAAATCCAGTATAACAGTACTTTAGATGACACTCTGGTCTACAGGTAAAAAAACTCTTGATTATTTTTGTTTGATGTTGACTTGTTACTCTGCAACTTGTACTTCCATGTAAGACTGGAAGTATAAATTGTCTTTGTCAGTAACAGGGTGCCAATGGCCATGTACAAATCTCAAATCCGTTTCTATTGACAATAGCAGTTAGGATATCCTAATTAATGGGATTTTCTAGGATTTGAAGGCACGCTAAAAATTATTTAGATTAAATATAAAGTACATTTCTAAGCATGTACAAATACAGATTCTAATTTGAAAAGTCATGGCCTTGTTTTGCCCCTGTGATTATTTTTTAAGTTAGTGTCAAGCCCAAATGAGCCTAAGATGTTGCAGCATTTGCTATGCAATTTGATTCAAGTGGATAGAATATTATATTTATATGATTTATGAAAGAACGTCCAGATTGTTTACAATTTATTAAAATGCACAAAATACAACTTCATAACAAGAGAAGGTGTACGAGACGTTAAGGTTTGTCTTTGGAAGTGACGAGGTTGGACAGTATTAGGAACGAGTTTAACAGGGGGGCGGCCCATGTTAGATGTTAGATGTTAGGAGTCCAGATTGAGGTGGTTTGGACATGTACAGAGGAGGGATAGTGAATATATCGGTAGGAGGATGTTAGAAATGAAGCTACCAGGCAGAAGGTAAAGATTGAAGACCAAAGAGGAGGTATATGGATGCGATAAACGAGGACATAAAGTTAGTGAGTGTGAGTGAAGATGGCGTAGAGAATAGGATTAGGTGGAGACATGTGGCGACCCCTAAAAGGGAACAGCCGAAAGGAAAAGAAGACCCAGCAATTAATCACATTTTTTGGGGGTTCTTTGGGTGCTTGGCCTAATCTTAAATCGAGAACATATTGGGAAATATGTCACAATTGAACATCAAACTTAAAGTCGAATCATATCCCTTCTGCTAAAACATGAAATAAGATTAGATGGATTCAAGGATGAAAGCACAATAAAAAAAGGGAAAAGGTGTGAATCCAGTAAAGTGTCTCTGGTGTATTGGAGTAATTTTCCACAAGAATGGCTGGAAGTCAGAAAAGCAAATACTTTATTAGTAGTATAAACTGAGCCACAGCCCATTAAGTTATAGGCAAGCCTCAGTTTTTCTATTTATTTTTTTTTACATTTTTAGGTAAATAAAAAAGGATAAGGATTTAGGTAAATAAAAAAAAATATAAAATCCAATGTGGTTAATGGAACTAATTCTAAAGAAGAAAAAACACAAATACAAAACCAACGAGCAATTGGTGTTAGAGGCCTTGCTCAGGGTGCTAACTTGGTGGTGCTGGAAATCAAACCCTGATCCTCCAGTTAGCAGTCCAACACCTTGATCACCATGCTACCACTTCTTTGCCACAAGTAGCTACGAACTAATTTTGTGATTTGTACCCGTTTTATCCTCGTTTAAACGGCCCGTCTATGGCTCCTCGCTTTAAATTTCCAAAGCTAGTTTTAGAAAGAAAGAAGCATGAAATGATGATAAATTGATGCGTCATAAACATTACCATGATGGATGAAGTTTGCTACAGGTCCTCACAATCACACAATACATCTCACACCTTCGATTACTCATGCGGACCCCTTTAAAATCTAATTGTGTAGCTTTTCATTAAATAAAAATGTTTTGGTTTTTTTTTTTCTGAGTTAAGAAGGATGCAGCAGTACTGTCTCTTTTTTACCATTTGTTCTAATGTCAGATAACTGGGAGAGAAATAAAAATAGTGGGTGGAAATGCCAGAAATTCATGTACGAGTATGTTAATCACTAGCATCTAAATATTGGCAGTTGTAAAGTGTTAGCCGATGTGTGAAAGTGAAAAAAAAAACCCCACTTATTTATTGTGAGTGTTTTTCTGTAGGAGGGCTGCGGTAAAGGGAAAGGCATAAGCATGAAGTCTTTTCGATGAAGATGAAATAAAAATGGGGTTTAATTTGCGTACAAAGGTCGGCTCGACTGTTTCAATTCCATGAAGCCGTCTCACAAGACCTGTGTTAAATGTCACATATAATTTAGATGAAGAATGAAGGATCTGCAGCATCTTTTTTTTTTTCCATTTCAAATCGGGGTCATGATATTAGGTTGTGATTTACTTTAATGAAAAGCACTTTTTTTTGTTACTTTTCATCAAGAACCCATGATGGGAAAGTTCAGCCCGTTTCAAAGGTGCGGGTATATAGGGAAAGTGTGTCCCAGACTGTGTAGGAGAGGTCGTAGTCACTTGAAGTAAAGCCAAACCATGTAGGAGGACACTGCAGCATATAAGCAGCCTCCAAAGATTGAAAACCATTTCAAGTTTTCACTTGCTTGGAATTGGTGTTAACACATTGGCAACAAGATAAATATGATTTCTAATTTAAGATTCTAGTGTATGAACAGTACATTATATTGCCATCCTGCACCATCTCAGTTTGAACCTGAGCTCATGTTTCTGGCATAGCAGAGTTTCAAATGCTTCCTTATGGGATCTCCAGTTTCCTCAAACCCTTCAAATGGAGGTTTGGCAACCCAGAATTGCCCTTAGGAGTGAATAAGGGTCTGCATGCTGCTCTGTGTTGAACAAGGCATCTTATTGTTGGTGCCTCCTAACCAATTTGATAACGTGTAAAACTGCTCCTGTGCAAAATTCCCTAAACTTCTTCCATGTCCGGATGAATGTTAAACCTACCCCTGGCTCTGCTTTTGCCCCTGGTCCAAACATCATCTGTTCAAAGCGTTTGTGCTTTTATCAATTGTTCTATCTGCTCCAGCAGGTCAAACATGACCTTCTTGTATAGCTTCTGACAGCTTATTATCCAGACATCAATTGATAATTCTTACCTGACACCACTGCTCTGCTTTCCACAAATGTTTATATAGAGGAAGATGTGTACTCAGTTTGAGAAAACCATAATTCATCAAAGTCATTTTGTTCCTGCAGACAAATTCTGGCGTTAAATTCTATACAATTATTATGTAACTAAAGCTAAACAAGGACAGGAAAGAACTTCGGCAGCTGGTGGAAAAAAACAGCCAATTACGTTTATTTTTCTAAGCAGGTTACGATCGAAATTTCAAACCTTGATAGATTTGAATCAGTATCATATCTGCATATAAACATACAATTTAATTGTTTACTTTTGTGATTTATTTCTATTCTTTCTCTCTTTTTTTCCCCTCATCTCTTTAGGATGATTCCGTCAGAGAGCAAGACGTTTCGCATAAATGACCTTGCTGCGGGACGTGACTATGAGTTGTGTGTCCTTGCCGTGTATGATGATGGCATCACGTCCCTCACCGCCACACGCGTGGTGGGTTGCGTCCACTTCCGCACCGCGCCTGAGACTGGACAGTGCCAGTTCGCACAAGCGCAGTTCTTGGGTGGCACCATGATCATCATCATAGGTGGCGTCATTGTGGCTTCTGTGCTCGTATTCATCATCATCCTGATGATCCGATACAAGGCATATGGTACGGCCGATGCCTCCAAAGTCAAAATTGGGATGTCTGGAAGCATCCACCATTCAGCTCGTGGCACATCAGGAAAACCGGAGAATGTTGGCGAATCGCCGGTTGGTACAGATTGCCATGCTATTGCGCTACTTAGCCTTGAGAACGAGACTCAGGAAGAAGTGAAGTCACCGACATCTCCAGTTAACTCAGAGGTGGCGGCTTTGGCTCTTGTACCTGCTCCGCCAATTCCACCATCCCGCAGGGCAAGTTTAGGAGCCCCGCAATCAGATGATGCCCAGACGGACAGTAGCCTGACAGGCTCCACCATGTCGCTTTGCCCCATGGGCAGTAGTACAGGCGACAGGGACAGGAAGCGGGCGCCAGTGGCCATTGGGTTGTTGCCCGGGGAGCTGGCTAGGGCAAGGCACCGCTTCTCTTTCGATGGGGACTACACGCTCTTTCAGAGCCACAGCTACCCAAGACGGGCCCGTGCCCGCCGCCACAAATCCAGCTCCCAGCTCGATGTCTCACCTCCTACAGAGCGTCGCATAACGTTCAGCAGCAGCACTGAGTGGATGCTCGAAAGCACAGTGTGAACAAACGCATATACGATGGGGTCTCAAACTTTAAGTTTACTACGAGAATCTGTCTTTATTTCATCAGTTATCGCAGGTCAATTCAATTTGACTACGTTTCCTAAACAAGGCCACCGATGGCGTTTAGTAAGTGTTTACTGATTCATTAATATAGTCCAAGTCTAAGCGTTAGACTGCGTATGATTCGTGGGGAAATTTTTTTTCAACTTCTATTTCTGACCATTATTGCAGTCCCAAAAAGCCACTAAAAGTGGCGAATCTGTCATGCATTGACAACACTCTCACGTGTAGGAACCCGACTAGCTCCTTATCCGACCGCCATCATCAGGGCAAAAATGGCTGGTACCTGTACAATTTTTTTTGTTTTAGTCTAATTCTGTTTTTTTTTTCTAAACTAAAGCCTGCTCAGTTTTATGTCATTTCGATGGTGCTTTTATTTCGCAACCAAAAAAAGCCAATTTTTTACATTTACAGCATTTGGCAGACGCCCTTATCCAGATCTCTTTTATACAACTGGGGGTTGAGGGCCTTGCTCAGGGGCCCGGCGGTGGTGGCTTGGTGGAGCTGGGAATCGAACCCACAATCTTTGAGTTGGTAGTCCAACACCTTAACCATGAGCCACCACTTCCCCCAATTTTTCAATCAAATACCTCTATAACACTAGCTGGACAGAAAAGGTTTACATTATGCCAGTTACCATGGTTTTAGCATGATTCCCACACAAGCTAGCTGGAGTATAGATAAAAGAAAAAACCTAGAATTTGACCAAAAATCTTGAACCAGTTCTAAAAGGATACGGTTGCGTATGATACATCACCACATTATGCATAATTCATTACTGTCTCCTAGTGTCGGGGTGACCTTCAAAAACAGGCTGGTTTGAAGTAGAGAAATGAGAGTGAAAATAATAATGCTGTACAAACACTTGAAGCTTTTTTTTGCTGAAAAACAAAGGGACTCATTGACCTGGACAGAATCTTAGCGTAGGATGGAATATTTGGAACAAATAAATGTTATTTCTCTGGTAGACAAATATAACACTCTCTTTAATATTCACCTCACATATTGCGCCTCACTAGCGATTAGCAGCTATGGATTTCCAATAACTCGGTCAAGCGGGAAACGTTTCCACTTGTCAAACGTTAAAGTTTGGGTATAAGTCAATTTGTTTTAATATTTCGGTTGATGCAAAAAATACATTTTGATGCCTGCCTCAGAAATTTAGCTAACTGGTGTTAACTGTCTAACGTTAGCAAATGTAAACTTGTTTTGTATTCAAAGTGACAGGAAGTAAAAAACAAACGAAGCGTTGAATTTTAATAAAAAATTGCGATAAAACCTTACAATTATAAGCTAAAAGAAAGTAACTGGGATTTTTTTTTAAATAACACAGGAATTGGTCAAAATTGGAAAAAAATGTTTCAAAAATTGTATTTGATCATTTTTGGGGTAGAAAAATAAGGTTTTGGAGCAATAACTTATTTAGATGCATAAAATAAATAAAACCGGATGCAGGTGCTGTTGTAAAAGCGATAAATAAAAGGCCAAAGTGAAAGCGTTAATATAAAACTGCATCATAAAATTATGGAAAGTTATATTAAAATGAATTTTTGGGTGGGGATCATTTGAGTTTGATGCGAAAATTAATCGATAACTGATGGAAATAAAGTTTTATTTGTAAGTACACACACTTCTTCCTCACGTATCATGTGTTGTCTATGTTCAGTGTTTTATTTGAAAGCACAGTTCGGCTCCGTTCTGCTCCAGAAACGACAAAGAAAGAGAGAAATAGCATGAGACAGCATGAGAGAGCGACAGATAAAGAAAAAAGAGCGAGGGAGGCGGTTGCCACTCCTTTTCCCCTATACTGCAGCGGTGCCTTATTCCTGATTGTGTACCAATGGAAGATGTGCTGCTATGTGTTCATCCCCTCTTCATACATGACGTCCAACCTTTCTTTTTTTTTTTTTTTACACTCGATGCCACGTTGAGAATTTGTTGGATGCGTGACTGCTCTTTTTTTTTTTTTTTTTTTTTTTTTTTTTTTTTGTAATACTTCATTAACAAAATCGACGATCACCATGACGACGGCGGGCGTCCAGACTCGCTCCAGATCCTTTTAGACGACTGAATGCACAGAAGACACGAGATACAGACCTTTGGACCGGTCTTTACCACGCAGATGTATTCAAAATCAAAGAATATGTTAATAATTCATACAAATACCGATTGCATTCCTTAGAAAC